>BMAV01000624.1:670431-684089 GCA_019973955.1 Trichonephila inaurata madagascariensis
ATATATATTAAATTTACTCTCTTCGTGTGAGAATCCCATGGGACAGTCGGTAGAGCTTTTATCTCTCCAGTGATAGATTGAATTTGTTTTCAGGCGAGTTTCCTACAAAAGTTTTGATCGTTATGTGTTCTCTCGGTTATTTTAATATTTGAGGCAAGAACAAATATGCATAAAAAATTTACTTTTACTAGTAATGTAATACATATCTTTATTTTCAAAAATAATTTAAATTTATTTCGAACTCTAATCGTTCTTACCTATTTATAACAAAAAAAAGGCATAACCATCTTATGCTAACACTCAGAACCTGTCAAAAATGTTTATAATTAAATGGAAAATATTCGCCACAGAAAGTGAAAATATCATTTCAAATTGAGTCATTGAGGTGTTTACAATCACATAAAAGATGGAAATTCTTGAAGGAGCTGGGTCTCACAGTGGTCAGTTTTACGGATCTGGCACACGGAGACCTCAAAAATGAATTTGCGCGGGAAAAAACAGAAAAACACAATTTACGACCTTCTTGAGTTCTCTAGCCATGTTGTAAATAGTTTTGTCAGAACGCAAATGGAAGTCAACAATCATTGGTTTAGATCAGTTTTGTTCTTGCTATAAGAAATACTTGCGAGCCTCATTTCCAGTCACAAGTTCAATCATTTCGTCTGAAAAAAGTTTTTGCAAATATTAGCTGGTGTTTTTGAAAATACATGTTATGGGGAAGTAATTTCTGGGTTTGACTTTCAAATTAGGTTCAAGTGTGATTATAAATTGTAAAAACATAACGTTGAGCACAGTATGTAACTCCAACCAACGAATGCTAGTTTTTGGTGTAATGGACTAGAACTTTTAGGATTCACACGGATTGATCATAGTAACACTTAAGTCACATATAGTCATAATAGACCTTTAATTTAATACCATATTATCTGCTACTTCCTTCAATTCCCAAAGTTATGATTTTTTTTCAGCGCAGACCGATGATATTACTTAGCGTGCTTTATTCAAAATGTGGAAAGAAGAGCATGATCCCAAGCTCAAAACTAATGGTTTTTTAGTTTCGTTAGGACTACAATGAACTTTGATAAATATCAGAACCAGCAGCAATTAAAATTTAGAAAATGTTTTAAAAATTTCAGCTGGTTTGCAGGGGAAAAATGGATGAGACGTCATAGAATTGAAAAATTCTCCAAGTCGAATGATGCATGGTTATCGGGGGAATAAGATTTAGATTAGATTTTATTATTTTTAAAAAAAATATATAGTTAATATTTTAGTGTGGTTTTTTTTATGTTTATTTAAGCCTATAATAATTTTTTTTCAGAATTATAAACATTAAAATGGTTTTTCTCAGTTTGTTTTTTCGCATTCAAAATATTACTTCTTCCACAATTATTAGGACTACAACCAACCAATCTACCAATCATTTCCATTTTTTCCCTGTGTTTTATACGTAATGCATTTAACAAAATTAGGGATCCATTTTGTTGTACGTTGAATATTTTTTTTTTTAAAAAAATTGAAATGTGGGAGATATTAGGCTTTTGGTTGAATTTTAGCATATATATATATCAACATTTTATTTTTTTTTCTACAAAACTAATTAAGATATTGTACAATAGATCCCTAAAGGCGTTTAAAACAACCTTAGAAGTAATGTAAAAATTTCATGTCAAAAAATTAATTAGTACAAAAAGAGTAGAATTTTAAAAATTTCCGAATTTTTTAAGAAAAATTAAATTTGTAAAATTATGTGAATAACATGTGCAAAATTTTATCTCGTATCATTTTCTTAAATAGAAACATTATATGAAATGCTAAAATATAATTTTTAAATTCACAAATAAAAAAGTGCTTAAAGGATGCCGAGTCCTTTTAAACACTACCCATTATCCTTTATTGTATATGTACAATGTTATGCTTGATTGTATTTGTTTAATCTGTTAAAATTCAATTTTTTTAACTTGCTGCACTATTTATTGTATATATTCTCTCACGTGTCAAATTATTGCTTTTGTTAATACCCTTAGATTCTTGTTTAAAAACTAGTTCCATTTAGCAATAATTTATTCTTGATCAAATTCAAACATTGACATAAATTAGTTAAGACCCTATTAACCTTAATCCTTAGTAAAAAGCAGAAAATAATACCCAATTTACATTAATTCCTTTGATTTTTGATCGTTAGATATAATTATGAAGACTTTAAAGACAAAACATAATTTCCGTGCGACAGATCGGGAAAACTGTCTACTGTGGGTCGTGGCGTTTCTCAGTCAAATGTATCATAATATAGATTAGAAGTCAGAAGTAAGTACGAAACATTTGAAAAACAATGCAGCTAGAAAATTATATTTAAAAAGACAAGATGATATCGCTCTTTTTACATGAGCTTGGATTTGTCTAAATAGGCATATCTCAATGTTCTTCACATATACTTAATAATTTAATGACGTTAATTTCCTTGAATTATGAATGCATCGTGAAATGTTTGAAAGACAACTTTGAAGACAAAAATAATTTGTTAACATAAATGCAACGTTACTGCCTTTAATGGAATTATAGAAGCGAGCATATTTTTAAAAGTTAATTAATTCTTACAAAAATTAAATCCTAATTTGCTTAGGAATAATTATTTGTGCTAAATTTCAATTAAATTATTTATAAGAGTAAAGAAGAAATCGTATCTGAACATCTCTTAAAGAATTAAAAGAAACGATTTATATTTAAATATCTTCAAGCGGTTGATTATTAAATCTCGAAAAATTGTTATATACTTCAAACTATGGCTTATATATGCTTTAAAAAATGCTCTTAACGTAAAAACATGAAAATTTTAAAATATGTTTTAAAGCAATGTTTTTTTTAAATATTTTTTTCAGAAGTTACAAAACTCTTTTGAGTTTGCTTAATTATTTAGGAGTTATATCTTTACATTTGCTTAACTATCCAAAATTACTAATTTAATTCATAAAAAATAAGCAAATAATAATTAGTTTAAAAGAATATGGATAATTTATTAATATATTTGCTGCCTTAATTATTGCACAGTTTATTGTTACTTTTTCGATAGTGAATGTTTCATGAAGGGTAGTCTTAAAAGGCTCTGTTAAAATATTTCATGTTAGAATATATCTTTCTTTAATTTTAAAATAACTTAAACTGATTCACTCCTAGTGTTTTTTTTTTAATTAAGTTCTTGTTCAGTATTTAGTTATAAAGTATTTCACTAAAAAAGTTAAGAAGCAAAAGTGAGTCATTCTGAGAAATAGGAAATATTAAAACTTTAAAATATATTTGTAAAACTTTAACCAGAAGTAGAATTTTAGGTTATTATATAATATTGATATTTTTGTAAAAGTAATGTCAAAACAAGCTTTATTGTATAAACAGAAATAAAGTTTGGGAAGGATATAAGTGTGAAATGAATGTATCTTTCTCCTTTAAAACATTAGAGCTTTTGACAAAATGGTTCAGACGCAATCTTACATATTAACATATTTATCATTGGTAAAATTTGCATTATTCATATATATATATATATATATATACGTAAGTACATACTTATACATATTTATATACTCATGTATGTATGCATTTGTATGTTTATGTACATATGTAAAATACACACAAAAGAAAAACACTCAAAATTAAGTATATTTTTTTCCTCTGAGAAAAAGACTTTTGATAGATATTTCATAAAATAATATTAGCACAAAATGCTTTAAGGTGTGCGATAAGTTTATTTAAGTAAAACATACAACCAAAGAGGAAATTATTAAATGCAAATGAAAAATTACGTAACGATTTTTTTTTCTTTTTTCAATATTTCGTCATTTATTTTAAGGTATCCGACTACGTTCGGAACCATGATTTTAAAAAAGCGCATAACTGGATAATTTTCATGATATTTAGTGTCACTTAGATTAGAATACATGCATAAATCTGTTTTAAGAATATTTTGACAAAAAAATTATTTAAATACAATATTTCGTCAATAAATTAACTTAGAATATCCTTTCTTTAAAAATGTTCTCCTTTTGTGAAAAATGCTTCTATTATAATAATATTTTGTCTGTATATAGCTCAGACCTCTGTAAAGAGGCTCATCTGTGATTTTTGGAAAATTCACATTATTTTTAGAGTTACAACCAATTGAAATAATTATGTTTTTTTTTCCTTAAAATTTCTCCCCTTTGTTGTCGTAAAACATGTATAATCCCACTTCTAAGTTATATATTTAAAAAATTCTAGTTGAGCCTCTGTACAGAGGTCTGTGCTATATAGGCAAAATATTATTATAATAGAAGCATTTTTCACAAAAGGAGACATTTTGAAAACTGGTCATTCTATGTTCCTTTTTTGTCAAATTATTGTACTTAAATAATTTTTTATTGTAATACTATTCTTAAAACAATTTTACATACATTTTCTAATCTATGTGACACTACATATCATAAATATTATCCATTTATACGCTTTTGCAAAATCATGGTTCCGAACGTAGTCGAATACCTTAATAATTCTAAATGCATTTGATTCTAAAAAAGATCATTCCTTAAATAATTAGAAAGTTTGACTAATACTAAAATATATGCATGCTAAGGCAAGCATTCTTAATTTTGATTATTAAATAAATGGAAATTCTTGGTTTTGTCTAGAAAGTTTTCACGATTACTATTCAGTCTTTTAAGTATAAATATTTAATTTAAAAAAAATCTGGGACGACGGAAATTTTCATAAAAGTTTTCAAAAGCTTAATTTATATTTAGAAAATATATATAATAATCGTAGATAAAAATTAACAAATTCCATTTTAAAATTTAACCATTAAAACAACTCTTTACTGCTATATGAGTTATTTATTATGAGATGGAGATTATTTTTAAAGGGATAAAATGCCCACTAACTTCTTACTTACATTCAAGATCGATAAATTGATATATAAGAAATCATGTTTTAAATAAGTGCCTTACTTTTAATAATGTTTATTAAAAAACTCGCATTTTGTAATTCTAATGAATGTTATAATTACAGTTCATATATTGCTCATACTCTGTTCGAAACTTGATATGTTTTTTATGCTATTTCTGTGTATATTATTAAACTTGATAAATAATTAATTATACATAGACATTCTTTCAGTTCTTTTTCCATATAACGAACTTTTTCTCTATTGACTCAATTCTTCTATTTCTGAAGTATTTCTCAAACTTTCAAGTTGTTCTCACTTTTAATATAGTTTATGTTGATCCTAAATCTTGAACTGGTTTTATTAGGTGCCTAACTTGTCGAGAGCAGTAGAATTCAGAACATTTCATCCAACCCTTAACACCGATTGCCGAGCTCAGTGGAAATAATTTCGATATCCCATTTCATCCTTAGTGGAGTTGTCTCGTGTTCTTGAACTAGTCTCTGTCCATTTGTAGTGTTGATCAGTAGTACTGGTAACTTCGTTTCTTGTAGCTCGAAAATGTCAAAACGTAAGAGCTTGAGCATCAAAGAAAAAAAATTCTTCAAGAAGTGGATAAAGGCGTCAAGAGACTTTTCTTGCCTTCCTTTGATAGGTAAGGTATATGAAATAAATATACATTAATTTACAAAACTTTTGGATTAACTACTTTTTTAATGTATAGTATTTATGAACTCAAAATTAGTTTTATGTGGTTAGTAAAGGAAATTGAAAGATGAAACTCTATATAATGAATTTTCCATATAACGAATTTTTTTTCGGAATTTAGCGACTTCGTTATATAGAGTTCCGACTGTATACGTATATTCATTCACCTGCTTTTGCCAAAGCATAGGTTTTGAACGTTGTCGAATACTTGAAGTATCTCTTTGATTTAATACTTTATTAAAATCTATTACTCTTCCCGAAAAGCTCATTAAATATGTTTTTATTTTCTCCGGTGAGAAATACAAGCGATTCATTTCACCAGGTAATATACACGTTTCGTAAATCAATGAATTTTTTTAGAAAACGGTGCTATCCTTAACTACCAGCAGGTGAGATTTAAGAATTAAATACTCATCCATTAGATTAAAAAAATCCTTTACATGGACCTTCTTGAAGTGATTAAGGGATCTATCTAGCTTCATTTTTAAATACCACTGTGTGCGCATGAAGAAGTTCTCGCCACTTTAATTAATCAATGTTTCTTTACCATTAACCGAGTTAAAAAAGCTAAATAAAAACTTGGTCATATGAAAAGAAATTAGTTTATTCTAGTAGAAATGCATTAAAATGTTATTCAAAAGATACTAGTAATTAAGATAATGCTTCTTTCTAGCCTTTTCTAATTGCTTAGTTAACATGGAACATTGCATTGTTTAAAAGTTATTAACTTATAAAATAGTGTATAATTATTTTTTTTATAAATAATTAAATACTGATTTTATACTGATTACGAATTACAACTATAAAGTGAATGCTTTGTTAATTAGAACATCATTATTAAATAGTAGCTTATAATGAAAATCATAACTATATAACTCTGTGACACAAAATTTTAAAATACCTCGGGGTGCTCAAAGAAATTTGAATAATTTAGTGCACATTTATTTTATTAAACCACTCGTAAATAATTGCTATAAAAATAAAAATATTAAATGAAATTCAAAATATTTGAAAATTTAAGGTATAAATATATATATATATATATTATTTAGTGAGACGAAAATTTGACAATCAATAAAATTAAGCATTTCACTAGATTTTTAAACTTTATTTCTGCTGCATCCACTAATCAAAAAATGTCTAAAATAATGACTGTATTTTGCATTATTAAAAGAGCTTCTTCTTAAGAAAAAATTCAGTATTTTTTTAAATTTACAAGTACCCTTTCAGATTTTAAATGATATGCAAGATTTTTGCTTCAACGCCTTAAAATTATAACAACAAAAGAAATGGATATTATAAAGTAATATTGTTATTTAATGTTTTTTTTAAGGCTCTCTACCTACTATTTTATCTAGTTTGCTTCAATGCTTTCCAAAAATAAAAACAATTGATGAAAACAAACATTATTTTATCAAATTATAATTTTTAAATGTGTTTAAGTAAATAAAACAACATTTTTAAAATCTGTTTTAAAACATATTTTATGGGTTTTTGTTTAAAATTTCGTAAAGAAAAATTAAATTGCAACTGTTACCGAATGCTCTCACGTAACTGCGTAATTTAATGCCAATAAACAATAAGTCACATAAAATTTTATTTTATGTGATGGGCAATTTTACAGAATTGTTTTTGTTGTGGTTATTTAAGATTTTAATATAATTTTCCAAAGGGGAAAAAATAACATCAAAAAATTTTCAAAAGTACGCATCCCCATTGAGATTTAAATTATTTCCAGAAATTATAAATCGGTACCTTCTAATTATTGTAAATTAAAAATGGAACTTCAAGCTGCATTATGAAGTGCTCAGTGTCTGCGAAACGAATTGGCTTAGACAGACTTATAATATGTGACTTCTATCAATAAATTTATCTGAAAAACTATTGATCGCCCACTCAACAGTAGGTTCAAACATTTTACCGAAGCCACGACCTAGTGAAAAATTAATTACCAAATAAAGACACATTAACATAGTTAATTAATACCCTTTTTCACAGGTTATAAATATAGCTATTTCCTTGATGTAATCAAGATTAAGGGGACATGGTATGATTTACGCAAAAATTTTAAATTTAAGGATTTTCTAAGTTTTTTCGGTTGCTTCCTATGTGAATAAATCATGTAAAACCGATTTTGGGCTCAAAATTTTATATAAAACTGGTTATTTAATTTTTTAAGGAAAAGACTTAAAATTTGTTAAGTGATTTTAAAATGCTACTCCTCCTACAAAAATATACATACACGCATCGAATTTCATTACAAGTAGGTCAACTTATGTATAACAGAAGTTGGTATGGGTTTTGAGATAACATGATTGGTATCATACAATACTTTTTAATGAATGCTTATTGAAAATTGCTTAAAAAATATATAAATTCTGAGTTCAATTATTTTTTAAAAAATAAGTATTGCTTTGATTTAAAAACGCATATCAACTTATGTTACATGTTCTATTAGCAACAGATAAAAAAAAATTCAAAGCATTAGGCACAATAGAAAAAAAGCCTTAGCATTTTAAATGAAGACAAATTAGTTACTTTATCTTTCTGAGATAAGTGAGTTTAAAGTTTTGATTTGCCACAGGGATGTGAATAAAAACGAACGTAAAAGCTAACATAATTCTGCGTTTTTAAGTTTAGAGCTTTCAAATCTTGTAAGGTTATAGAAAAAAGAATATAAAGAATAATTTAGGCTAATAAAATTAGATTTGAATTTTTGAACGATTTTTGAAAATTGAATCGTACTGTGTCCCCTTAAGTTTCAAGAATTTCAAGTTGACTCGAACTCTACCATTTGTATTAGCTCGAATGTCTCCAACTTTTCCATGTTAATTATCAGTTTGAAGATAGTGAAAGGGATAACAGAAATTACTAAATATTCGAAAAAGTTGTGATTCTGTATAGAACAAAAATATAGAGGAAGCGCACGCACACACACGCCTAGAGTCTCAATTATTTCCTTGATAAGATTTTGTACCGGTATTAAAAAATTTTTTTGTTTCCCGATGCACCAGTCAACTAAATGAAAAATAGTTTTTTAATTGTAACTGTTTTAAATAATTTATTTGAAGAAGTTTATTGCAAGAGTCCATATTTTTTTATTATAGTAAAATGAAACAGTTTCAAATTAGTACTTTAAAAATTTAATTTCATTCAAAATTAGACACATAGACATATTTATGGCAAAATATATTTTTCTGTATGAAAACAAGTTAAAGGAAATTTTGTAAAATATTAAACTATTTGAATTGAGAGAACAACGTGTCAAAGGTTTCAAGAATATAGCTTTTATTCTGATAAATACGATATTTATTGCTTTATATAGTATGGAAGCGTTCTATAAATAAAAGCTCCTTTGCTATATTTGAGAATAGAGATGGATATGTCCTATTTCTCCATACCGAGCTTCTCCAAAGATATTCTAAAATTCTCTTCATACGAAATCTCTTTCGAGTAGACGACAGAAATCCTTTTCCCTCTGCCTATTTGTCCACTTCCGTTTTCAGATATTTCCAAATTCACCACATAGACCTAAATATAGAACTAAAAAAATAGAAGTTTTGTTTGTACATATGACAAGGAGTTTTATTTCTTAGAACTTATTTCAATGTTTATGTTTTAGCGATTTTTTTTAATTTTATCATTTAAAATACGTATTATATAAAGAAATGAAGATTGAAGTGAGAACTTTATGAAGTATTCAAGCATTTATCTCTTATATGTAAAATATCAGATTTACTATTTGCCGAAACTATATTTATAAAATTGTTGGAAAATTGCTTTTGGATTAATTTGATACTCATTCTATCTCTATTATCTTTAAAATTTTAAATTTATCTAGGAATACATATTTGTTGAATATATAGAATTTTATTTGTACCAAAATTTATATAAATTAAACTATTAAATTTATAATTTTATTAAAAACGTGTATATATATATATATATATACGTTTAATAGATGCAGAATTAAAATGATTTTAAAATTATGATTATAAATTATTACAACAAAAAATTGTACTCACACAGAGTACAATTGAAAAAAGAAAAGTAAGAAGAAGAATTGAAGAAAGAAAATGTAAATGGATTGAGAAATATCTGTAATCCCGCTTTGCTGACTTAATCGTCTTTCGAGCGTATTGAAATAATTTAAAATAAAAAAAAAAAAATTCTTAAATATTTTTATGATTAGTTTTCAGGATTTTGTTATATCTGTGCATTGTTCCCGACATAAAACTTATTTTTATTTTATCTAATCTCTTTTTATATTATAATATAAGCTCATAGTTATATTTTTTAAATGAGCTGTAAAAACTTAAAGCGTGTGCGTGTTTCAAAAATTGTATACATTTATACAAATACACTTTTCTTTTTTATACTGAACTCTATAGTATAGAATTTTGTCAATAGAAGGCACTTCCTTATATTATGTCTTTTCTATGTTGAAATCTAGAATTGCAAAATATATGTAGTAAAATCAAGCATATAAATTTTGAGGAACAGATGAATTTATTTAGCAATACTATTTTATCTCTTTCAGTGTTCTGTACTTTTCCTCCACTTCTGATTAAATTCCCAGTAAGACTTAGTATGTCTGTAACTATCTTCCACAAATTCTGCTTCGAATACAATGAAACATTTTAGGTAGTTTACTAGAAATGGAGACTTTATGTATCATGTTTGGGAAACTATGTCCTATCTAATAAAAAGTTTTAGAACTCATGGATTGAAAAGTTATGACTTACAAAAAGTTAAAAAAAAACTCCATGAATATAATTTATAGAAGACATCTAACATAATATGTATCTAAACAATTTCTATTTATGGCATTTTTAGCTTGTAAATTCTATGATGGTAGAAGTTAAGGTAAATATGTAAAAGAGTTTTTATGAGCACTCAATTTAATCTGAATATTTCATTTCGTAAAGAGGTAAGAAAACTTTTACATCGGTACAACTTAATCACAATATAAAGAAGTCCCAGTTCCTTTCAGTAAAAAAAAATATATCATCTACGGAATATTTTCACCCTCTTGGTCAATAATTTTCGTATACAAAAAGAAAAGAAATGTGCGTAAAACCAGTTATTAAAAATTTAAAACATTTCATGAAAAGTATTTACATGATTTTCATTAAATATTAATTCTTAATCAGACTTTCCTTCCTCAACAATTGATATAATAATTACACAGAAAGAAATAATTATTCAGTTCTCTCGCAAGGTTGAATTATACATGAGGGAGGAAATATGACTTCTGATGGAGAAGTCGCATTGGAAGTAGAGCTAGTTATTTATACATCCTTACATTGACAGAGAGAGAAAGTAAACACAACAAATCACTTACGTACAAATGAAAGCATTTTGACATAAGATGTACAGTTGTGATTCCAACAAACAATATTAAGCAGTGAAATAATTTATTTCAGATATTTTTCTAATATTTCTGAGCAAAACGATTTTTCATAACTATATTCTAGTTTCTTTATATTAATTAATTATAACTTATTATTTTTCGTTCTTTGTACTGCAACTCGCAACCGTTTTTTGTCATGGGTCCGATTCCTGCTTGCTCAAGTCAACTGTCAAGGTTAACATTCCTCATGTGAGTGTGATGTAGGAATTTTGAAGGCGGATTTCTAGCTAAGGTATCATCCTTGTTGTTTGATTTTGGTACAAAATTATGAAGTATTCGTCAATAACCATTCTGTTGCTAAAAAGCGATGTTAAGGCTGCACAGTACCCTTATTCAAAAAATTTTCTGGAGACAGTAACAGTAAAAATAATCAATCATACAAATACAAATCATAAATTAAATGGATTCTGAACATAAAAAGTCAGTTTTACCTGCCATTATTTTACAATTTAAAATAATCTTGTTGCTTTTTAATAAATATGTTTATTGCTAAATCTAGAAAAAACACTAATATTTATAAAAATATTAAAGATTAACGAAGAGTATTATGCATAAAGTTTTCTTTCGTGGGTATAATACTGTGCGTAAGATTTGAATTAAATATTTCATATTGTTAAGATATGTATATTCTACCTACAGAACTAACTTATAAACTAAACGAAAACAAATTATCAAAACTTTTGATGCAAATACATTTTCAGAAATAATTTACTTTTTAAAACCTATCTTCTCTTCTTAAGGATTTATAGAGAATATATATATATTCCTGCTCTAATATTGGAGTTAATATGTGTATCAATCAGACAGAAGAATTTGTGCATTTTCATATGAAAATTACAAAAAGCGAGTGTGGGAAGGACTTATAAATTTGCAACAGAAAAAATATCGTTAGGTATAACTTTCTAAAATCACCTAATTTAGAAATCTATAGCATAAAATCATATTTAATATAAAATGATGTATATAAATGGCATGAGTTGCATTTACCAACTTTTATTTTTTCTTGAAATGCTATTAAAAATGAAGTTAAGACTTCCTTAGAAATAAACAGGGATTGAGAAGTTCGTGTTCTCTGATGTATTGCAAAATATTGAGTTACATTATACACTTAACTACATTTAGAATTATTTTATAAAAAATTTGAAAAACAGACTTTTTTAAAAAAAATAGTATGATTAAATTCTACACATATAATCATCAGTATTAAATATTTTGTATGACTCTTCATTTTCACGATTATTTTTCATATTATATATAAGATTATCGAAATGTATTATTTGAATGTTATTTATTTTATATTGAAAATATATAACATTTAAGTAATTAGATATAAATATGCCACACAACCTGGAAAGAGCATTTTGCCATTCCGAAGTTTTCTAAGTTTTTATTATTTATGCTAATAATTATACACATGCATATTTACATATATTCTAAATATTATATTCAATATAATATTCCCTAAATGTTATATTATATACATTATATTCACCAAATATCATGTTATATATTATATTATATCCTATTTTTTTCAAACATTACACTTTACTAAACTTATTACAAATAAATAACAGGAATCTCGAATTGAATTTTGTTGAATATAATAATAAATACTTAGTCACATGACTATTCGCAATTATCATCTTAGGGATTAGAGTTTAAAAGAGAATTCTCTGACAAAAACCAGATTCGTAATTCCTTTTAATCGTAACGAAATGAAAATAAATCAATTAAAGTAAGGTCAATGCCAATCTGTGCCTTGTGTATAATCGAGACTGTTTCCCCTGATAGTAAATTTGCTGAATAAATAACAATTATATGGAAGAGGATAAGGTCAAACTTTGTTGGATCAATTCCCATAGAGGATAATTAAAAACTAAGATAAGGATGTTATTTCGACGTACATTAGCATAGTAAATTAAATTCTTGTTGTCAAATACCAGAAACGCAATTCAAGAATGGAATTATAATCTATTTAGAATAATATATATAATTAAGTAATAATTGATGTTCTACAAAAAGGAGATTTATGCTTTTTTTCTTATCCAAAATATACGTGTATGGACAGTAAAAAATATTTTAAAAATTTATTAAAAAGTTCCTTGATTCTTTCAGGAGAGTTGGAAACTGTGATTCTTGAATGATTTTCCAAAAATTTAGACTAGATTAGTTTTATTATTTTTTTGTAATAGTAGAAGAGTTTATTTTGATGTAGAGGAAAGTATATAATTTTACACCAAAAGCTTTTTTGACTAATATAGAAGTTGGTAGTGAAAATTTATGACATATTTGTATAATGTCAGTGCTTCTCAAAGTTTCAATGTTCGCTACCCAATATTCAATTAAGATTTTAATCGTGCCCCCTTCCTCATACATTAACAATGTATTGAATTCAATAATACTTATACTTCGTAGCTAAACCTACGATACAACCTTAACCTCTAAAGTGCCACAGGCATATATAAACTTTGCGCTCAGTCAAAGCGTTAATTTCCCCTGACGTATATATACGTCTTTCTGAAGTGCGATCTTTTCTCTGCACTGCTATCCATAAAATTATTCTTAAGGCTTTGGAATGCAATAAAAGGACCTTGACAATGTTTGAGAAGAATTTACTTATTTCAGAAT
>BMAV01000624.1:684155-806462 GCA_019973955.1 Trichonephila inaurata madagascariensis
GCTTTGGAAAGCGAATCGCGTAACTTTTAATTCGTAGTTAATTAATTATACTTATCAAGATAAGTGTTAATTTTTGTATAATATATATATATATATATATATATATGATGATCCCATAGGGCCATTGGTAATTATTAAACTTGTTCTTAACTTAGTATTGTTAAATAAATTATAAAACATATTGTACATCACTAATACATTTAAAAGTGTAATATATTAGTGTAAATGTGTATTTTATTTTATTATGCCATAATATTTTTTTTTGTTTACTTTCAGGAAATTAATATTGTTTTTTAAAAATAATCTTTTTTTTTTCACTTTTCAATATGTTCGCCCCTTGGTAAAGTCGTTCCTCGTCCCACATTTTGAGAAACGCTGTATTATGTACATCATGGTACAATAGTAAATGATAATCACATCGGCTTTGGACCAAATATATATAATGTCACTAAAATGAGTTGAAAAATAAAACACATGGTAATATTATTAAGTGGAAACATCACTCAATAAGATTTATCGAATCAGAAAAAATAGATATTACTCCTTTTATTATTAGTAATTAATTATGTATTATATTTCTCATTATTATTTTATCATGCGTTGTAGTCTTAGAATGTGACATGGACAAACATTTACTCTCTCGTACAATATCTAAGCACATTGAAATGCTTTGCTTAGACTTGTAACATTTATATTAATATTGAATCCATTGCATTACATAACATTTCTTTCTACAGTGTAAGCAAAACCAATAAATTTGTGTTACAAAAAATGGTTAAAAGCCCTTTTTTTTTAAAAAAAAAAGTAGGCTTCAGTCTGTAATGTTTTTAAGTAAATAAATACTGCAGCATGGATCTCTTTTTTTTTATAAAAAAAATAATGTAATTGAATATTTAGTATTCAAATATGTATGAATGTATAAAGAGAGATTGATGTTATGGTCCTCAATGTTGAGTTTAATTCAATTTAACAAATGTAGTAGAGATAATAAAAACCATAAACTCAAAAATGTATGAAGTTATATTTAATATTTTAAAGAGATAAACTTTCCAAAAGCATAAGACTATAACTATTTTACTGGAATATTGAAAGAGCATGTACAAAGCAAAAAAGGAAGATGAAAATCTACATATGGTCACGTATGAGTTACAAATAAAATATATTATAAGAAATATCTCTGAAGCAACGTTCTTATATAATCTCAAACAATATTTACTCAATAGAGAAGCATTTATCTCCAAAATGGAAATTTTATAATGCCTTTAAGTCAGTTAACAAAATCAAGAGTTCATAAAACAAACATTGTTCTAAGATATTAAATATTACCATTTAAGATTATGAAACTCGTGTTTGAAGGGAAAATTATTTAATCTATAACTAGCTTTCATGTAAACCTTTTGTTGAACAGAAAATAAAATTTCATCCTTATTTAGGAAAGCAGTGTTGAAACTACATTTCTTCAGACAAGTTTATGAAACAGTAAAAAACATTCTCGCTTCCTTTATCTTCAACATGTATTTCCGCATAAACTCTCCAATCTCTTAAAACTGGGCAATCAATAGTAGAGAACATATTTAAAAAAACACGTCTCCATATCCCTATTAATTTTTTGATTGAAATATTTGTGTATTTTTCGTTACGATCTGGGCTCATGTGGTTTATTTTACGATGTTAATATAAACTCACGCACTCAGGGGAAATAGAAACCATAACTCCTAAGAGAAAATATATATTTATTACACCTTAATTTGCTTTAGAAATAATTAAAAATATTTCAATGTCACAAAACATTTATCAATATAAATTATAAATGTATTAATTTGATTAACATATATTCCTAAATTTATTGGGAAATATTATTACAATATAGAGGAAGTGAAATATTATATTTAATTTCGAACGGTATTTACAGAACGAAAAAATAATAATAATAAATACAGGAAAGAAGACTTTTGAGACGTTTATAACTTAATATGTTAGATATATTTCAATTTATTGCTATTTTCTAAATTGTACACTTAGATTTTTTTGTTTTTTTTGTTTTTTGCCTCCGTCGTTAGTAACGCTGACGGATGTGCCATTGGATATGGGTTTGAATCCCGGTAAAGGCATGGGTGTTTTAATGTATTCTACCTTTATGGCATGGAGGTAGTCTTAAAAGCCGTTGAGTCAATCCAAATAGTCCTTTCGTGAGGTAAGTTGAAGGGGAAGAACGGTGGGAGGCCCCTAACCACCCCCAGGATGTTCCCCCTTAAAATTAAGTTGAAACCCAGTCAAACCGCACTGTCACCTGTAAGGAAAACAAAGCTACAGATAATGACTGGGTTACGATTAGCCCGTTGCCCCAATGAATTTCGAAGGCGTCGATCTGAGACTGTCGATCAAGTGGCATAACTACAATTATTACCAGTTGTAAGAAAAGCGAAAAAAGTTATTTGTCATCCAAAAAGTTATATTTTTCTCTACTGCAATTTTCTTATTAAAGAGTGTACAACATAATGTTGTACATATCAAGTATACGATAATGTATCAAGTATACAATATATAAGTATATCAAGTTTTATACTGTGTTGTCGGTTGCTTTCATGTAACTGATAATTATCCTGCAAACTCTTGCCAGGAGGTGATTATCAGTGTGAGACAATCTGCCAGAGACTATTGATTTTATGCATGTGACTCCTATTTGTATATTTTCTAATTAAGCAGGAAAATAATGTATCTTAGAATTACATATGTTATTTTATGATGGTCAATCATCTCGTGTCAAAGTACATTTTCTCTTTATAATACTTGTAAAAAGATATTTTAATTGAATTATGAATATTTTTAAAAAATTTTTAAGAATGAAATGTATATTACCTTTTTGAAAAGAGAAAGGATATTTTTCGATGATTTTTTGAAATATCGGGAAAAAAATTTATGAAAATAGGCAATAGATAATATCTAGTTAATCTTCAAATATATTGAAAAATTTGGATTAAGGATTTCCAGTCTAATTTGAAATGTAAATAAAACTTATTTGTACATGTTTTGTATCCACAATGCCTTATCTTGTTCTTAAATAAAATAGCAAAAGAATTTTTCCAAATAATTCAAATTAGAACTCCATCTTGAAAAGTAATAATAATTTAATTACATTTGCTTGTTTTTAAAAAAAATAATATTTTATTTTGAGAAATTCCTAATCAATATTACAAATTTTTATAAACTTATATCGAATTTTCAGTAACCATTAACAAGATAAGCTGTAATTATAAAAATAGATATTAAAAATAAATTTAAATAACTACTTTAATTTATAAGAAAATAAATATTTTTACATTTCGAAGAATGTTATTGCTTTAATTACCGCGTTGTTTGCCGTATTCTAAATTACAAACTTTAAAAAATGTAAGCAATTTAATAATAAATAAGGTATAAATTTTCCAATTCGCGAATTGATATTTCGTTATTTTTAAGTGATTGAAAAACATGAGATTGAAATAATGATGAGAGGGAAGAATTATTATTTGATTCAGATTCACTTCCATATGCACTAAAACAATCAGAATTCATTCCAAAACAATATTATGACTTGCACCACTCATTAAAATACTAACAATTGATAATTTTATGAAACAGAAAAACAAATCATTTATCGAATAATCTAAGTACCTGACTAACCAATACGTCACAAACCATTATTGCAAGCTACAAAATTATGTAAACAAATTTTAGAATGTCTTCAAATTTCATAGGAAGCCAGTATCTAAATATTTGAAGAGTCAAATGCATGGCGGATCCGTTAAGGTACCTTGTGTGTACGAGTATATATATCATAAAAATACATGAATACTGGGTATTTTTTTATACCTGGAAACACAAAAAATAATGGCTTAGATGAGCTGTAAAATGTCATTTCCGTTAAAATGGATTCCATCTGCCATGTTATGGGACTTCTGCCACAGCATAATAAATTTTTCTGAATAATTACGATTATCAAAGATGGAGGGTCGGGAAGCATTGTTCGAACGAACCCCCGAGAATAATTAAGAACCGAGTGAAGGCTGTCACTTGGAACTCACATTAGCGTAGTTAATTAAGCGCGCTCATTTTCCCACGTCAGAAACATAACTCGACGCACTTGACGTAATCGAGCCCAAGTTCCGAAAGCTCCGTATTAATTCGAGCTCTACTAATTACTGGAATTCTCTTTCTCCCTCGCTAAGTACGACGGAAACAGAAGCGGCGTAAGAGGGTTTGGATTTCAGAAAAGAGTTCGCAGTTCTTTTCGGAATATCGCAGGTGCTGTTTGAATAATAAGTTGATCAAAGAGGTAATTGTGGTGATATCTGTTAGTTATTAACGGACACACATTGACATTTGCATCATTTGAAATATCAGAAACGATTTATAAAAGCACAAGATCGTGTAGTCATCAAATGTATAAAAATGTAAAGAAAACATTATTTTCCAATTCAATAATTTTGAAAAGCATAAGGGTTATATATATATATGTATATACACACAAATAGCTATAAAACCTAAGGATAACTAGTCAAGATAGTAGGAAATATTAGCCATAATACAATAGCAAACTCCTGGCCTTAGGAACCAAGATTATATATATACAGTCGAGCCTCCATATAACGAACCTCTATATTGCGAATTTTTCTATATAGCGAACTTTTTCCTGGAACCTTGAACATTTCACGATTTTTTTCGTAAAATGACCTCTTTATAGCGAAGGGCATTTTCTATATGACGAATATTTTCTTTTGTGATTCAATTTTTTTTTCACCTTATTTTAAATTATTTCTGAACATTTCAAGTTATTCTCTCTTTAACTTATTTTATGGTGGTCAAAAATCTTGAACTTGTTTTATTAGATCCTAATTAGCCGAGAGTAATAGAGTTCTGGACGTTTCATCCAAGAAGTACAACCTTTAACCCCCCCACTACTCAATTTTCCAGTTCACTACAAATATTTTCGATATACCCTTTCACACTCAGTGGAGTTGTATCAGTGTTCTAGTTATAAAATAATGTCATTTTAATATTACTTGTATGCTTTAAATTAGAAAATGTGCTCCAAATTCATTTTAATTATAATATAAAAATATTTTCTTAATATTGAAAATATAGTGTACTCTTCGACATTTTTTTTCTTGTTTTCCTTGCAATTTTTCTTTCTTTCTTTTTTTTTTTTTTTTTTTTGTTATAATTTTTATTTTTTTTTTTTTTTTTTTTTTTTGATGGGTAAGATATGTAAAATGAACCTATATTAATTTTTTAAAAAAAGGTGTGACACTTTTTTAATATCTAGTGTTTATGAATTTAAAATTTGTTTTATGTGGCTTATATAAGGTTTATTAAGAGATGAACCTTTATATAACGAATTTTCCATGTAACGAACTTTTCCCGAGATTTAGCGACTTCATTATATAGAGGTCCAACTGTATATATATAGTAATTTATCCTTTTCTTAATAATTTGCTCTCTCTCTGTACATACATAAAATTACAATATCGAAAAACATATATATGCACTAAATAATTTATCAATTTATTTTAGTATTTCAACATTTTTTGAAGTATATTTTTGTACTATAATAACTTTCGGTGTTCTGTATATTTTTCATCTGAATTTTCAAGGAAAACATATTTTTTTGGTGTGATTTATACCATCTGACAACTTAATTATATATTGATGAACTATATATTTCCATTTCACTTGCTCAAAAGTTTGTGGTCGTTGTTTTGTTTAAAATAAACATAAATAAAAGTTTTGCTTAAGTATAAAAATCAGCCTGATTAACTGTCACGATATAACCTAGAGGTCGTGCCATAAAACTGGTTCAGTTATGTAATCTTGTGAGATTCTTCTTTCAAATGGAGATACTGATTGATATTACCATTTCAGACTTAGGACACGGAACTGGTATCACTTTTTATTGAGGCACGATATAGGTGGAACCAATAGCCATAATGTAATTTTGACACCCAGTTTCCTCGCCAGAGAGAAGCATCTGAACTCGGACGATGTGGAATCACACAAGAAATTTTAATTTTGGTAAGAGAACGCAAGTCAACCAGGCACTCTAGGGATTTTTAACATGCCGCAAAATCATACGACATGGATGCCTCCCATATTTTGCTTCATGAAATTTCATTGACTTGGGTCAAGGTTGAAACCGCGAACTTGGGCTCACAAGGACAGCTCCTAACCAACTACCGCAACCCTGCCGGTATTTTGTAGTATTATGAGTGTGACATAGCATTAGAACAATACATTCTTCCTCACCATAATATCTAAATTTATAGCTCGCTGGGATGATTCGGTAAATTACTCAATAAGCAGCCTTAATTCATCTCTGGGCTAAATAGGTTTGCTTTACCGTACATATTCATACCATACAATTATTCTATATAGTTCTGGGATGTATATAATAAATATAAACACAAACATTGGGAAGGATTCCCGCGAGATGTTCACACCAGAGTTTCAGCAACCTAACTGACTCATTCTGCCGGTTTCCCTTTCAGCACCGGAGGGAAGCCATACAAGTATTCTGTCTGGTGGTGCCCTTTAGCACTTATTACAAAAATAAATAATGATAAATGTAACCATTTGTTACAAATTTGTTTTTTATAGTATTGGATTAGGTTAATTTAAACAAGATAATTTACACAAAGAAGAAGACCAAATGATAGTAAGAAGTTTAAAACATATTATATTTTCATATATAAACTGTACATATATCTCTAATAAGAACTGGTTACGTCATTTTCAAAGAACAACTTATTACAATAGTAACATTTAATTTAATATGTAATTACATTAATTTAAAATGCTGTTAAAAAATAGCAAACGCATACAAAATAAAGCTACTATGTAAGAACGAAATACATTAAAATTTTCGAACATACTGAAATGCTTGACTTAATAACGACCAGTTAACTGATTTTCTAAAAAAATTCATGCAATGTATTTTCAGAAATTTATTACTATATATGCATTTAATTTTTATATTTCATTAAATTCTACACACAATATATTTCAGTTTTCGAAATTCCAATCTATTTAAACATTAAACGTAGACATTTAAGGACGTTATTAGATTATTTTTAGTACACATATTGTAACCCCTTTAATCGATAAATCCAGTTTTAACATTTAAATTTATATTTAAAAGAGTTATTCGAAATATTTATTGATATGTACGTTTGGTAAATAAATTTATATGATTACATAAGTAAAACACTAACAATAACTTTTTCGAATATTTCTTAGGACTATGTTTGAAATTTGTTGGTGAACTATCCATCGAATTACAACTAATATTTGAATTTAAAAATAAATAAAATGCTTAGTTAAATTAAAGTTTTACAGTTAATGTATTAGTATGAATTGTATAAAAATACAAACATAGAGTTATATTATATATAAGAGAAAAGCGAATCATTCAATAATTCTTTCTCGCGCTCATCACGAAATCTCTAAAATTATTAGATCAACAAACTTGAAATTTGGTACACATGTTTTTTAGTAGATTTCCGCCAAGATCGGGTTAGTGGAAATTGACACGCAAAGGTAATCGGACACTCAATCGTAACGTTGTACATAAAAAAAATACCATGTTTGAACTATTAAATCTACAGACTTGAAATTTGGTAGGTATGTTAAGTAGAAATAAATTAAGAATGCATTTGTGTGTGGAAGTGGAAATAAATTTCAAGGGAGAACCTGGGGGTTATTTCACGTAAAAGATAAATTACCTTCCATTTTAAAACTTCGAGTTCTGTCCTTTAAAGATCCAGACTCAAGACTTTCAGGATATTTTTGATTGCAGGGACATAAATAACATAAACTAAAAAACTATATATAATCAAATAATATCATGAAACATCTAGAGAGGGCTTATATATATAATAGCCATACAGAGGTATCCATCACATTTTGTTCCATGCATGGGGCAAAATGTGTTTGGTAACCGTTCGAAGGAATCCGTTACCATATTGGGAGTTCGAGTCACTTGTGGCCCCTCCTCACTATGTTAATTACCTCGCAATGATCCATATTCATACAAATTGTGATTGAAATTAGTTAGGGCATTATAATTAGGCAGTCCGTTGCATTTCTCTGCGTTTAACTTTATTGATACAAACTTTCTGCTGCTAGTGCTCTTCCTTTTGCCGATCCGTAAATAAGGTGCATATCAGCCAGTTCGGTGTTTGTAAAACGTTTTCGCGGGTGATGACAGCTCAGATTACTGAGAAAATGTGTGATCTTGTGAAAAATGTCACCTAGCTTCGAACGAAGATGTTTCCAACCATGGGTTGCTATGGAAATCTGAATCCTTTTGATGTCCTCTACCTCCCTTTAAAGTATGTCCTGACGATCCTGAGACACCCTGTACATATATAATTATTTAAATACTATTTATAACATAGAGAGGGATTTTATAAGAAATTATCTGATTTGAAAGGAGGTGTCATTTAAAATATAAAATTTTTATTTATAGAATAATAAATGCTTTATTTTTCATAAAATAAATTTTTAATTTCTGCTGAAAATTAAGTTCTTTTAACATTTGTTTTATTAAAAAAGCCTCAAACAATGTTTTTTTTTTAATTCTAAGATATGTCTAAGTTATTAAAGCCTTTTCCCTTATTATATATATATTATATATGTAAATCAAATCAAATCTAATTTAATGTTTGATTATTTTTTTAAATTACAATAACTTACTGGAAAAATAAAAGTCAGAATTCAAAAACAAGTAATTTGTCAGAAATTACACACGGTAATTAAGGTGTAAATTCAAAGAAATGTCAAAATTTACTAAAAAAGTGTATAATTAAAATGAAAGGAAATAATTAATGAAAAAAATCGTAATATTTCTTAAAACTCGAACTTTTTTTTCATTTAAAGAATTCCATGGAAACATTTAGATTTTCAAGATAAATAATCATTTATTTTCATTTCCAAGAATGATTAAAAATAGAAAACAGAAACTAGTAAATCTCAATTCACAGAAGTAATATTTTTTTCTGCATTGTAAAACATATTGTGGGTGCTTAGTGATTAAACAGCCATTGAAAACACGTATATATTTTTTTCTGTTAAACTAAGCCTTAATATTGATAACATTTAATTGCGTGATTTCTAAGGATTAAATACAATAGAATAAAGATTGACCGGAGGAGGGGATAATGTACGGGGAATTTTTAAATATATTTTAAGAGAGAATTAAATTTAAAATGAATTATCATATGGAGGATTAGCTTATTGATTCAAAAAAATGTGTTGTTTTTTAAAGTTAATGCCTTGTCTACTTAAATGGCATTTTCTAAAAAAGAGATTTGAAAAGCAATTTATTTTAATCTGAATTCCATAATAAATAATACATTTCCTAAAAATGCATCTAAGAAAATTAGATGTTCACATTTGAATATTTTTTGTCTGAAATTACATATTCATATACACAATTTAACTGATTTTAAAAATAATATTAGTTACTTTTTAAACTAGTTTACTTTACAAGTGCTTTAAAGCTGGCGCTTCTTAGAAACCATGTATGATTGAAAACATGACGAATAATTTTATTATGATATTTAAGGTGATATTGATTGAATACAAGGAAGTTTGCTTTATTTTTGTATTAAAAATTGAATAATTGCAGTTATTAAGAAAAACACGCTTCACTTCTACATACTTCACTCAGTATTTCATGATATATTACAATATATATTGTTTTTAAGCTTTTGATATCTCCGTCTTAGCAATATGCTTTCGATTCTATAACCCTCGCATTTTGACTTAAAAAGGACAGCTTGAATATATAATCCGAATTTTTTTTTAAATCTTTTATCTTCTTGAACTCCTTCTAAAGGTATTTTTACCAAATTGATTTTTAGTGATTCTCTACTCCAGTGTTTCTCAAACTGTTGGGCGTGAACCCCTAGGGGAGCGTGATAACCCTACAAGAGGGGTGCGAAAAAATTGAAAAGTCAAAAGCAAAAGCTTATTTAAAAAATTCATTAATTTACTGAAAGTAAACAAAAAAAATACATTTATACATAATTAAAAATAAAATGGACATTTTTACACTGATGTAATATACTTATAAATGTACCAGTACTGCACAATGTATTTTATATTTAATTTAACAATGGTAAGTTAAGAACAAGTTTGATAATTACCAGTGACACCATGGGCTTGTCATATATAAATCTTTATTCAAAAATTAACTCTTATCTCGATCATTTGCACGGTTTATAATTAATGCCTTAACTTCCGATTAAAAGTTACGCGATTCGCTCTCCAATGCCTCAGTTTTCCACATAGGTGCGTGTATGGGATGCATTGGGGGGGAGGTGAAGAAAAGAAATAAGTAAACCAATTCTCTTAAACAAGTAAACCTTTCGAAAACATTGTCACGGTCCTTTTATTGTATTCCAAAGCCTAAAGAATTATTTTATGAATAGCAGTGTGCAGAAAAGTTCGTACTTCGAAAATACGTATATATACCTCTAGAAAATTAACGGTTTGGCTGAGCAAGACGTTTATACACGCCGGCGGAACTGAAAAGCTTACAGCGGTATTGTAGCTGTAGCGTGTCAAAGTACAGTACTATAGAATTCAATAGATTGTTATGGTATGGAGGGGGGCGCGATGAAAATTTTGAATGAATATTAGGTCGCAAGTATTGAAAATTTGAGAAGCACTGCTCTAATCAATAAAGGTAGTCTACCAAATTTCAAGTATCTATTTCTAATAGTCTGAAAACGGGTTTTGTCTAAAACCTTCGCTGAAATTTCCTTGGGAGTCGATTTCCGTAAAACCTGTTCTTAGTGGACCTCTATTTGACAAATGAATTATGCCTGCCAAATTTGAAGTGTATATGTCTAATAAGTCTGGAGATCTTGGGATGAGTGAGTCGCTTTTCTCTTATGTATACATGTAGATTAGATATTTCATTTTTCTTTTCATTTCTTTAGAAGGAAAGGTTTTATGAGATTTATTTCTATGGTTTTCTCTTTAGTAAATAATTAAGCAAGCTTTGTCAACATTACATGGTCAATAATTCTAGGAATAAACATCACAGTTATCTTTATTTTTTTCTTTTTCAGTTTTCAACATTTATAATAAAAAACAGTTGATATGCTATTTATAAAATAAAATATGCATGCAATAACTTTCAAATTTTTACTTCATTTCAAAAATAAAATTTTCGTTTTTTATTTTGATATCAAAGCAATTTAATTCAATTTGGAATATACTTACAAATGCATTACCCTTTCATTTTCTGTCTTTTATAATAAGCTTGAAACTTTATTAAAATTCTAAATCTAATTAAGTAACTTATGATCCATTCATCATTTCATCTTTGATGATGAAAATATTTTTCGGAATATAAAATTCTGATTTACAATCTATTATTTAACAAAGGAAACATTATATACGACCTTTTTGGAAAACATTCTCAATTTTTTCCAAGCAAATCCCTCTGCACATTCCCGACATTAACATTTATCTGTAATAATGCAGCATAAAATTTGATATCCTAGTTTCTATTAAGAAATATCTCATATAAAATTTATAAAAAAATATTTTTTTTTAAATTAAAGATTGAATATATAAAATGCATTGATTGAAAACCAGATATTTAAGCAACAAAACTTATCTTCTGATAAAATATACTATTTAATTATATATTTCGTGAAGAATCAATACACAAACAACACTATTTTTGATTTCCTTGAGAATGGAAATGTATCTATCCTTTCAAAATTTATGAAAGTTAGTTCAGAAATATTTCGAAATTCACTTAGTCAGAATCTCCTTTGAGTAAATGACACAAATTCTTTTTCTTTAGCCTATTTGTCGATTTTCGATTCTAGATATTTTCAAATTTAAAAGTATATCACCAAATATATTTTATGTGAAATCTAGATCTGAAAAGATAAGTAAAAATAGGTCCTCATATCGACACCATGATATTCTGTAAGGGATTTAAAGCATAACACATTTAAAATCATTCACAAGCTTTTCAACATTTATCATAAATAGTTGAATCATTTTTAACACGTTTTAGTTTCTGGAAGTATTTTAGTCGCACATCATTAATGAAATATAGAAAAAAAAAATTACAGGGAAAAATAATAATTATTTAATTATAATACCATTTCCCTCTTTAATTATTTATTACCACAATATAATTAAAAAATAATATTTTCTTAGGATTAGAGGTGAATTTAAAAAATATATATTTTACGTGATATTTTGTAAGGTGCCAATGTATGAGATAAAGAGAGAAAGACCATATACCACACTAAAACACACAATTAAAACAGAAAGCATGCTGATAATTATATGTTTTATGTTACTTAACATCGCTAATCATTCAAATTATTCTCATTTTAATTGGGTTAATTACCTATAGTTAAATATATATGCATGATCAGAATTTGATTTCCTCATAAATTTAAGTTTGACTATTATCTCAATAAATTTCATTAGCATTAGTCTGTTACATTTTTATATCAATCATTTAATGAATATTTTTTAATATTATCGTTCATAAGCTGAGTGAGTACACAACATTTATATAATTTTTTTACCTCTCTTATCTGAAACAACACTTAGAATATTTTCAGAACCTTTACGGCGCTAATAATCGAATAAATGTTTTGATATTCTTATAATTGTAATTAAAAATTTTAACATTAACTTATTGTAATTTATAAATAAATGTAATATATTTTTAAAAGGAAGGTCAATAAAGCGTTTTGTAGGCACTTAGGGAATCTTCCTGTAGCCTCGAATAGAGACATGTCACTATCCGTCCACTTAATTCCTTTGGTGTAGTATACATTTTAAACATTTTCATGAAATTAACTTTGCTTAATTAGCATGTGTAAATAATTAAAATAATTTGTGAGTCAACCTCCGCAATAATTTTAGAGTTGTAACCTTCATTTGTAATTTTCATACTTAAGTACTAATAAATACCTAAAAACAAAGAGATTCAATTATTTGTTTTCCTAACATTTCAATAGTTTGGTACCGAAATTAATATTTTTAAAGCTAATCTTTAACACAAATTTATTTAAGGAACAAAAACTCTGATAAAAGTGAAATTAGAAATTTATATGAAAAGGATATTCTTAGTATTTACTTTTATTGTTTTTAATATCTAATTATTCCCCATGTAGGAAATATTTAAATATGGACAAAGTATAGTTATTAAACAAGGCGGATAAAAGTTTTCTCTCAAAATAATTGAAAACAAATAAAGCTTTACATTATGAATAACGAATAAAATTATCCTTCATTAACTTGGCATTTTGCATATTAATATTCGGTGCTTACGTCTTATACCATCGTCATATATTGTCAAATCAAAAAGCGTCCCCAAATGCTTCGATAAGCAGCTAATAGTAGATGTTCCCGCGTCTGTTGGAACTCACTAACAATAACGATGCCAGCTTTCGGTGAAAAATTTTTGAATTGGTGACTTCTCTTGAATTTGTAATATTGGTTTTCGGTATAATACGTAAGTATCATGAATTCTAATATTTAGACGGCAATTTACGAGTTTTAGAAAAATAAAATGATTTACTAAACGCCATTAATCAAGTGAAATTTCCTGCTAGTTCACTCATGTTACGAAGAAAATAATTTAGATAGTGTATAACACACACACATTATATATATTCTAACTTTTATAATTCAATACAACATTTGAGATACTGCATATATTTAAAAATTATATTTTACACATTGACATTATATTATTAAAAAAGGCTTGAGAATTTTGTAAACCTTTCAATATATTCCTGCAGAATATTGGAAAAAGGATATGTTTACTTTGAGTCATTAAAAAGTTTTCGTTTCTGCTTTAAGTTTCTAAAATTGTACTTCTCTTTTTTTCAAAAGAAAATATAAATACTTTTTTAAGTACATTATATAAGTATTATTCTTTTTTTTTAAAAAATTAATTGAAGAGTACTATGTATGTTTTGAAAAGTTAGAGTTAAAAAAATTAGATTTACTTTAAAAATAAAATATATTTATTTAATAAGTATAACGTTTTCTACATTTATCTTCTATAAAATAGTTTATAAATAATCAAAGCTTATCTTGCTTCATTAATTTTAAAAAAAATAGATTTTGTTAATATACCTAAAACTAAATAATTTTCTCGCAGTGTTAAAAAGAAACATTTAATTTTGCTAGAAGTGAGCCTTAAAGACGTTTTTATACTCCCTTAAAATTATATTTTTTCTTATATCATAGAATGTGCATGATTTTAAAGACTTCTTAACATATTACAAGAAATGCAATGTGTTGATTATGCAACTTTCCATAATCATCAACACTATATGAATTCCCTTTTGGAATTGTTAAAAAAACTTTCTGTTGATACTGTTTGATTTATAAAATAATTTAGGATCAAAATCGTGGGTAAGTAGTTTTTGGAAATGTTTTGAAAGAATATAGACTTCTTTCAAAAATGCTTGACTTACTACAGAATTACTTTTAAAACATCAATAAAAAAGAGATATACATCATACATATGTATATTTATATAGATATTTATATGTACAGTCAGGGAGAGTAAGAGATAAACAGAGAGAAAATCTCTACTTAAGAATTTCTTCTTGATACGTATAAAGTACACGTTGCTATACAAGTAGTTGCTTTATTCCTCTCAAAAAAAGTTTTTATTCTTAGTCTTAGCATTTTAAAGTGACTTTACTTCGAAACAAAAATCAAGATAAATGTATGAAACATCACTGCTTTCGTTCATAAAATATTCTTGTGTTAAAGAACAAATTCTAACTCCATGTAAAATTTTTCTTTTGCTTACTATGGTAGTTCGAAAAACAAATAAAAGAAAACACCAACAACTTTTTAAACTGAAAAACGTAACAGTATATCAAACTTTAGAAGAAAAGGCATGCGATATGGTAAACAAAGTTTTAAAATCACATGTAATATCTCCTTTCTAGAAAACTAGTGTTGACAACCAATAAAAATTTTTTTCTCAATGTTGATTAGCAACATAATGTTCTTAACTATTAAATTGTCGAATATTACATGTGGTATTGATTATTATGTTGTACAAAGCTTCACGCCCATTAACGATTCCCGATGCAAAATATTTCTACATATACTTTATTAGAAATAAATCACCTAATTTAAAAGTGTAACTTCTTTATTCTTTGTATACATACTTAAATTTTCTTTCAATGATAACACTTAAACAACTACCTCGATTGTGAGTGTTGTCTTAACTGATGTTCAAAATATTGTCCATATTTCATTTCTTACATTGTAATGCGACGTTCACGAATAATTAATTATGATTGTATAAAAAGCAGCTAAAAAATGTCTGCTACTACGGAACACGGTATTTTCAAAGCTACATTGGCAAAAAAATCTCAAACGTATTAATTCGCAAAGGTGTGAACATTTAATTCCAGTGAATTATTTTTGGCAAATTAAGCATATCTCACTAAGTTTATCAAAATTGTTCATTGATCAAAAAGTACTTCATTGATATTTAAGAACATAGATTTTTAAAAACGTTACAATACATAATTATTTCTACGTCGTATTCAAATTCTTAGAATTTAAAAAAAGAAAAGATAAAAACGCTTGTGTGTCTGATGCTGATATTTTATCCTATGATTAAAAACAAGACTAAAAATGTATTCCACCTACTCATTTTGTATCTTGTATTTTAAATTTATTGTGTGTTTAAATCACAACTACGTAAAGAGATAACGTGTTTTTTTTTGTTTTGTTTTTTTTTTGTTTGTTTTTTTTTTGACAAATTTCAAAAAGACTACTGAATTTGGAAACCTTTCGGAAGTATTTAGAAACCCTCCACCGTTCGAAAAAAGTACTATTTTCTTAATTATATAAAAGAAATTTCAGCACGGGTCTAGTTTTGAACACATAATTAAGGAATAAATAAAAAGTCTCTGTTAAAACTGATATTAATGTGGTTAATTAAATAGACTAATTTATTTAAGCCATGAATGTACTATATTTGCAGGATGAAATGGATGCTAAGTTTAGAAAGCTCCGTATGAATTTGAATTCATTTAATTGTTTAATTATCCTATCTTCATCTTTGACCTGCTTACACATCTGACGTGAGAAAGTTGTGAAAGAGTTTTCCTTTCAGAAAAGAGTTTCGATTTTATCGGAATAGTAAAAATAATTGTTATAAAGAAAATTTCGTTTTCCAATGATGATCTAAATATAATTCACTTGTTTGCTGCTGCAAAGGAATATTTAATTTTGAAATGAAAAGGTAATTATAAATTAAAATGACCATTGATTCGCTATTGAATTTGAAAGAGGCTCAATGGTTTCCAGTATAAATAAAATTGATAATTTACATTATAATTAAATATCTAATTATGTCCTTGAGAGTAAATGTGTCCATTAAGAGTAAAATAATTTAAATTGGAGAATTGTTTAAAAGTATGCAAACAACTTTAAGATGACAGACTACATTTGGAATCGTAATATTCAAAAATGACTATAAATGGATATTTCTTTTTATATATTTTTTTAAAAAGATAAATACAATTTTTGATAAAAAAATATGAAAAAGAATGATATATTTTCAAAACATTTACCTTTCTTGCAAAATGTTTTTATTATAATTATATTTTGTCTATATACAGCTAAAACTTCTGCACAGAGACATGATCAGAATTCTTCAAATATATAATTTATAGATAGTAGTGCATTTATTCATATTTAAATGTGTATTAAAGTAGAGAAATTTTAACAACTAAAAAAAAACACTCATTATTATTTCATTTGATCGTAATTCTCAAAATAATGGTACTTTTTTAAATGTGTTGGCCGCAATATATCTGTATAGAAATCCTAGCTACATATAGCCAAAATGATACTATTATAGAATTATTTTCTTTAAAGAAGATTGTTTTGAAAATATATATTTCTTTATGTTTTGCTAAGGAATTGCATTCAGGAAACATTTTCTTCTAATAATATTCTTAAAAAAATTTCCATGTATATTCTAACTCAATTGACACTAAATATTAAAATGTTATTCATTTATAAGCTTTTTTAAGATCACGGTTCCGAACATAGTCACTCATAATAAAGTGTAAATACCTTTAAATAAGACTGGAAAATGTAAGAGAACGGGGAATGTTTCACGTAATGAGAAAAAAAAAATACGCAACCTGAAGAGTGACATAATGTTAGTCCACTTGTGATGTCCAAAGTAAGTTTTGCAACCAATACGTTAGTTTTCATTATTCGCGATCATAGAAAAAGAAAATCTTAACATCAACTTCAAAAATATTTAGCTGAGCTGATGAGTTGCATTCGTCTGAATATTATCCCCACACCTATATTACCTGTAACTTCAATTCTTCCAATTATAAATTTCTCAAAGTATAGAATAACGATATATTGTGGGCAATACATTATTCGAACAAATCTCTATCTCTAGTATAATTAAAATCGAACAAAGACTTTCTCTCGGAATTCTCATAAGCGTAGTTAATTAAACGTGCTCGTTTTCCCACGTCAGAAACATTTAGGGGCGCACTCGTTGTAATCGAGCACAAATTCCGAGAGCTTTGTATTAATTTGAGCTCAACGAATTGATATATTTATCTTTCTTTTCTGCTAAATATGCACCTGGAGAGAATGAGAATGCTGTAAAGTGGTTTTCCTTTCGGAAAACATTTTACTCTCTACCTGGGAAACCGAAGATATGATTAATGAAAAATTATCACGAGTCAATTCATTTTTTTAAAAAAAATTGTTATTTTTCCATAAGAGAAATATAGACTTTTATGCCAAAGGTAAATTTATTAGTAATTTTATTAAATTACTAATATAGAAAAGGCTATCTAATGTTGAAAAGGGAGTAACCTCATTGGGTTTTATTAAACGTACAATTCATTTTCGATCGCAATATTTTTTTTTGAGGCAAATAATGTAATTTAATCGGATTTACTTTAATAATCATTTCAATAAAAATAATTTTATGTTCTTTCACTTGTGTATTAGAAAGTAATTGCATTTTTTTTTTTTTTTTGCTTTTTCAAGAGACATTTTCCGTTAAGAAAAGGAAATCAAAGATGATAGAAATAAATAATAATTACATTTAAGTTATATAAATTATACTTAAAAAACACATATGATAAACTTATGGTAATATGCTATAAGCAAATTGGATAATTAAAGATCAAATACCTTGGATTAATCGACATTTTAATCGGGGAGTGTATGTTGCCATTCACTGACTTAAACCATCACAGTTTTACTCAAACATCGTACAAGTATGCGCATATAAAAAGGATGGAGAATATTTGAGTATTCTCAAGTAGAGGGTCAAACACAAAAGAAAAAAAATAAGAAAAAATAAAAGGAAATTCTCCATAACGACATATTGATATACTTAAGTTTGTTTTGTTCTTTAGAGGAGCCATTTATCTTTATACAGAGCACTTTAAAATGCTCTTTATTCGACGTAGCAGGTCAAATAGCTCGCATGAAGCTAATACTATTTTTAGGATAGCATATATTCTATGGTAAGCACAAAATCCCTGCCTTGTGTAAAACCTCTTTTGTCTATTACTTTATTCTCCCACGGATCTTGTTTGAAAATAAAACAAAATAAAGAAACCTATTTACCAAGGTAAAAAAGAAAATGATTCAACGCACAGCTGATCAAACAAGCTTATAAGAACTTTGGAACAGGTTAGTTTCATTTTTCTTGAAATATTTGTTCATTCAGAATAACTTATTGCCTGAACCTGATAGATGAATAAAGGAGAGTGCAGCAATACACTAGAAACGTAGGCCAACATCTCAATGATTGTCAGAGGCAGGGATATTTGTGGATCAAAGGTCATGATTGAAATAACGTGGCTTCTAGCGTTAGACTAAAAAAGTGTAATGAAATATTTCGGAAGAATATGTATAAATTAACTGTATGTAGTCATGCAACTCTTTTAGTTCAATTTTTAATAAATGCTTTATAAAATGATTGATAGTAATAAATGCCTCAAAATTTTGAATTAAATTAATTGTAAAGTTTCACTTGCAAAAAAAAAAAAATGTAAGACCTCTGCTTATACATGTGAAATCAAAACTAAACATATATTCTACACTTAAAATACTTTAAAGCTCTTAAAAAACTTAAAAATTTTTTATATAGTATAAAATTTATTATTTCAATTGACTAGAAGTTTCGCTCGGGTTTTTGTTACTATAAAATGACGTTTACGAACATCTCAATGTGTATACTTAGTCAGCATTTTTAACATATACTAGCGTTTAGTCAGCATAGTCAGCGTTTCTCAGAATGTGGTGTAAAACATTATTTAAAAATATTATTAGTTTACTAAAATGAAGTAAACAAAATATATTCTGACAAAATTTTTTAAAAAAACGCGTTTGTACTGATATCATATACTTTTAAATGTATCAGTTCTACACAATGTATTTGATAATTAATTTAAGAACATAAATGTAAGAAAAAATTTAAAAATTATCAGTGCCCCCGTAGGATTGTCCTGTATAAAATTATGTAAGAAAAATGTATACTTATCTTGATAATTTGTACGGTTTATAATTAAAGTCGTATTGTAGTTTTAGCATCAAATAACATTATTATTGAATTCAATTGTTCTTGTGTGCAGGGCGATGAAATTCATGATTGATAATTGGGTTGTCACTATTGAAAGATTGGAAAGCATTGCTTTAAGTCTCATTTCTTAAAATGATTGGTGTTTTTTTTTAATATGGAAAACTACCTTGCTATGCATTATAGGTCTTTAAAATATTTCCATTACTTTCGCATGCATCTTTATGCATTTACATGCATTTTATGTTTCTTCGTTATCTTTATATGAATCTTAATTATCTTTAAATTTTCCTATTATCTTTATATAAATATGTGTTATTTTAAATTTTATTATATATGTTAATTTTATTTTTTGTATGTTAACAAAGGTAGATAAGAACTTTAAATAACGACAATATTTAAACAAATATATCATTTTACGGTTTAAAATTGAATTTGCTTAAAATATAACAGCGTTCCAAGAAAAGTATATGTAATCATTTGATGATGATTTTTTTTCTTTTGTTTATCAAATATTAAACAATTTCAATTATTTTTTTTAATTACTTATTCATTCTTCACTTAAATAATATCATGTGAAATGTTAAAATAAATGAATAACATACTTATGTTTTTATTTATGAAAATATTTACTCTTTAAAAAATTACAAGATACAATTTTTATTCAAAAAGAATATGTATATTTTAACAGCTGAAAAAATTTAAATATCGTTATATTTTGTCAAATTTTAATTCAATTATATTGAAATGAACTAGTTTTATTGCTTTAGTTAATTAACGTGTACAAAATTGTATCTTTTATTCTTTATTATTTGGCAAGTAATGCATCAGTATATGGTTGTATGGTTAATTTAAAACATTAAAATTTCAACACGAAGAAAAGGATATGGTTAGCAATTGATAACTTGATTTTTTATCAGCTTGAAAGGAGAAACTTCAATAAATTAAAGGAGTAAGTACTTTTGAAGTAAATTTATATTTACACACGCAAAATGAATAAATAATCGCAACGAAAAGTGCCACTTATGTAACATTGAAGATTTATCATGTCCAATGTTACTTGAATTTCGAAGTATAATTCGTAAGATTCAATAGGAAACTGAAAAAGCACATAAATTATCGCGAATAAACCTAATCAATTTGTTCAAGCGTATAATGAATTGTATTCTTTAATTTCAAACACATAACCTTTGAAGAAATATTATTATAATTGCTAACAAATATGAAATCGATGTCCCTCTGGAGAGGAAACTGTGTAATTAATAATCACCTAAATGTTGCCACACTAAAAAGTGATACAAGCACCTGGGGAATGTACTAAGTTTTCAACATTAATTACAAATACGCAGCCTCATTTCAAAGAGAAAAAGGAACACACATTTATTTCAGAGGGATGCTAATTTAAGAAACAATGCATTAACTGACCCATTTTAACGAAACCTTAAATGAGATGAAAAGAGAGAGAGAGACTTCAGGTAAATTTCAAAATGTTTAGTTTTAGAATTAAATAAATATGGGTTAAATAAGCATTGAATATATATATATATATATATATATATATATATATATATATATGTATACAGTCGGACCTCAAGTCAACAAAGTTCGGACAAAGTCAAGAAATCCTGAAAAAAGTTCGTTTTGTGGAAAATTCGTTAAACAGAGACTCATATTTCTGTATACTTTGTAAACCCCATAAAACAAGTTTTAAATTCCAAAACAATATGCATTATTACAGAAAGTAATTATTCACACATTTTTTTGTAATTTAATTTGTATTTGTTTTAAATATTTTGACCACCAAGAAAAAAGTCTGTAAGGAAAATACGAAATATAAAATTGTCCCTAAATACACTGTATTTTCAACATTAAAAAATTAATTTTATATTAAAATCAATGAATTTTATAATGACATTTTCTAGTTTTAGACCTACAAGTAATTTTAAAGATGCATATTTTTTTATAACTAGTAATTTTAAGCATGTATTAACAAATGCATAATTAAATTTAATTACTGGTAAAGCGTATTAATTTTGACGTTTTTTTGAGTTTTTTTTTCCTTGAAAAAAATATTTTCTCACATAATATACGCCTCGCATCTTTTCAATGTACCAAAACTTCCAATAGCGGTATCCACATTGAATCGTTTCGAATGGTTTTATCATTTCATTACACAAACGCCTAGAAATATTTTAAAAATAGGGATAGAAAAATCGAAACACAAGAGGAAAAGTTCGTTAATTAGAAAATGCACTTCGCTATTTGGAGGGGTTTTTTACGAACAAAACCACAAAATAATCTTGGTTCTAGGAAAAAAATTCGCAAAAGAGAGGCTGGTCAAATGGAGGTCCGACTGTATGTATAGATATATTTACAAAAAAAAATATATCATCTTGGGTGCAAAAAAGAAAATCTGAAAAGAATAATACCTTTATTTATATTACAAAATGGTTTGTTTTAGATTTGAATAAATACACGTGCGTTAAGGACTCCTGGTCATCTAGTAATAAACTTCTTTGAATACTTTATTACAGAGAATGAAAGAGAAGAGAAAAAGAAACATTGTTCACAAAGAAACCCAATCTGATAATAATTAAGAACATCGCCAAGGATATCGCTCTCAGCACATATTAGCATATTCAATTAAAATCACTTATTTTAACATCCAAAACATAATTCTACGCTCTTTAAGTGTCCTATTCCAATTTCCCAGAACGTTGTATTATTTTCAGCTCAACGGATTGAGGACTTTTCTCTCTCTCTCTGTCTTAGGCTGCTGGAAACGAGAAGGTCGTAAGAAGAAACGCATTTCAAAAAACCATTTCTATTCCATTTGGATTATTAGGACACTGATTAGAGTCTGATTTTACTGACATGCTGATTTAAGCTTCGTTAGGTGATGGCTTAGTTCTGATTGAGATAAATCCTTTTCACGTCATTTGAAAAAAAAAATGCTGTCTGAGAAATTGAATGGCATTTTAATCAATGGATAATTAGGATTCTCTAGTTTTGTAAATTCGTTTGAATGTTAAGCTAAAGCAAAATATTAGATATAGAAAAAAAAAAATCTATATTTGCTTGAAAAGCTTATAAATATAAATCGCTTTTCATTATAAAATTTTTGATAAAATGTGACGTATCAAGAAAAATTAAGTGAAATATTAATTTATTTTTCTTCATCCCAACTACATCTTATTTTGCTTATTTAATTAAACAGTTAAAAAATAAAATATATTTTAGTTACATGTATATACTAGAATCTTCATTGTGTGACTTTATTTCTTTATGTGTGAGAGAGTTTATTCCAGATTTTTGAAAACGCGGGAAGAGCTTAAAAAGCTTCTTCTGTCCATCCTCCCACAAGAAGAATATTGATTTTGTAATCATATTGAGATTTCAAAACCTTATAAAATTTTAAAAATATCTATATATAACAAGGAAAAAAGAATATATGATTAATTGTGGCTTATTATATCATATGTTTTTGTTTTTTGTGTTTTTTTTTATATCAAGTATTTTAGATGAGTAGTTTAAAACTTACAATGTGCATAACATTGTATGCAGTAAATAACAACTTTAATTAATATATTATTAAAAACTTACAAAGAGAAAAATTTATACTATTCTTATAATAAGAAAAATATATGCTCAATAAATATATTGTCACTTTCCATACAAACAAGTTTGTTTGATAAACGCTTTTATTTCACATAAGTTGTAATAAAAGAAAATTCGTTTAAATTTTAAATGATTACATTACGAAAGAAAGATATTTTTATCAAAATAGTTTATTATAAGCCTCATGTAATAAAGCAAAGTTAAAGCGAATTTTATTTAATTATGATAGATATTAATAGAGTAAAAAATGTACTATCTGTATTTTTAGCATATAATATTCGGTTTATTATACGGAGGGATATATTTTTGTAAATCTTAATTTACTTAGTTACTCCCTGAAACGTGTTAATTCATAACAAGTAGTATACTTCTACGCTTTTTTAAATATTTTGAAAATCTATCACTGACTTAATAGAGTCATTCAATAAATAAAAATAGACTGATATGTTTTCTACACATAATGTGTAGACTTGAACTGAACGCTATTTGTTTTCAATGATAAATACTGTTACGAATTTTGTGTAAATAGTGTAAATAATTTGTATTTGTTTAAATCATTTATATTTTTCTATGTTATATTTATCTCATGTTAAAATTGTGCTACTCACAAACAATGCCGCCCCTTACGTTATAATGGCAATTCGAGAACTTGGCGAAATCTTGGCGGTATAACCAAGTTAGCATCATTTTTGGCGACTCTGGCGACCATTTTGGCGTCATTGACGATCATGTTGGCGAGTTCGGAACCCTCTGGAATCTTCTAGAAAGTAGTAAATCTCTCCACTAGTGTCACGTTCGGTGACACAAGCGCTTATATTTCTGGAAGTTTCTGTCGCGCCTATAAATAAAGATGCTCGCCAGTACGGCGATGAGTCTTGATTGAATCCGCGAGTAGTGAACATTGTTTTTACTAGAGATTAGCTCGGCTGTGCTTGTCAATAATCTTATACGTGTATTTTACACACGGATAATTGTGTTTGATTGCTGTTGAAGGCGTGAAGACCTTCGGAGATTTACTCTGTGAATATCGCTGCTGAATCCTGTATTTAAAGGATTAGATTTTTGGTAATATATTTGCATCGCTCTTGAAGAACTGTTTATTGTTCTTTGTGATTGTTTTGCATAAAATTCCGGAACCCGGATCTACGTTACAATACTATTTTGCAAATATTAATATTTGTACGATTACGTGGTTACTTGTTAAATATTACTCATTTGAGATTTTCCGTTATAATAGTAACTATTTACCCATAAAGCAAATATTTCCCGATATTTCAATATATCTATTATATATATATATAAATATTTTAACATTACATAATCTAAGTAATTATTACATTAACATTTGTAAAATCATTTGACATCAACGAAAAATTGCACATTCATAATATATTGAATTTTTATTACTTATGTTTGTGTATAATACTATAACATTTACTGTATTCAAAAGAAATATAAATTATTTATATAGAAAAAATAAGTATTTGGTTAAGTTAAGTAAGTTATTTTTAAAGAATTAACTGTAACTAATTGTGACAAAAATGTCAAAATTTATTTTAAAAATTAATTTTAAGGGATCATTTCCTACAACTTCCAAAAAGATGTTGTTGATATCTTAGAATTTTTCCATGTTTTATTTTGCGAACGCCTTCAAAACATTTGCATGGATTAAAATTACGAAATTTAATCTGTTTAAAAATTAATAAGAATTTGTGATATTAAGAAAAATTCCTTCTTTTTCCTTTTTTCTGCAGTTTCAGTTTAAGGAGTACAGTTTTTTAAAGGGGTTTAATGTTGAATAAATATATTTCTTAGTTCTTGCTCATACACACATCGTATACTTTTTTTTCCCGTAAAAAAACATATATGCTTGCAATACATAATTAGCAGCTTTCTCTCGTTTACTTAATGTTATTGTAAGCTAGCTACATGTAAGCAAGTAATTAAAACAAGTCATTTTACAGTTACGTCTCTTTGTATCTATTGTTAATAATGCTCATTCATTTGATGAATTGTCATTAATCATATTATTAATTAATGAACGAAATGAATAGCACTGAAAGACCAAAGTGGGTCACATTTTTTCACAGGACACTGCACATGGAATTAATTTTACCTTCGCTTTGTCTCTCCCTTCCACGCCCCAGATGTACTGATAGCAAATAATGGGTGAAATCATATGTAGTGCGAAATTAGTGAGCGATGCGAAATATGATGGAATTTTCGGAAGACGGCGAGAAATTTAATGGCTTGTACGCAGATATGATGAGAGATATTTGCTTACGAAAGCGAATTTCCGGAATCGGGAGACTATTAGTAATTTAATCATCTACATGCATTTGAAATTGAATAACAATGCATTTAATTGAAAGAAAAACAAATCTTTAATTTTGTTTGTTTTTTAAATTAATGAAATTCCACATTTTTAATTCAGAGCTTAACTTACATTACTCAGGAAATTGAGTTTTCTGGATTTTATAGATAAGTGACTAAGGTTTTACATTTTATGTAGGAGGATATATTGTGTGCATTTATAGGTTACTGTTTACTATTTTAAACATTTCTTACTTTAGTTTTTTTTTAGCAAAATCTCCCACTAAATATGTGCATTTTTCTATTTAAATCACATTATTCTTGAATTGCTTGGTTAAAAAAACAACCCTCTTTTAATATAGTTTTATTATTTTTAGAATATTATATTTGTCGTAAATATAATAAATATGTCCACACAAACATTCTTACTTAAACGTTAATTCAACATATGTAAAAAAAAGCAAAAAACAGACACACATTGAATTATTTAATAATATTTTATATGAATATGCACATGAGTTTTCGTAAATACAATAAATAATTATAGAAAAAATAGCATATTTTATACTTATTTGTAAACTTATAAAAAATTAGTATTTAATTAAAAATATGATATATCCAACATTTTTAATGTATATTTATTTCGCAAAATCAAATATGAATGAAAACAAATTGAGATTTTCAAGGCTCGTCTAAGTATGCATATATATTTTTAATAAATTTGGGACAGATTGTAGATTGTTTAAGTATGAAAACATTATCTTCAATCAAATTAAAAATCTCAGGAACCAGCAAAAGCCAAAAGAAAAAAAAAATCCGAGTCAAGATTTGAGCATCTTAAAAAAATAAAGAGAATAAAGTAATTTCTGATACAAATACATTGAACGATAAAAAAAAAACCTTCATCATGCTAATTTGATAATCCATTAATAAGGAAATTTTCAATGAAATAAAAAAATAATAATGTTATTTCTAAAACTCATACCAGAAAAGTAGTCAATGTATGAAACAGAGCTAAATTTCTTTAGAAAAATCTAAATATTTGTTAAAGGAATTTATACAAACAAATGTAAACTGAATATTTTAATATATATGTATTTTTGTACCGATATATTTGAAAATCTCGTGTTTTTACGATTCTCTTTAAAATGTTAAGATTTTAATCGGAATATGTGGGGATATGATCAGAAATATACATATTATTTGTTAAATTTTAAAGGATTCTAATACGTATTGCCTATTTTTGGGATGTTTAAAAAATAAGTATAATTATAAGATACATATGAGTTAATACATAATATTTACCTGAATAACAAACAATAGATATTTGAGAAGATTTTATTCCTTTTTTTTTTCATTTTCAATGATGAGCGATTCAATTACAGCTTTAGTTTTTCAAGTTTTTTTGCCATGATGAACTTTTGACTTATAAAATATGTTTGAGTGTGTGTGGGTGTTCTTTATAAATTTTTCGTATTAATAGGATTGGTCATTAAAAGAAAATTACAGGGGCTTGTAATAAAATATCAATGCTTCATTTTTTCAGTTGCAGTAAGCTTGAATTTAAGAACTACATACAATTAATTCTTTTTAACGGATATCTCAAGACATGAAACACGAGTTCTAATATTGATGAATAAGAATAATAGCTAGGGAATTCTCTCTTAAATTATGTGATTTGGAATAAAAATATCTTTAAAAGTTTTTGAATTGGATGTGAGAAATTTAGCAAATGTAAACGCCTTAATCATGAATGCGCAAGATGATTTTAAAAAAAAATTTCTTGAAAAAAATTATTTTTGATTGACTTGAACTTTTTCTTTCAAATTATAAGTAAATGTATCCTAAGTTTCAAAAATGATTGTAAAATAATGATTAAGATTTCGATAATTCTTTTAGACTGCAGATAGAACAATGATGTAGCACCAAACTTCAAATCACAGCTGTATTTCCATGTTAGATTTAACACTAAATTTAAACATATTTCAAGAAAACTGTCAATAGTTTAAGTGTTTATAATCACTGAAAACTAACTGTAATAATGTTCAATTGATAGTTAGTATTTGTAGCAAATCAAATTGCTTTTTAAAGAAAATTTGAATATTTGAATAAAATAAAGAGAATTACTCATAAATATTTTTTCTCTGAGGTTATACGATATTCAATGCTATTAATGTAAAATTTTTCAACACTTTCTTTGTTTTTCGAGAATAAAAATAGACATAGCTATAATTTTTACTCATTCTATATACTCTTCGTAACCTTTAAAATATTTTGAAATTCTCTTCATTCAAAACTTTCGAATTGAAGGCAGAATATCTCTTGCCTTCACATATTTGTTTACGTTCAATATTTCCTTTTTTATATTTTACTATCAGCAACACGATATTTCCGTAACACAGATTTGTACATAAGAAGGAAATTATTATTGAAGGACTTATTTATTGAAGTAAATGTTTAAAAAAATATATAAACATTATTTATAACAATGAAAAAAGCACTAACTCTAACATTCAATTAACATTAACTTTTGACCCATTTCGTATAAGAGAAGTTATGCAATGTAAAAAATTAAAATGTAAATGAAATGAAATAAGTAAATTGTTTTTAACGAGTATTGTATATAAAATTAAGTGAAAAGTTATGATTTGCTATTTAGTAATTTTTTTTAAGTATTTAAATATGTTGCATGAAATACATTTAAAAATGATTTGCCAAACTTATTAAATACTTAAATTCTTTTTTACTAAATTGCCTACCGTTTTCAAAAGAAATTTTTTTTATGTTTGGTTAAAATAAAAGTCACATTTTTGCGACACACAAGTCAATAAGGGAATTTTCGTCCTCATAACGCACAGATATATCATCAATTATTTTGTCTCATTTTTATAAATTATATGAATGTTTTGATGTTCCAAATTCTTCTTTTTACATAACATTTTTATGTAAGATATGCAAATAAAAAGGCTTGAGAAGTTATTTTTATTTACATATTTAGAAATCAATGTGAAGTAAAGAATTGCCTTTTATATTTGAATTTTATTTGTTTTTTCTCTATAACGTTTCATTTCAGTTTATGAATGAGCTTATCCATGAGATATATAAATCCTTCTTAATAAATTATGCAAGAAATTCAGATGAAAATTTTAAGTAAAAGTAAGATTTTATAAAGGATATTCTCAAAAACCTTACTTATTTGACATTTGAGAAATAGTTTTCTATCATAAATAAAAAATAACTATATAATTTTATTGAATTTATAAATATCTGACGTCTGAATTGAATAACATGCAATATTTTGAAACAAAAATTGAAAATATTCATATTTAAAAATTACTTACAACAATCAAAATATTTAACGTGAATAGTTATATTTGCTTAAAATAAGATGTTTTTTGAAGAATAAGAATAATGTATTTAAATCCGATGCCTGTTTGAATCTTTATTATTGTCTGTTTATTTACTTAAAAATATTCACGATATAAGAATATATGTTTTACGCAATCAAAATCGTATTATATGTGGAAATAAAATATATATAACTAAAATTATTTAACAGAAAAATAAATTCCTTATTAAATCTAAAACTAAAAAGGCTATGTCAAAAGAAAATCGCATTTACCAGGAATAATGAATTCCATGTAGCTTCTATTAACTCGTGGAATCAAAATTCTAAGAAGTTTACTTTCATAATAGATAGTCAATGCACTTTTAATTTTTGAAGCATGTAACAAATATGATAAACTAACATTTTAATATTTCTGTGTTTATCATTTTCGAAGTTAAGCTAACACCACTTTTTCAAATTTTATTAACTCGAAGTTCCCATGTTTTAAATCATGCACTCAGAAAACATACGGGAAATTATGTACGAGACAACTTTCAAATTAAAAATTTACCTTTCATTAACCGGTTTACTTTGAAAAGCAATATTGGATGTTTGAAGTTACATTTCAGTTTCAACTCATACTCAGTCACTGAAAGCGAATACTTATTCCATAAATTATTAACCATTGCTTAATAGCACAATTAGTGAATCTGTTTCCTTTCCATCTTTAACATTACTTAGCGAAGGAACTTCAAAGAACCTCACTTGAGGGAGAAACTCTGATTTTAAATATCGCCGATATCGGAAATTTTGCCAAGAGTTACATTAGACTAAAATAATATGGAATTAATCTTGAATTTTATTTTCAAAATGAAATAATTTTTCGAAGGAAATGTTCTCACATCAGTTTTATATCTGAAATGAGGGGAGGATATGATACGCTATTGTTTTCCAATATTTTGTGTAGTATGATTGATTAATCTCAACCCTTTGAACAATGGTTCCTCACAATCTGTCTCATAGAATTAGTTAAAATACCGTCAACATATTTTGAAATGTTACGATTACATTTTGTTATATTGTTTAATAATATTGTTTCAAATACCTATTGTTTCAATACCAATAATATTGTTTCAAATACTTAGATTTTCTGCTCCATTTTTTGAATCGAATTAATTGCAATTGACATGGGACTATAGAAAATCATGAGCGAAAGTAACTATACGAAGACCTCTGGATTTGACAGCCTTCTTTCAACACTTCAAAAAATGGGTAGGAGATAAAATCGGTTAATTTATTTTGCGAAAATTACGCTCATCTCCCACCATCACAAAGAACATTTTCAATGGATCCCGTCCCATGCCAATGTCTACGAAAATGAATTGGCGGACACTCTTGCACAGGAGGGACTAGACCATCCTGTCTCATCCACCTCAGAGCCCACATATTTAGAATTATTCTCAAGGCAAAAGGCCCAAAATAAAGAAAAATGCTTTAAACCTTTATCTACCGATGGTACTAATAAGTACCAGTCACTTTGAAATTACATAGAAGATCCATTTTTACGAATACTCTGACGATACTTAGCAGGAATATTCTTTTGAATTCACTCTTCCAAGATATAGGGTAGCACGGGTTCTATGATGAGTATTTTAGCAGATAGGACGAATAGTTTTACAGAAGAAGTTGCGTTTTATGGTGACTGCATTATCAGCGGATTGTGATGATTGTCATTTTTGTTTCGAAAAAATAGTTATTGTCAAAAAGTGTCTTATTTTTTTTGTATGTTAAATAAGACATTAGAAAACGATTTCACTATTTATTTTAAGTGAACAGTGTACATAATTAATTTTACAGTTGAATATCTTTAATTATTTAATTAGCTCTAACGGATTCAATTTCCCAAAGTTGAGTATTTTGTTTATGTATATCCCTTATTTTTCAATGTAGTGATTCAAAAAAATATGGAATGAAATAAACTGCAGTAAATCATAAAGCGGGAGATAAAGGGTTATATATCCGTTTCATAAATAGTATAAAGGCAAAGACTAAGTTTTTCTTTACCTCTTCCTTGTGGCAGACAGTCCAACACCTGTCTGTACTGACCGGTGGCATTTAAAAAGTCTCACTTTTTCTGGATGCAATAAGATGTATCCTGCTTGTCCTAAATGCCAGTTGGAAGAGGCTTCATCGCAGCACAACTTGGACTAGACTGGACTGAGAAGATATCCATGATAGTCCACTTCTATAGTATCGGTCTTCATTAAAGGCAACGGTTTCACTGATCTGGTATAACTTCGTTTGACCAGACGGGATATTAGTAACAACATCAACATATGCCAAGTAATATCTACGATTTTACACAGTAATATCTTTTAAGAATATATTTGATTAATCAAATGCTTTATCCTCTCATCGCTGAGGAAATTTTCTAAAGCATCACGCTCTCACGAGGGAATTTGGATGTATTTGAAATATTATTGCACTTGAATATAAAATATCTTTTTACCATATAATTTCATAATACTTAAATGAAAGTATACTTTTAAGCGAGTGAATGCTGCATTGCTTTTATATAGTATTATTATTATTAAATAGGTGGTGGAACATCCCTATATTGTCTATAATTGTGTTCATTCTCCGCAACCATCTGAACACAATCTACTGATTTCTACACTTTCTGGGGGCTCTCTATAGTTATAGTATAAAATACTTGTAAAATTTCTGGAATACATTAGCTCAAAAAGTTATTAGCACTTGCAATATACATAAAGCTACGATTTAAAATTAGTATCTGTATTCTGTAATACAATATCGAATAACATTACTGATATGCCTGACGATTTATGGAATCTGTTTGTTTTTTCTTAATTATTTAATGTGGTAATAATATCATTTCTTTAAATTTTTATATTATTATGCATTATTTTATTAAAACGGGATTAAAACTTTTTCAACTCTTAAAAAAACTGTTGACTTAGAAGTGTATTATAGAACTTCTTTCGTTCTACTACTTCTACACATTAAAACTCAAATCCTCACTATTCCATTATTAGTATTCTTGAAGTACCATTATTCAAATAGTACTTCTTTTCTGTTTATTATCCTCCTGTAATTTTAGGTAATTTTTCTCTGTTGTAACAAACTTGTATTGATTGCCCATCATTAGACACCAATATAACCATTATACTTTGAATAAAAATTAGACCACGCTTATTCATATCTTCCTAAGTTATATTTCGATATGGACATAAATCTAACTCAATAGTTGGTAAGCCTTTTTTGCTGAAATTGCTTGTAGTAACAATCAGATAGAACTATTGAGTTATTTTTCTTAACAAAATTATATAATCTTACTTAATTCTTTCTGTGATAATTAGACACTGTCGGCTTCCACATATTGTTCATGACAAAAGATAACGCCTGAAATAATATGTTTTGAGCATATTTTGATATTTTAGATAGAAGAATGCTAAATGCGCTAGAAATTTCTGAAAAGAAATGAGGTATGTGTCTTGATCAAAATAGCAATATGCGTTAAAAATCTATTCAGTCCCTTTTTTTGTGGCCATAATCACACAAAAAAACCCATTTAATTCTTTTGTAGAAACAAAACCTCTTGTAATTTATTGTTCTTTGTCTTATTTCTTACAAGTTGCCATTGTCACCTGAAAATTTTCATTTTCTGTTCTCTCGGGACATTTGACACTTCAGTGAAAAAATATATAAGAAATGAAAAAGTTATAATTTTTATTTTTATAAAATGCATATTTCGGATTTGGTTTTTTAGTTTTATGTATTCAATTGAACATGAGATAAAAATGAAATTTTCTTTGCAGTACCATCTTATGGAAAATTTATTACTAAAAATAATATCTTAAAATATATTCTAGATATGTATTTCCTACTTTGTGATGATAAATTGAAAATGATAATATTTAATTGTATCGCACCGTAAAACATTATTTGCGTTTTTTCTGTTAACGAAATAGTGCTACAATGAATCAGTTGTATTAAATTCTTAGTAGCAATACATTTTCTATCTTGTTATTTTTTGGATAATTCTGTTTTTTTATTAATCAACCTAGTTATATAAATACGATTTTTAATAATTAATGAAGAAAATGAAACTCTTAAAATAAGAGGCGAATTTCGCTTCTAACTCTTCCCTTTTATCAGCACTATCTTTCACTTTGCGAATCGATTGCCTTCCAGTTCATAATTGTAAATTCGCTATTACATCCAATCTTCGACACAAGATGTTACTATTAGCATATTCAGTCGTCGTCCAGAAGTCAATTCAACAATCGACAGCGACCGCGTTTTAAGATATAAATGGAAATCGCTGAAAGGCAGAAGCCTTGTTGATATAGTTTCAAAGAGGCCTTCAAAATCCTTTGTTTCAGAGTGAAGTTATTATGGAAAGTTATTTGAAAGCCTCGGAGAATACTGAGCATTAATTTGCATCAACTGGCTTTTGAAGATCTTTGAAATAGTATACTTCTTGTTTGATTGCCGGATATTTCACATTTAATTTAAGAAATACGAAATTGTCTTTCTGATCTTTGTCTTGGACTTGCTTGGATTTATTCAATTTATATTATTGTTTATGTTAATGAAATAAAAATAAACCGGCATAAGCGATGAAACGACATAAATTTATTCAGAGTGCATAATTAAAATTATTTAGGGTAAAATATGTAACAAAGGGGTAAATAAGTTGTCATTGTGTGATACTTTAAAAAAAATGTTTTAATTGCTCCTTTCTGAATATAAACGTTAATAAAGTATGTATTATAAAGGGGGTTTTCCCTGTCTATTTGCTTCATTACTATAAGTGGCCTCGGGGGTCTAGTGTTTAGTGTCACGAACGCATAGTCAGGGAACCGGTACGAGTCTTCAATCCCCTGAAGACCTGTTGTGTAGTGAAAAAGGGGGGGGGGGGGATGCAAATTAAAACTGTCGTGACTAAAATTCCTCTCGTTGGAGTGGTGTGCAGATTAGAAGAGTGTGGTGTTGGATCTCGAACTCATCACATGACGTCGGTTTTTATTTACGTTGTCCATTGCCCCAATGGCTCTTGTATTTTCTTAAGTGTGTTAATTCTATGATTTAATGGATGCAGAAATCACGATTTAAGTTGAGAAACTATTGTGAAACGCATCTACTATTCTTAGTGCTTAAGTCATTAGTGAAATTCTGTTGGGTCTTTGGAAGACTGATAATTTGTACAAATAAACATGTATTGAAAATCATCTATAATTCAACTGTAAAATTCGTAATGTGCTTGTGTACACATAAAAATAATTAACGTACATAGTTCTGTTGACAATTTTTATATTGCAGCAGTTTGTGCAGTTTTCGTTTTAAATTTATTTAGAAAATACAAGTTTTAAATTTAAGTACTAATTTTAACAAAGTACTAATGTTTCATTTTTGCAAAACAAGGTTTCATCTGAAAATATTATTCTCTAAACAAGTAGCATAAATAAGACGAGTACAAAATAATTTATCCAATTAATTTATTTATTATACCATTATTGCATAAAAAATTACATGTTTGAAAATCAATATGATAGACGAGAAACTGAGTGTTGTGACTAACATCGCCCTGTTAGAAAAAATGAGGACAGTTGTCTACAGGTCTTGTAATTTCGAACCATGGTCAAATGACTGCATGACATTTGAGCTGAAACCTAATTTCGGCCTCACATCTATAGTAGGATTTTGTACCTCGAAAAGTTTAATGTGTATCAGCTTCCCTGGGCAACATCTTCAGTGGCACTAAGTTCTGAACCAACGACTCGACGATCCTGGTCCCAAGTTCACTACCATGACCACATAACTACGGACACGCATTGATATGCGAGAACACCAAATCTGCATCATCGTTCAACAGAATCAGTCAGTCTCTAAATCAATCAATATCTTATTTTTAAACGCCGAGGTAATGTCCAATTTTTAAAATACTCTGTTTTATGAAATTTTTAATAGCACTTGAAGTATTCAAAGTTATATTTACAATAAAGCTGAAATAAGTACTGAAGATTCACGATCACATAAACTCGAAGGAATTCCAGTAAAAATACGATAACATCGTCACGTTAAGATCAAGGTACATATGAATAATTCAGAAAATAATTTATTTATATTAATCTTACTCATTACTGAGATCATGTAGAAACTTAATTGACTAACGAGATGATAAAAGCCTTGCTTTGCAAATAACTTCTCAAATGACTCTTTCGGAAAAGTTTATATCTCGTTGAATGCACATAACAAATATTATTAAACTTATATGAGTTTTAATTTAATGATCTGGGGATGTATTTCATGTAATAGTTTTCCCTCTTTCACTCATTAAATATAATGATGCCGTCTGAGGAATAGCCATGCAAGTATGTTTACTGATAAATACTAATATGTAACATGACATAATGGTAATGACGAGCTTGTTTTCTGAAATTACGATGAGAACTTTTCACTTTTGCATTAAGAATATTCTATGAAATATTATTAATACTGCTGATTGTATAATTAGTTTAAATGAGGATGGTAATAAAACGGAAAATTTAAAATTCGCAAGAACGTTTGAAAAGTAAATACTAATTAACAGAATAAGAATAAAAATAAACAAAACATGTTTATAATACGTGCAAATAAGCAAAAAAAAAATGAACTCCAGTTTAAAAGCCCGATGAGGCTTTAAAGGCACATTTTTAAGTTATAAAATATTTACTTGGTATCCTACTAAGTTCTGAGCCGTAATTTTGTAAAAGCGTAAAAAACGTTATTTCTTTTTTTATATTTAGTGCCACTTGAATTGAAATATACATATAAAATTCTTTTTAGAAAATTATTAGATTTCAAATTATTTCAGTGAAATTTTTTGGCAAAAAATGCAAACCGAACTTAGTCTCAAAAAAAGGCAAGGCCTTAACTAAGATTTTTGTAGGAAAAAACATATTATTTCTACAGTTACTATCAATTAAAACAGTGACTGCTGTTTTTTTTTTTTTTTTGGTTAAAATTTATCTTCTCTGATGTATTTAAATAAGAAGAAATCCGCTTATAAATTATACATTTCCAAAATCGGGATTCATCATCTGTATTGAAGGCTTATTGATATAAAGGTAAAATATTATTATAATAGAAGAATTTTCCTAAAAGAGGAATGTTTTGAAACTGTCATTCTTCCCTTATTTCCCCCAAGAAATTGGCTTTAAATATATTTTAATTGTAATGGTGCTCTCTTAAAATAATTTTATATGTGTATAATCTTATTCAGATTACACTAAATATAAAAAATAAATAATCATTTATACGCTTTTACAAAATCACGGTTCTGATCGTAGTCAGATCATTTTAGGTCAATTATAATTTTTATATGTATTTATATACTTAACGTTCATCAAATAAAAACATACTTTTTCAACTTCTTAATAGAAAATGAAAATTTTAAAAATACTTTTATCATCAAACTTACATGTAGGTGACGTTATAAATAGAAAAGAGAAAATATTTCCCAAATTTAATATCCAAATGAAATATTTCAATTTGTTTCTCATTTCTTATAGTTAATCTTTATTGAATGGAGATATTGAACGTTTTTGTTAGATGTTTTAATTGTAAGTAGGTCATTTTTTATAATAATATTTAACTTTTACAAACAAGGAAATGGCCTGAACTTGATAACACTAGTGACATGTGCGCCATATAGATTTTTTAACGCACACATCTTTTGAAAATGTTAACATTTAATTTATAATGATTTGTGATCTCCCTCATCACTGGCATTCCAATTATTTAAAAATAATAATTGCTCGTTTTAGTTTTTTTATTTCTTCACTAAAAATCAGATAAGAACACTTTTTTTTGTTCTCGAAATAAAAATTAGAGCTTCCAAGTGTTTCAACATTTTAACTGCTGTAATTACAAAGACTTTCTTCTGCCTTGTCATTTTTTGCCCATTAATTCGAAGTCGGTAGCGATTTATTTTGATTTGTAAGACTTCGTTGAACTCCGAAAGAAATGAGGAGAGAAAAAAAAAGAACAAATATATACAGAAAAAAAAGAAGTAAAGGCAGAAGAAAAATGACTAAGAAACTGGATTTAATTCACAGATTTCAACCAGTGCTGTTCGAATAATTAAAAGAAGTTACGGCGTATAACAAAGAAAAAAACGATCCAAGAAGTTTAATTGAAACTCTCTCTAAAAAAGTTGCCTGAGAGAAGACTGTCTCAGAATTTTAAATCAAGGCGGACAACATTAATGATGCAATAGTTCCTTCCACATGTTTATTTTAGCTTTTTGTTCTCTTTTTTTCTGTCATTTTTAGAAATTTTTTTGTTGTTCTAACGAAATAAAAAAATCTTCTTTTTTGTATGTACTCTGCGCATTTCTTGAAATTGCGTAATTATTTAGAGAAAAATATTTCTTTTCGACTTTTAATTAAAACATAAGAGTAGCAAATGATCTAGTTAGTGTGACGAAGACTATTATTCCTTCTTTGTTTAATTGGAGTATTATATATCTGCATCGATGTTGTCTTAATTTGAGATAACTTGGTTGAAATATTTCAATAACCTCCTACATTTTACGATTCTATGTTTTTCGCTTGGATTAAATCGGCACATACAAACAAGTATAGTTTGTTTATTAAGAAAGAAACCCTTGCATAAAATGATTAATGCATGTTACACACATTTCATTAACGATGTTAAGTAGCGTAGGCATTTTATATCATTGTTTAACTTAAATCTAGTTTAAATATATTTATTGGATAATTTGTCTTAAAAACCAAATTTCCAACTTATGCAATTATTATATATATTGAAAAAAGTGAGTTAAAAACTAATAAATAAATATGTAGCTTCATTGTATCAAACTGCCTAGTATTTTATCATGAAAAATAATTGTAATGTATTTTTTGGTAACATATGCTAAGCTTTAAGTAACTCAACAATAAAAATAAAAGCTGCTAATGTTTATTCATGGATCATATTAGTAAATAAATCTGTACTTTTGAAAATAATAATAATATATTTATAATACATTTTTTGTTGATTAATACATTTAAGGCTACAATTTGAATCATCTGAATAACTCTGACAAACGTTAATACATGTATTAAATTTTTTTGGAATTTAAAATAAAAAATATATTACGATGTAAACTTTTTACAGGAATCAATTATTATTTTTTGTTTAACTTACATAAACTTATAACATTTTTAGCCGCTATAAGATACGAAAATAAAATAACTGCAGCTCTAAATATACATTGCAATGAATCTGACTTTGATTTTTCTACATGTAATTTTATTGTAAAGAAAAAAAAACTGAAATGGAAATATGTTAATACACAAATATTTTTCCTTGCTAAATATCATATTTCAGTTTTTTACGAGGATTTGTAAATAAGAAAATAATTAATGTCTTTAAGGCTAATTAAAAATAACTAATGTACTTATCTTTCACATTTTTGTTTTCCTTCTTCTCACTTAAAGAAATATTTATGATGTATAAGATTAATAGATAAGATTAATGATAGCCAAAAATTCATCCCTTTATTATCCTATATTTGTGTCACAAGTGTTGAAATTGTATGAGTAATAATTGTTATTTAAATTAAATTTTAAGTACACTTTAAGTTTCAAGTAAATGAACAATTGTTAATTGTATCTTTTTATCTAAAACACTTTCGTAGACAGCTTTATTATGTTATTCATTTGAGTAACAATGCAATTATTTGATTATACTATTATGTTTTTAGAGATTTTCAGTTATGGGTTATTTTCAACTGTAGAATATGTGCATTGTACACATAATGTTTTTACATTTAAGGTAGTTGATTTGTTTGCATTAATGGGCTTATTTCATTTCGTCAATATAGAAAATTTGCACTTAAATTTCACACAGATTTCTTCTGTCTGTTTCTGAACGTAATGTATATCAAGATATTTATTTCACTGAAATTGTTAACTCAATTTTCTTTTCCAATACTAAACTGCTACCGTTTTAAAACACAATTTACATATGTAGGCATATATATTTAAAAAATCTCCTATAATCTCTCAGAAAGGTACTTGAAAATTTTAAAAATCAAAAACTTTGAAATATGCACGGAAAAATGCTTTAATTATTTTTTTTATAAACTTCAGTTATAAAATGTATAACAAAGTTATTTTTCTCTGTGAAACAGTCAACTCAATTTTCTCTCGTAATACTGAACTGTTGAGTTTTCAAAAACACACACAGGCACATTTAGACTTAAAATGTCCTGATACTCTTTTACATATAGATTTTAAAATTATAAAATTCAACTACTTTTAAAAATACTATTAAGAATGTGCTTTGATTATTTTTATAGCCCTCAATTTACAGAAAACTTAATTCATACAATATTTAGTTTATTGCAGCAATTTTGAATTAAAAAAAATTTTTAATTTCTTGGAAGATTTAAAGCAATTTGTAAAGTATGTTCTATTTTACTATTTCGTTTTGTTCATTCTATATTATAATACCATTTAAAATAATCAATATAAACGGTTTTACAGTCGCCATGGAAACATTAAAGTAATTGTATTGAACTTCCTATTACATTGTCTAAAATAACGGTTCTGTTTTTCCCACCGTACTCTCACGAAACTCAAAATAAAAAAAACTATTCTCGTAAAGAAATACAATGTTTATATTCATGACGAGCTACAGAAAAGAAGAACAAATAAGAAAATTCTTCCTTTTCATAAATTTTTGAGGTATTTTGTTACAATATCTTCTTTTTCTTACCCTTCTAGAACCATTGTCCACCGGAATCGAAAGTCTTAAAGGTAATCGGTTTATTCTACGTAATCTTACTTGCAATTTTATGTATTGATTTTTTTTTCTGAAAAAAAAAGTTATGCATTGAACGGGAAAGGGAAGTCAAGCAAATGTGGTCCACTTTACAATGTATAAGGTTAGGAAAAGAAATAATCTATTTTTCTGTTCAACATTTTCTCTCCAAGTTCCGTTCCTGTATCATGTCCGAAAGGCTCGCATTAACGTCGCACTTACCTATGTCATAACCTCCGAAGCTCCATTCCTGGTATACGGCTCGTTTCGTTTTAATGACCTGCTTTCCGTTTTGTAGGAAGAAGAAGGAACAAGTTTAGACTTGAAATCGTTTTCTGGAGCAGAGAGAGCTCCATTCGTTCAGAAGGGAGATTTTTCATCATTAAACGTAATGGCTCGAAGTTAAATAGACGCTGCAGAAGTTTGTTCTTTGAAGGTCATCGAAAGGTTATTTACTTCTTCATTATTAATATGATTTCTTTTTCTTTTGCGGAATGGTTCGGCTCTGATTATGTGTTTGCGGTTGGTTGACGAAATGTTGGGTTAAAGGACCATTGGAGATGCTGCATATGGCCCAGGCATTTTAGGGAAGAACGGTGTATGTCTTTTTATGAAAAGATGTTTCTTTTTTAACAAGAAAAAGGGGAATGAGGTGGAGTTCGAGAAAGAGTTACTTTTTGTAATGATGCTTTTGAAATTTTATTTTGTTAGTTATGAGTCATTTCAAGAGTACTTTTATTATTATTTTTTTGTATATAAATGTATTCTTTTGTTTTTAACAGACATTGAAGCCAATTTTTTCAGGATTATTTTTTCTAGAAATATTCTGTCATTACGTAGTACAGATTTTTAAGATATATTTTATTAAAAATCCATTTTATTTATTTTAGAAATTATAGATTTGTAATACGAAAGGAACGGTGATATTCGATAAACATTTTCAGTTTATGAATTAATACGTGTGTTGAAGAAATAATTGAATTGCATATAATAATCTAGTCTACGTTTTAAAATTTGCTTTCTTGATGTTTATGTATTATATACTGTAGGTATATATATATATATATATATATATATATATATATAAAAGCTATTGGAAATTAAATTTGAAAAACTTTACAATAAATGTGATGGATATGACAAAAAAAAATTAGCTGCGTGTAATTTTTCTTAGAACTTAAGAAAAACTCATTAATACATATTGTATTCTAAAATTATAGCAACAATTAGCACGAATATTTTTGATAAGAAAAGTATTCACTTATAAATTATCGTGTTAAATTAACAGAACATTTTCATCATCATATCCGGCAAGACAGCCCCTCTAGGGTCAATGCCTTCCTTTGAAGATTCCTCCAATGTGACCTTTTGTTCACCTTTGTTATCCAAGCTTTCTCGTTTAGAGCCCAGTACCACTTAAAGACCCGCCGTGTAGGACAGCGATGCACGTTAAATCTGTCGAGAGCTGAAACGTCCTCCCGTTGGTGTGGTGTGTTAGTTAGGAGAGGTGGGTGTCAGCTCAGGTGTCGTCCACGTCACTTGACCATGGTTGAAAATTACATGGTCCGTCGCCAAAAGCCCTCGTGTAGCTGAACAGTGTAACGTTAATATTCAATCAAACCCAGCTTTCTCGTTTATAATCGCAAAACCTGATTCTACTGAGTATTTCCATCACAACCTTGGTCTTACAAGTTTCCGAATCCTAGGGCCTTTGAATTGCAGTATCTTTTGAACAACATTATGACCTGGCATTTGAATTATGTGAGTCATCCAATTCATTATATTTATTGTTATTTATTTGGTTTAGGAATTGTGTATTTAGGTTGTTTATAAATACTATACAGTTCAAAATTGTATCCCTTTCTTCAACAATTGTTTTCGTGTACACCTCCAAGTATACTTACCGAAGTATTTGTTCTCTCATAAGATGTCATTCAATTTTGGTCCAGTTTTGTTTTTGTCCAAGTCTAATATGCATATGTCAGAACTGGTCTAATAAGAGTTTTGTAATTTAAAAATTTCGTGTTTCTTGAAAGAAATTAAAATTTTAGAAACCTCCTCAGTCCATAAAAAGAATAATTTGCCTGGTAGAACCGATTCTGGATTTCATGAGATATTCTGTTATCAGAGAACAGAACATTTTGCCAATAATTAAATTGCCCATTATGAATAAACAATGAATAAGTTTAGTATAGATGCCTCTTTGTCTTTTGATAACGTGAACAGAGGTGCAATAGATAAATATGAGAAGTTAAAGAAATTAAATAAGATGTATTGGATCGAGTTAAACAGTTATTAGATCATCGAATTTTTAAATTTCAAATATTTAGGAATCACATAGAATGAATTGCACTTTGTTAGACTTTTGAATAATTTGTTTCCTTTAAATGTATAACCATTATCAATTTAAATTTAAATATTCATACAATCGCAATAATAGTATCATACATAAAACACACATTAGATTTAAATAAAATAAAATTCTTTTGAATTTGCAAAATTGATTATCAAAGAAAAACTACAAAAGCATATACTTATTGTTTATTTTTTTAATACAATCAATTCACGTTTCTTCGACATTATTAAACATATTAAAGAAGATAAGTCAAATTATTAAAAAAAAATATATTGTCTTATTTTTTCTAAGAAAGGATTAAATATAAATTTCATCATTCAATTATATATTATATTGAATTTCAAAATTTTATCATGATCCAGATAATTATATCAAGACGATGTACTCATTTTTTTATAAACTCACTCAAATACAATTATTAACACACTTACATGTTTCAATGTTTCAGTGTCAAAAAATAGGACTTGTAGGCAATTCCAAAAAACATTGCAAATGAGTTTCGCCTTGCGGAATAATGTTGCAATATCCTTCTACAATGAAAACCTTAATTTCAAAATTGTCTGCACAAAAATTAAGTAAATAACTGACCAATTCAGGGAATTCAAGATAAGAGTAAAATATTCATCACACAATAAAACTATTTTGAATGGTACACTGGATCAACTAATAAAACGTACAACTTAATTATGATAAATTTTTCATTCGATGGTTGAGTTACTTTGCAATACTTTGGCAATTTTCCTGTCAGGTGTGAAGCTAGTAGGATGTTGTAAAAACATTCGAAAAGAACTCCGTCTTGAGGAAAATTGTTGTAAATCATGTAAATTAAAAATCTATTACGTATAAGAAAATGTATGATATTTATGTTTCAAAGAAGAAAAAAAATTACACATGTGTAAACTTTACATATTTAATAGATTCAATTTTGCCATTTCACATTAATCAATCTTTCTGTTATTGAACTGTTTCTCCTCATATTAAACGTTTTCCAAAAACAATACTCTAAATAAAATATGTTCATCCAAATTAAACAGTGTATTTTGAGATATAAATCATTAATATCACGAGGATATTTTTTCACAAACATTAAATTGATTAACACACATTTACAAGAACTGAAAAAACTATGAGATCACTGCATAGCTGCAAAGATTTAAATAAAAAAAAATTCGGTGGCCTAATTATAAGAATGCTCAACTCCACAAAATATAATAAAAAATTTTAATGCCATTTAGTGTAGTATTTTGAAGCCTATCCATTCGATTACTTCGTAGGTCCTACAAAATATCATAAGTTCATTGAAATAGTTCCTGTGCATAGTAAAAATAAACAGCTTTTACTTGTTCCTGTAAAGTTCCTCCAAAAGAAGTTACCCATTCTGATAATAAGGTCAACAATTTATGAAATTACCGACTATCTATAATACATACGAATTTAGTAAAAAAGTAATGTAAGTTTTTCGGTATATTTTTAATTCCAGAACGAAGTACAAAATCCAGCCTTGCTACATTTATATTAATTATTTCTTTTAACGATAATTGCATTTTGTCTCAGTTTACTTTGCTTAGTACTTTTGAAAAACATTAATTGTTCCCTTATTAATTGTAGTCAAAAAAGTGTGGCGATATTTTACATCAAGTATTATATTAAACTACTATATTAAAAAAACTGCTGAAATAACTTATTATAGTAACTAAATCAATTTGTAAGATAATTTAAAGATCTATATTAAAATTTTTATTCTGAAAATCCTTTTAACCAAAACTCTTATAAACAAATGGAAGATTAGAAACGTTTCTCACAACACTACCTAGAAATACTTCAATATGTATGTAAAAAAAATTGAAAAGGAATTTTTTAAAGAAATTATAATAATGGTAATGTTTAAATCAGTTATCAAATATCTTTAAAAAATTACGGGTAAACAATTTTTAAGAAATAATAAGTTTTTGATTCGATTTCAGAAGTAACAATAATTTTAATTTTGGAAAAAAAAAATTGTTACTTAAAATATTAAATTAAAATATACAAGCATAGACCAACTTATAATTTTGTCAATGAATATCTTAAAATAAAATAACATTGGCTGTAAAAAATGTTATTCTTTCGAATCTAAGGAATATTTTAATTTTGAGATGAACAATTTATTTTCAGATAAAGTATACATGAAGCTAATTAAACACCCATAATAATATTGACATATATCCAAACAAAAACAAAAAATCCCAGTAAAAAAAGTCATTTTTATCTCTCGATAAGAAATATTTGTTCTTCTATGCAGAACGCTGAAATATGAAGCTTTGATTTCTCTCTTCCAAGAAAAATAACAGATTTTAAAAAAATCTTCATTATTTAAATCAAAACTGAAGAATTAACATTAATTACATAGCTTAAAGAATGCGCAAAAAAATGCAATATAAAAAGTAATGCCTCTGAGCTGTATTGATTAAGAAGATAATGCATTTTAAAATCGATACCCGAAGTTTCTTTTTAATTGAAAAAGACGCGCCAACCCTTATTTTTTCGGATAATCAAACACGTATACTTCGAAGAAGCCATGTTAAGAACTTATTAAAACATACCCCTTTCCCCATCCCCTATTTTTCTTCTTTTAAGAGATATTAACTTCTAAAAGTAAGCCAAAAGCATAGAGTTTTCTTTTTTTTTTTTTCTTTTTTTTGAAGACTCCAGAAGATAATGAGTGTGGAAGATTAAAAGAGCAGACAATTAATGCAACGCAAAGTAAACACTGGATCAAAATGCAAAAGGTATTGCTGAATTTTCATTCAACCTTTCTTTTTTCTTCTTTTATTACGATGCCCGAAACTCCATTTTCTACACTTTTTTCACTCTTTTCTCCACTAAAATTCTGAGTTATTATTCCCACGTCGGGAATATTTTACAATGTTATCGGAAAAACCGGAACGCCAGTGAAACGAAGATTATTATTATTGTTTATTTTATTATTATTATTCTTTTTTTCCCTTCTTTCTCCTAGAGCAAAAGGATTATATTTTTCTTATCCACAGAAACTATGAATCTAAGCGTCAAAAGAAAATGGTCCAGCCGAGAGTAAGGGAGTGTTTCAAATGAATATTTTTCTTGTTCTTCGGATGAAAGGAGTTTTGGTTCGAATGTGATCGAAGAGATAACGTTCCCTGTGCCTCACGGAAGAATGCCCCGTGTTTTTTCTATGCCACATTTTCGTTAAAGAAAACTAATTTCCTGTCGGCAGGAAAAACATCACTGATGTGAAATTGTTCGCTAACTATGTTGCCGATGTATCCAGAGTTCTTTATCTCGTCTGGAAAGTTATTTGCAGTGTAGACTGGTCAATGTTTCTTTATTTCTCTGATGGGCTATTCGAAATTCCTATAAAAAAAAGACATGATATCTTAACACGATGTGTATAAGATCATGATGTATATTGCCTGGAAACACGGAAGGAAATAAACTTCAACTCACCACCATATGATTCTCTGAGGATCCAACATTACTCTATGTTTCATCGCAGAACTGTTACTATATTGTTGTTTGTCTTTGTGATAGAACACATGGAGTTTCGGAAAAGTAAAACAAAGGGAGAAAAAAAGCAGCCATCCGAAATTTAATTTGGGTACTAATAATACAATAACATATTGATTTTTTTTACTGAATTATGATGTATGGATTCATAACTATTATTTTAGCTATCCTTGATGAAGAATAATTATTTATCTGATTACACTTTTTTCTCTTCATATTATGTTAAAATATTTTTGGAATATAGGTTGACTTATCAAAAGAAATTATTCATTATTTATCGATTAAAAATAATTTTAACGCCATTTTTAGTGGGAATTATGTTCTCCATCCCCCATTGGGGGCTATTTAAAGGTAGAACATTTTATGTTTTACATTTCTTGTTATATTGTGTGAGTGAGTTAGTGAGTGTTGGGTTTTATGGCGCAAGAGCCAAATCTGGCTAAACTGCACGAAACATTTGTTAAAACATTAGATAAAATATGTAAAAAACATGGACAATACAGTTTTAAAAAGTTAAAATTTCAAATAACGTATAAAACTGTTTTCAAGTAATAAAAACAAACAAAATTTGGTGGTGGGGGGGGGGTCCCACCAAGTCAGACAGTATTTTAAGATAAAAGCATTAAAAAAGTTTAAAACAAACATTTTTCATTAGTCTATGTTTAAACAATCTCTGTTATTAATGAAAATTAGTTCCTACTTTTTCTAAATCGTGTTGGAGTTATCGCGCGCTAATAAAAGTCTAAGGATTGTTCCTATAACATTCCTTCATGGCGAATTTATCCTTAGGATTTGGTTCTAGTTCCTCGGCCTCCACATCACACATAATCATATCTTCGTCATCTGTTGTATATTCTGTAGGTCCTGACTTTCTGGGTTTATGTTTAGCCATTTTTATTTCTATTTCTAGTTTTTGTACTTTTGTGCGTTTTCTTCTATGTTTTTGAATTCTGTTTTACATTCTGTGGGACTTTAGATGAATTAGAAAGTTCGCTATTGGGTGTAGTAGTTGTAGACTCTGATAAGGGAACTGATGGTTGAACTTCAGCTGAAAGTGCAGCAAATTTATTAGAAGTTGTAGGAACTGGGCACGTTTCAGTTGATAAAGATGAGGCAGAGGTATTTAGACTATTGTCAGGGGCAGCAACAGAAGCAGAAATGGGTTCAGGTAAACGAGATTAAATTTTTGTGGTTGGCTTTATTGAAGATGCGGAAGGCAAGAAGTTTGAGTGGTAGACGACGATGTGGGAACTGAAGGAATTAAAGGAGATGCAATTGGCTGATGTACGGATAATAGAGGTGGAAGTAACTGTAAAGGTGGGCACTTGAATTTAATAATATTTTCATTTGTTTGTGTTGTGCTGGTAGCAATTGAAGGCTTGGAAACTTGGGCGCAAGTTTAAGATAACTGCGGGGCAATTAGTTTTCGGGCTTCAAGGTATGATATATTTCTATTGATTTTAATGACTTAAATTTCCTTTTCAGTTTTCCATTTAGGACACAGTTTTGAGTCGGAAGAATGAGACTGTGAAAAATTGACATTCTTGTTATGTTATATTGCAGGATATTTAAAATATAATTTGTAAATACTAAAATATAATAAAGAAGTTTTAAATTTGATATGTTTTTTTTTTTATTTTGATTGAATTTATTCTTTATCCAAAAAGGCTGATGTCTTTTAGCTTTTTTTTTCTGCTCTTTGTTGTCAAAACACTAGAGCTTGCGGATAGTTTAGGTTTAAAACTATATCTCCACTTCTAGCCTCCAAAGAACCAGGAACATCTTTTATAATAATCTCACCGGTATTTACTTCATTATCATCCCCTTCATCTTCGTTAGTCAGTTCACTGGCATTTTGTAACACAACAATAATTGCTGGTTACACAGCAATTTCAATATCACTCTTATCTGTGAATCTAAACTATTTAATAATCCCAATGCTTCCTCTAACTTTAGAAACTTTCGCACTGACATAACTAAGCAGCGGAGAAACACTAGAAGGGAAATTATTATATTTTCCTCTTTCTTATAAAGAGAGAAAGAGAGATGCAATTGCACGCGTATCGTCTCACTGTCCTACTTAAAGGACAATTAAAAAGTAATTTGCAAAAACTTACCTAATAACAATATTGCTCTAATTAACCACCGGTATCATAACAAAAGAGTACTACCACATAAAAAATGCCCAGCCAAGTGTCCAAAGTAAACTGAAAAAAATTTTGCAACCCCAAAGAAATGATACAAACTGAGCACATAAATTTGATGAATAAGCAAAATTTCCAGAGGAAGAAGGAGAGGGTGAGACATATAACTCACGCTGGAAAAAGCTAATACATATCCGTACATGTTCCAATTGTCAAAATATTTGCAACAGACAAATAATGCTTTCCACATGATATTTTTCAACTGTCCTCTAAATAGGGCAGTGGGATAAAATGGGTTAATAAGGCCTTTAAGAGGCTAACGTTAAATGAAGTATGACGGATAAAGTAAAATAATGATATAACTGAGTGCTTCTCAAACTGCAAACATTTGCGACCCAATTTTCATCACCCCCTCCTCCATACAATAAAAATGTATTGAATTCAATAATAATAGTATACTTTTACATAAAGTCTACAATACAACTTTAATAATGAACCGTACAAATTATCAAGATATTTATTACACTTTGCATATGATAAGCCAATGGGGTCACTAGTAATTATTAAGCCTTTTCTTAATTTAGTATTGATGAATTAAGGATCAAATACACTGTGCAATACTGATACATTTAAGAGTATATTATATCATTGCAAATATGTGCATTTTATTTTTTATTATGTCAGAATGTGTTTTGCTTCCTTTCAATAAATTAGTAATTTTTCTTTCTTTTTAATTTTTTTTAATTTTTGATTTTTCGATATGCTTGCACGCCCCTGGTAGGATTGCCCCCTGGTAGGCGCGCTCTACTGTTTGAGAAACGCTGTTATAACTAGTGCCATTTAATTAAATTTGCCTCAAAAGAACAAAATAGTATTTTCAATTTTTTTTTCTTGAAAATATGAAGAATGAAAAAATATTTGTTACGTAGTTTAAATAAGTATTACTTTTATTTTGAAACAATTGTTTTAACGAAATAACTTTTCGTTAATTAAATTCCTTTCCACATTAAAGGAAATAGTTTTTTTGTTTTGTTTCAATATTCAAGTTTTAAAACAATACTTGACTTCATTATTTCGCTTGTTGAACTTTAAAAAAGCTTATGTGGGAGTTCTAGCAAAAAAAAATGATTTAAAATAAGATAAGGAACAATTATCAGAAAATATGTGTGCTTCTTTTCTCTTGGAAAATGATTATTGTACACTTAAACAGTTGTTCAAATGTTTGGTATGTTTAACATGTGATAAAAAGTATTGACTTATTAAATATTGTTTTAGAATTCTGCAATTATCGAATGCTAAAATTATCGTTACAAATTAAAATCATATCAAAATAAATTTTATCATGCTAATTTTTTTTTAAAGATTACAAAGAAAATTCAGAAGATCAATGCTAAATGTTTTCCTTCTTTTAAAGACACATTTATCAAGAATATAGTACTTATGATGAGACTGTAAAAATAAATTAAGAATAATAAAACTACTCTTAATCCAATTCTTATATAAAACTGGTTTTAGTTCAGAAAAATAGATAATTGAGTTCTTATAGAACTTTGAAATGCATAGATTATAATCTTACTAATTTTATGACAATTAAAGGTATTTAAAACTTAAAAAGAACTTTTTAATCCCCAATATAATTTAAATATCAATCAAATAGTTCATGAAGACATTATTGCTTTTTCGAAATATATAGCACCTTTTGTTTTTGAATTTAATCTATAACTCGCGCTGATATTATGAAACGATTATAAAATTAAATTTATCGGGATCTCTGAATCTCGCGGACAAAAGCGAAATTCCGTATATGCATTGACCTTTTATTTAAGTATATATAATTTTTTATATTTCCTCTATTCGAGGTCTCTATTATTTTGAAAAAATCTAAAAACAAATGGTAAAAAATATTTTTTGTATTGTTATCTTACTACCTAACATAACGTTAGATAAAATATTCGAATGATGGAACAAATCATTTTCAAAACATTAAAAGAAAAATGTAATAAAGAATATATTTTGCTTGCTTGAAACAACTCCATGCTATATTTACTCATTTTACTATTTGAAACTCTTCCAACGCGCTTTTAATAACGCTAGCCTAATACATGTGTAATTATTATATATGAAGTTCTACACAGGTAGTGCATGATTTATATAATATGTACATTACAATATAATTACTCGTTAATGTAATCTCTTAGCTCCCATGAATTATTTTCGAGTACAAAATAGAAAAGTACTGAATTGTACTTTTTTCTAAAATGAAGCCATGGTCGAAGCGCTAAAAAGTTACACTACACGCGTTATTATTATTTGGTACAAAACATGTACCGCTAATGAATAGAATAGTTAAACACTGCAATTAGTGCCATTACATTAAAGGTGTTTTTGTGTAAAAGAGGAAGTAATTAAAAGTAGAACATACTTTAAATTTTTAGATTGTTAACCCTGCAATCGTAAATAGGCTCTCTCATTCGTTTTCTGAATACAAATCGCGCAGTGCAAGAAATTACACATTACCAGTTTCGAGCATATGTAGGAGAGAGTGGCTGTTTATCATGATGCTAGCCTATACCATGATACCGTATGTAGGATATCGGTCTTTTGTTCCTGAATCGGACATTTTTCTGGTCAATAAAGAGTATCATCACATTTTGAATTAATTACCGTCTACAATCAGACTTAATGCCGAGCCTGACCTTATCGTAGAAAAGTGCACAAGGCAAGTCCTGGTCGATTCAGCTTCGATGACCATGACACTATTGCAAACGGCCCTTTGTAAAACTTGGACAATGAAACACACATAACAGTTCTCCCAAAGTAGAGTTATCCTTCACCCAAACATCAGTCTACAGTTTTTCAGGAGATCCGCTTACTAGTAGCAGCATCAAACTCAGCTGTCTTCCGTCTAACTATGGTGCACTGATTTATTTTTAATGATAATACAATGTAATTGTCCCCTGCGGTTTTAACCCCTCTAAAGTGATATTTTCCGTAAAGTTTACAACATATTTCAGTGCTTTGAAATACTTTCCAGTGCTTTTATCATTACAATGAGCAGTACTGAAATCACTGGCAACTTTAAAATTTTTTACCTTTCTTCACACACACACACACAATCTTTACAATAATTCACTCACGTGTGAAATCTTCTAAATGATATTGGGGATGCTTTCCTAAAATTTCGTGTTCATTAACTAAAGCTTTCGCGTTAAAATGTCAACTGGGACAGCATCCGTTCACATGCGTCTAATCCTTTACATCGCTTTCAGCGTTATCACATGACGGAAACGCGAAGAGAAAAATGAAAGTGTTTCAATTGTAGAATTCTTTCTATGTGTGTGTATCACACTTATTCTATAAGTCGGATTTTTCTGGATTTAATTTTGTGTTTAGTATGCATAATTATGATAACATCCGTCCTGAGCGATTAACAACTGGTATATTTAAACGTAACCAACTTAGATAGGCTATACTAAAAGAAACGTCTCAAAATGAATTTTTTTAGGTAGACAAAAGACCTAAATTTTTTGCCATGTGATCAGAAGAGGGAAGTCTTTGATTCATTACTCCATTAATATGTTCCAGATAACATGTTCTACTGTCCACCATCCCCAGCCCAAACTGTTAATAGTAATCAGAGTCTTGGCGGGGACATCATAACCGTGATATCCAAGCAAATGCCATTCTCTCTCTCTCTCTCTCTCTCTCTCTTTACTGATAGTATTCCCCGAAATAACATTCAGGATGACTTTTGAAATTCTTCTGTGTTGTGGGCTATTAGTAAGGAGGAGTGTTCTCGAGACAGATGTGTACAGACCTTTCGGACTAGGACACACATAAGTTTTCCTGTGTTTTGCTGGGTTGTTTCACATTCTGCCAGTCATCACTCACCTTCCACATACAAATCCCATAGACCAGTGGTTCTTAAACTGTGGTCAGGGGACCTCCTGAGGGTTCGCAGAGTCCTCATATAACGCTTAGATTTCCCTCTTTTACAGACTCTGAAGGGCATCATATAGAAAAATTGAAAAATGTGTCGTACTAGACTAGATTACTAAATAGCCCTCAATTAAGAAATTTTATTAGAACTTCTATTTTGATAAAGAGTTTTAAGTCAGGGAAGGATGTTCAAAATCTTGGAGGAGGGGGTAATGTCAGGTTGATACATAAAGGGGGTTCGCAGAAATCGAAAGGCTTAAGAACCGCTGACATAGAACACTACCGATTTAATTCAATTTGCTTGAAATGTTCCCTATACTGCAATCTGTTTTGTGACAGCCAAGGATTACACTTTTTTTTTTTTTTGTAAATCAGCAAGATCCGAGCAGCCTGTCGTCTTGCATCTGAATGACTGCAACATTGTTTCCAGCGTAATATGCAATGGAGGTGGGCATAGCATACCACAGAAGAGCACACTATCTTATGTGTATGATTGATAAATTTATCTTTGGTAGAGAGCGTTTATGTATGTAATTACTGACGTACATTTTATATTTCCAATTATTTATTAATATAGATATTTGGTGCATATTATAATCTCACAGACATAAATGGTCCTCAGAAGTTGATAATATATTTTTGAAACTATCTAATCACATTAAAAATAGAAGGATAAAATAGAAAAACATGTAGATGAATTACGTACATTAGAAATAAAATTCTAAGATATTAATGAATTCGCATTTGATAACTTTTGTAAAGTCAAACGAATACATAGCTCATGGCTTAAATACATAATTAATGCTTTTATAGAAGAAAAACAAAATTGGACTCCATTATCTGGTATTTCGCATGATCTTAATAAATTACTGTCATAAAAGATCTGATAGATTAAAAGACAGACTGAACTCAGAATAAGCTTGTTTAATTAATCAATTTGTGTTATTCGTTCTTGGAGATTACTTCATCTTATTTTAAAATCATATAAGATTACCATTATAATAATATCTTTTCGTAATGAAATATTCAAAGAATCGATATCAATGAGCAGCCAAAGGGATGGAAAACTTAAAAATTGAAGGAGGACTAATACAGTTTAATTAAAGGACGGCTTTTCTACGAATTCATTAACTCCAAAACCAGTTTTACTCAGATCGATAAAACAATAAGCTCCGAGTAATGACTGAGAACGAGAAAAATTTACTTTAAATAGTTATTGAAGAATTTGATCCAGATTTATGAAAACCGAATATTTTACACATTTCTTATAATCCGCGAAAAATAAATTCGACTAAATAAAAATAGTTTAAGTTTTCAAATCCAAAGTGTGCAAGAGAAATCGATAATTCTATAGAAGGAATAAATTCCTCGCTTCGAAATGCATCTTAATTTTAAGGAGTTTTTTTCCCCTTTTCCTTTACCCTCTTTCTCAATTTCGCCGAGAAAGCTGAAGCTCTTGCAGATGAAACAGAGTAAGTAAACAGTGCTCGTATCCAAATTAATTAATTAATTAGCGCGTTGAAGCGTGCTTTCCTTTTGTGAATACCGCGATAGAGGTTAATAAGGTGGCAGAACTGATAATGAATTGATTTTTTTTTCCACTTTCGTCGACAGATTTCTTGGAAAGGTTGAAGTATCTGCATCTAAATGAGTTTGAAAAGGGGTTCCGTATGAATTACAGGAAGGAACCGGATTTCTTTAAGATGAATAAATTCCGAGATTTAAAAAAAAAATATGCCATAGATTTAGAAAGGAAGATAAAAAAGTGATAAATTTGGATGTGGATAAATACTTTGCTCAAATTTCTCAATGATCATAAATTCCATTTGGAAATATTTATTGCTCTTTATTATTTTATGGATTATTGCAATCTTCTCTGAATTAATCCTTTTGTTTTGACTAAGTAATTTAAGGATACGTATAAAAGTTTTATCTGGGTAGCATTTTAAAATCACATTATGTCATATATCTAGGCAATTGATTGTACCTTATTTTTAACATTTTCTTTCCATTAATAAGGTATGTGCTTCTATTTTAAGATATTTACCTATATAATTTCTGTATTATAATATTTTAAAATATGAGATCAATTCACATTGCGTTTTAAAAGGAAACATAATTTTCCATTTGTATAAAAGACAACAAAATTATCAAGTAAATACTATAAACAAGATGCATAAGTAAGTCAATTTATATATACAATATCTACCAATAAGTAACTGGCAGATATGATAAAAGAGATAAACAAAATTTATTCATATTTATTTATTAGTATAGCATTCAGCAGAGGCAATTATAACTGTATCCTTCTTGGCCTTACTTTGCATATGTATTTGGAAAATGTGCAGTGACACTTTCTTCCACTCGACTTGGAAAAGGCATGTAAGTTCTGTCACCGGTTGTTGAACCCTTAAATATGCTATATAACTCGTCCCTGAGGTTTTCTATAGGAATCAAGCCTTGACTCTGAACAGGCAAGTTCAGACGACTCACCCCATTGTCATTACACCAATCCATGGTAAACCTTGCATTATGACACGTAGCGTAGCTGTCCTGAAATTAACAATGATCCAACCCATACTATTTCCACAGCCATTGTTGTTTAGAATAGGAGTCGGCGTTGAACGTACGATAAATTGGGATCAAAGGTCCCAGTCCCTATTTCGAGAAAGATCCCCAGATCGAAATTCCAAATCCGCCAAACCTTACTGCAGGCACAATGCATTCTGGCAAAATGCGTTCTCCAGGCCTACGCTAAACCCAGACTCTTCCATCCAACTGACAGACAATGAACCGTGATTCATCACTCTAGAGAACTTGTCTCCATTCATCTACGGTCTGATTTCAAAGTGTCTCTTGCACTACCTCAACCTAGTAGTATGATTGGGTTTTGTAATCAAGGACATATGGGCGGAAGCAAGATTATTACAACCAAGCAAATGTGCTTCCTTGTGGATAGTATTTATTTAAAAACAGTCTTGGTTGCTTGTTGGGTGAGTGAGTGAATATTAACGTCGCACTGTTCAGCTACACGAGGGCTTTTGGCGACGGACCACGTAACTTCGAACCATAGTCAAGTGGACGACACCTGAGCTGGCACCCTCTTTTCTAACTACCACATCACGCCAACAAAGTATTTGCAATGGATGCTTGCTAGAACTCCTGGAATATGTGGGATATTAGTTTGGTGCATTTATTACGAATTTCTTTGGACAGAACCATCTCTTAGTTTCTTGGGTCGAAGCACATTCTGATAATCACCACTCACCTTCCACTTTTTAATCACAAATCCACTGGCCCTTTTGGAATGTTTAACTCACTAGAAATGTTCCTTAAGAATCGGCCATTTCTGTAATAACCGACAACTACGCCTTTTTCGAAATCAGATGGCTAAATTAAAGTGGCAGCTTGCATGCGACTAATACTAATGCTGTTTCTTACACGATATTTAAGAACACATAGCAAGATCATGATAGAAATATCCTCATGAGCATGGGAATCTAAATACTTTTTGTTATATTGTGCATATATAACTTAAAATTACTTGCGTACGCAGATAGCTGTAGCCATACAAGTGAGGTTACCGTATAGTAAAGCGATTTTTGCATGTGATGTCATTCAACTATATTGACGTGTGTTTTATGTAATAAATTGTGCTCATTTTCTCATTTACGGCTATTCTTTTCAAACGTTTACCCAAAATGAAGTGCTTTAATTTCAAGTATGCAGACGGCAATTTTTGCTAATAGTTAGAACCAAACGTTATTTTATACTAATTAGTTAATGTTCAAAACTTTTTATTTGAAAAATTTGCTAAATCTTTTTTAGTTTTCGATTTAAAATGCTTATCTTCCAAATTCAGGCACTAGAAGTGCTGCTGTTGTTTGCATTGATCTGGAGTAGTCGGTTTAGTATACCATGACCTACCTCGCTTGCATAGCTGTATTTTTCTTCATTTGCCTTTATTTTCATGTTAAAATGATTTTACTTATGCATCCCGTAAACTATCAAAAGGAAAATTTATAATTTATTTAGGAAAAAATAAGTGTCGCTGATTCCATATTTAATGGACTCTTTATGAGAAATATTATGCTTTTAACGAAATAATTTCTTTCCAGTATGTGTACTTGAATCTTACTAGTTTAAAAAGACAAAGACAAATGTATTCATGACCAGCAATTAATCCTTTAATTGAAATGTTGCGCTGCATCTCTTACAAAGACCGTAATGTGGATTTATAAAAAAAAGATTCGAATAACTGAAAAATCGTAGTTTGTAATGGTCTAGAATTTTACAAGCTTTTATTTAGTTTCAACTGTCCCGTTGTCTGTCTGTTAGTCTGTAATTAAATCTTACAATTTAAATTTGATCCACTTTCCGGTTTCCGATTGAGCTGAAATTTTGCATACATGTTTAGTTTGGATGACCATTTATATTCCAATATCGCAATTAATATATTTTTAAGTAATTAAAGCAATTTGTTCGGGTGGAATCTTGCAACTCAATTTTGAAGCCGATGCTTTCAACCTATTGAGCTGAAATTTTGTTTACACGTTTAGTTTGGATGATAATACATGTTTTGATCATTCCTATTCCGATATCGCAGTTAGTTAAAAAGATATTAATTGAAATAATTTGTTCGGATGAAATCTTTCAATTCAATTTTGAAGCTGATGTCTTCAAACGATTGAGCTGAAATTTTGTACACCCGTTTAGTTTGAATGACAATACATGTTTTGACCATTCTTATTCCGATATCGCAATTAGTTAAAAAGATGTTAATTAAAGTAATTTGCTTGAGTGGAATCCCGCAACTTAATTTTGAAGCTGATGTCTTCAATCGATTGAGCTGAAATTTTTTATACACGTTTATTTTGGAGGGCAATACATTTTTTGACCATTTATATTCCATTATTGCAATCAGTTAAAAAGATATTACTTAAAAACCTTTTAACCCTGTTAGCTTTTCATTCTTCCTATCATCTTATCGGATTCAACTTAAAGAAGTTCCGATTTTTTTACCTGTTTTAAAAACCCATCTTAATCTTTCTATCAAACTGCGACAAAAATAATTACATAACCGGGAAGATCATTTATTTTGCCACTATACGGTGTAATTCTTTAAAAAAAATAAGGATATTTTCTATTTTTTACGATGTTTTCTAAAATGAGTCAAAATTTATGCATTTTCATGAATATGATCTCTAAATCGTTTCGCATGAATTTTTTTTTTTTTTTTTGTCTTAATGAATTGATATTCTGCACTAAAAAAGTTCAGGCTTTTCTCTTTTAGAATCAATCATTTAAAAAAAAACAACCCAAAAACATTTTTTTTATGATTTTTTTAAAAAATATTTAAATTTTTAATAAAACATTTAAAAACGTCGTGTCTTTTAAAGATAATCGCACGAAACACTTTTTTTTTGTTTTCATTTGTAGAATAGTATTATCCAAATTCTGCACTAAGATTTTTAAAAAAATGGTTTTAAATTACGGATTTAAAATTTTTTTTGTGTTTTTCGTTTTTAATATAGTATTATAGTAAAAAAATGAGTTTTAATATTTTGATTAATTTTGTTTTGTCCAATAATGTTTTGGTCTTATACTGTTTATCCCTGACCCCCATTATGCTCTTGTTGCGGCTCGAGTGAAATTTGTATCATATGTATATAAGTGGCCCGGCGGGAAAAAAGATTGAGTACCCCTGAGTTAACCTGTTCAAAATTAACCGGGAAACGGCCTTGCAACAATGATACGCTGAATGAAATGAATAGACTAAAAAACCTGTCCAGCGATAACTAAAAAGTTAAAAATAAAAGAAAAAAACTTTTTTAAAAACAAGCTTTTATTTAAATGCTCTAAAAATAATAAACTAAACTTTTCTTTTAAAAATTTTTTTTGCCCATCAATTTTTTTTGCCCCATTTTTTATTTTTTATTTTTAATTTATTTTCATGACATAACGCTGATTGCAATTCTAATTCACTAAATTTCGAGCTATAAAAACGAGATAAAGCCGGGCTGAAAAAATATTAAGAATTAAAATTTTTAAAGTATCTGTATGTTTTTGTGCACTATATACATTTCATTATAATTAACAAAACACATCTTATACATGAGTTATATTCGTTACCCCTAAATATTGACAATTTACGTACAACCTGTGCATTTACAGCAATATTGAAATTTATGCCACAAAAATAAGCTTGAGATCATAGTTTTTCAAGTGACAAAATACGCATATAATTTGATTCATGTCATATTCATTTCAATATATCGATGCTTTAAAATGCATTATACATTGAATTTTTTGAGATATTTTTATGAGATTTGTTAATATGTGTATTATTCTGATGGTATGTAATATCAATTTATTGAATATAAAATATTTATTTATAAAATCGTTAATTTGTTAGTTTTTACATCTAAGTCACTTTATCGATTCAAAATTTTTATTTTTAATGAGTAATTGTCGTTAGAAAAATAGTTTTATGATACAAAAATATTTCTTCTTTATTTTAAAAAAACTAAATGACATTTCATTGCTCATACATAAAAACTGGGAAATATATCCAGCAAAAAAACACCTAATGGTAATGATGGAGTTCTTTTTCTTTTTTTAAACTGATCATAGAAAGATTTATGGCCTGTTGGACACATATACTGTGACATAAATCAATTCTATCTGATCCACTACATAGCAGAAAGACACGTATTACTCTCACACATGCAAACTATTGAACTGTTTCAGATGAAAAATGAAAGTTCAGATGAACGATTTCTTATAATTACTGACATTTGCACAATCATATTTAGCTTGATTTGTGAGGTATATCAGTAGTGGAGGATACTACCGATTTCCATTACATCGTAAAAGAATATATGGTATGTTTATAATTAATGTAACTCTTAGCGAGTGATACTATAAAAAGAACCACTTAAGATTTATCGGACACGGAAATGAAATGAATTTAAGCTATTATATAATTTTCAAAATAGTTTAACACACTTGTAAATCTATATATAATCAATATGGACCTTAATGGACATAATCTTCTATCTGATGCCATGTTTTTAGGAATGTATATACTAAACTGCTGTTTGTAAAAAATGCAACATCATGAAGGAATCCTCAGAATTAAATGAAATTTAATGCACAAAAGATTTGTATTACTACAAATAAATGACGAAATTTTCAAAGCAAAAAAATAATATTAAGTGTCCGAAATCAGTAAATGGTGTAGCCACCACGCACTACAATAAGTACTGCTATACAACGTGGCATAGAGTAAAACATATTTTGAATGTCTGCTTGTGGAAGAGAATACCATATTGCTTGTATGTGCAGCTCTTTTGAAGCTGCAGGACGCGGATCACGAGCGAAACGCCGACTAACGAAATCCCACGTGCTCAATAGGCGACATACCCGGCGAATAAGCAGGCCAAGGAAGTAGTTGCATGTGTTGGCCTGAACAGGTCTCGAACAGTCTTTGCAACATGTGGGCGTGCATTATTCTGCTGAAAGATAGCTCCAAGGATCCTTTGAAGGAAGGGAATGAATTCGAGCTGTAGCACTTGACGGATGTACCTGTTGCTATTGAGATTACCCTCAATTCATAGCAAATTGGATCGTCCATGATACAAAATCGCACCCCAAACCATACCTCCGGATGTTAAGCCATTATGTCGTTCGATAACGCACTATGGAAGACAGCATGCATTCACCGGCATAGCGTCAAACACGAATGCGGCCATCATGGTCCCACAAATTGAAGCGTGATTCATCTGAAAAGACAACTTGGTGTCAATCTGCTTGCCAGGCTCTGTGCTTATGAGTACATTGCTGACGCAGCCGTCGATGGTATGTCGTGAGGGGGATCCTGTATAGAGACACCCCGGCACGCAATCCACGGTGCAGCAGACTTCAACGAATTGACGAAGCCAACATTAGTATACCTGTAGCAGTAGACCAACGTGCTGACAACTGCCCGGGGTAAGCTGTACGGTCATTCACCGCCATGAGGAGCAGGTGTCGATCGTCGCGTGCTGACGTTACCTTCCATCGTCCCCTGCCAGATTTTCGAGTTGTTCAGTGCTCATCAGTCCACTGCTTCTAAAGTCACATCACTGTGGAACTGTTCCGCTGCACAAGAGATCCCATTGCACGATAGGAAAATCCTCCTTTTCGAAGGTCGTTGAAACTCCTTAAGTTGTTGGAATTCCTCCTCATTTCATCGTGGAGGCATACTTCGATCTCACTAACAAATGATCATTGACTCTTTTCAACGTCCCGCTACAGCCCTCTATTTATACGCTTTCAGCATCGTTCAGAGGGCGCTGCGCACGCTATACATGCGTGGTGGCTCTGAAACCTTACTATTTTACGTAACATCCTATAATTTGTATTTGCTGCAAAGTTCATTTATTTCTGATGACTCCTTCATGGTGCTGCATTTTTTACAAACAGCAGTGTAAGAAGGAAATACGGTTAGCAAAATATATGTTAGGATCTAAAAGAAACTTGCTAACATGTAAATAATTAGCAATATGATAGAAAAGGTATTGGCTTATTTTCAATCACGGCATTATATTAAAAAATGTGAAGATATAAACATGCATAATTTCTTCTCATCTTGAACCCATCAGAGAGAATAATAACATTAAGGTTAAATAATGAATGATTAGTACTGAAGTAATTAAAATAATTTTTTTAAAAAATCAGTGCATTTTGGTAGCATAAGGCGTAGACTCAATAAAATGCAACTAATAATTATTTTAGAAGGTTATTATTTTTGAAAAAATGGTTTTAAAATTAATGAATCAATTATATTTTAATGTTATGATGAAGAGCTTATAAATATTTTGTTACCTATTTTTTCAAACAGATAAATGAAAGCTTAATACAGTTTTGTCATTTTATTGCTTTTTTTTTAAAGAAGACTAAAACATATAGTTTAATTTTATTATTTTTCATACATATGCATATTTTATCCATGACCATCTTTTAATAACATAACTATGAAAATCTTACAAACAAAAATTTAGTCTTTTACCTATACGATACTCTGCCCTTATAATAAATGATGTGAAAATAATGTGCCATTGAAAGATGTTTAAATTATCATGCATTACATGTTATATTACACACTTCATTTGCTATATTATATATATATATATATATGTGTGTGTGTGTGTTTAGTTTCTTCACTTACTGTAGAAGTTTTTCTCAATCACTCCTCCCATTACTTAAGATTATTAACTTCTTTGAACAAATATTTAAAAGTAAATAAAATATTTGTTAAAATATTCGAGTAAATAAATTATTGATAATATATTTCATTAACCCGCGATCACTCGCGCGGGGTGTTCTGTACACCCCAGCAACAAGAAAATCCTCCCAGATTTCTAAAAAGAATGTGCAGAACCACGATTTTTTCTGTAGCTGCACATTTTAGGTCATTGAACCTTCAGGCGTGATGCAATCCCTCTTTAAGGAACGATTGGAATGTAATGACCTTGAAAAGTTTATCTGGAGGGCTGAGAAGTTGAGCATTTGTATACAGTCTGCTCTGAAAGTTTGGAAAATGATTAAAATATTTTTCTACTTTCTACTATCATTATCTCATTAATTATAAAGTATATTTATTACTGGCATATACGCTTTACTGGTTTATGAAAAAATATAAAATTATGTGTTTTAAAATGAAAATTTTGTATGTTTAGTTTAAATTAATGTGTTAGTCTCATTTGTGTGCAATAAATTAAATAATTTTATTTGTATAATACAAAACACATCTTGTACTTTATAAATATGTATCATAATGACTTAATTTTTATTTTTATAATTAAATACACGTGTTAAAAGTTTGGGGTGTTCTCTACACCCCGCGAGTAACGAAGGTAGCAAAAACAGGCGCGAGTGACGGCGGGTTAAGTCCCCCTCCCACTCCCCGAAAATGCTAGATCTAATCGGCTTGCTACTTAAAACTTCCAGCAATTAAATAACCACTCTATACCCACAAGCTGAAATTTGGTAAGCGTATTGCTTTTGTTGAATAGATATTCGATAAGAAAAGGTCTTATTTAAATCGACTCCCAAAGAGGATAACGAAGAATTAAGAAAGCGTTAAAGTAGTGCTTTTCAAACTTTCAATATTTGCGACCCAATTTTCAATCATGATTTTCTTCGCAGCATCCCCCCTCCCGTCTAAACAAGAATAATGTATGGAATTCAATAATAATTTACTTTGACGCGTAAAGCTACAGTACAACTTTAATTATAAAGCTTACAAATTATCAAGATAAGTTAATTTTTTTTTAAGTATGACAAGCTTAGGTGGTCTTGTAATCATTTTAACTTGTCCTTAACTTAGCATTGTTAAACTAATTATCAAATGCGTTGTGCAGTACTGATACATTTATAAATATATTATATCATTATAAATGAATATTTTATTTTTATTATGTCAGAATGTATTTTGTGTTTTGCTTCCTTTCAGTAGATTAATATTTTTAAATAACGTTTTTTTTTTAAATTTTATTTTTGACTTCTCGATATTCTCGCGGCGGCCGCCCCCCCCCCCTGGGGGTATCAGGCCACCTAGGGGGTGAGCCCCACAGTTTGAGAAACGCTTCGTTACAGCAAAATTTTTTGGTTTCCGCCTGTTTTTGAACAATTAAACCAACAGGTTTGAAATTTGATAAACATGTTTCCTTTTTTTGAGAGTTCCGAAGAAAACTGGTTTTGTGGAAATAAAATCTGAAGTGGGATTACAGGTACTAATGATTATACTTCCGTATTACAAACTTAAGTTTTACTTTTGAAATGAAGAAGGGAGAGCGATAAGAACGTTTAAACAAAATCGAAAGCTCAACGCTAAGACCAATAACTGAAAAACAGTGTATAGGCATACAGCTTCATGAAATGGTCATCACACAGCGGGTACTTATTTACACGTATATACATATATATTTCTCTATAATTAATTTCACTTTTATAATAAATGTTTATTTCTATCTTCTCTTTCTGTGATACTTTTATCGCATTAATCATCAATATTTTTATAAGAATGTAAATCACTCAATGTTTATAATATTAAACAAAAATCGAACACTTAAGTATTATTTTAAACAAGTATAACAAGCTTTGTCGTAATCGAGAATAATGAATCGACTATGGTTAAGCATAAAAATGTAGAAATGCATATTTTTTGTAAAGGATTTACTATATTTCATATTATATATGTAAATTTAGTTCATTTCTCAAAGACAGTACAAATTCGGGAACTCAAGAATTGTTTGTCACTGACGCCTCACATTCATTTCTCTCATTGTTGTTCATAATATTTTTCAATTTAAAAAAATGTTTTAAAAGTTATAAGGTTATAATGTTTTAAAAAAATATGGAATGCCCAATGAGTTTGAAAAAGAAATAGATTAAAAAAGTTGAATTTTTAATCTTTTGATAGCATAAGTTTATAAATATTACAGAAAAACAAATAATAGCTTTAAAATCTAAAATAGGACATTTAATAAACGTACATTGTAATTTTTTGTCATTGACTTCTCAATTGATATTTTTTTGCGTTAGAATATACAGGGTGTATCTAAACTCTGCGGCAAAATTTTAAGGGGTGATAGTACACATCAAGACAAACAGTAGAAAACATGAAACTTAGGGTCCCAAACATCTTCCGAAGGAGATAGATGCCCTTAAAGTTTAGGGTCCGAAATTTAAAATTATTATAAGAAAACCCAAAAATGGGTCGACTCGTTAGCATTTTTCGCCAAAATTATTCGTTTTGTTAGTATTTTCTTTAAAAATAAATTTTAAAAATAAAGCTAAAAAAATGTCGATAGAGGGCGCTTTAGACTTTGGAGTAACGAACAAGAATTTTTTACCGTTATTTTTTGTTGCACATAAAATGCTTTCAAAAACTTAGACTTAAACTTAAATTTTGAGCTCAAAATTTGAATCGTTGGGTATGGTTAAGTAGCGCAAATGGAATTGTGTCCAGGAGGTGAAATTTGAAACTCCTTCCCTTTGAACAGATTTCAGTTATTCCCTATCTTGGTATCGTAGACCAGGCAGCAACTACTATCCCCTACACGTAAAGTAAACGAGAGAGGGATGGCAAAGTTTTTTAAAAATTATTCATAATAGACATGAGTAACTTCTCTGCTCAAAATAAAAAGAAGCAATTTGATCTACACACGTAGTGCGTATGAATGAAGGTTGAATGAATGATGACACGTAGAGAATGGTGCACACATGATTTTCTTGCGTAATCACAAAAACTGCTCAAAAAAGCGCCCTCCAGCAAAGATGCAGGCCTCACATCGCCGGAGGAGGGAATGTCAAACATTAGCAAATACCCCGGGCATCTCCCGGATTTCGCCTGCTACGACGACAATCCTCGCAAGCAGGGCCTCATCGGAGTCAACGGGGCTTGCTTAAACAAGACTCTTCATATGGCCCCAGAGGAAGAAGTCTAGGCAGGAGAGGTCAGGCGAGAGTGCCGGCCAATTGTACGGACCTCTCCGTCCAATCAATTGCCCTGGATATGCTGTATCCAATGCACTTCGCACATCTGCGCTGAAATGTGCAGCGCTCCGTCATGTTGAAACCACATACGAGCCTTTATGTTGGCTGGAACACTTTGCAGTAGAACTTTGCATCATTACATACAATTAGCACCGTACAGTTAAGTCCTTGTGTACTACACTTTGCATGCAAATCGGGTGATTTGCATAATCAGGTATTTTGCTGGGAGAAATTGCTCATGTTTGTTATGAATAACTCTTTTATTTAACTTTATCATCCCTCTCTCGTTTATTTTACGTTTAGTGTAGTAGCTGCTGCCTAGTCTCTCCTGTCACCTCCTGAACACTGTTGAGTTTGCGCTACTTAACCACCCTCAACGATTCAAATTGTTAGCTCAAAATTTAAGTTAAGGTCTAAGCTTTTGAAAGCATTTAATGTGATACAGAAAATAACAGTAAAAAATAGTTGCTCGTTACTCCAAAGTCTAAAGCGCCCTCTGTTGACATTTTTTAAGCTTTATCTTTAAAATTTATTTTTCAAGAAAATACTAACAAAAAGAATAATTTTAGCGAAAACCGCTAACGATTCGACCCTTTTTTCCGTTTTTAATGATCATTTGAAATTTCGGACTTTAAACTTTAATGGCACCTATCTCCTTCGGACGACGTTTAGGACCCTAAGTTTCATGCTTACTATTGTTTGTCTTGATGTGTACTACCACCCCTTAAAGTTTTGCGCAGAGTTTAGATACACCCTGTATATATGAGATAAAATATTTTCTCTCTACTTCCCCAAAGTTTCTTTCATTCTAATGCATTCTATTTTTGAAATTCAGGCAACCTGATGAATGAATTGCATTCTCCAAGAAATCCCAACTTCATAGCAGGGATATTCCTATGACAGCCATGATCCCCTCAACGAATTTGAAATGGGACGTTGAGCTTATATGCGTTGAATCTGCAACAATTTCTTATTCAGCGCGTAGTGTTAATCCTGATGTTTAAGGCGTAGTTGATATGACTGATACTCTGTAAGTTCAAGAATCTATGTACAAAACTAACAACATTTTGAAAAAGTATCAAGTTGAGTGAAGTTCTTCGCGCTTGAGCTATGTATTAAAATTAAATGTCTTTAGCATGAAAACACATAACTAAACAAAAATAAAGTTCTGTCACCTATTATTTTGCTAAATAAAAAGCGTATTTTTTATTTTCCTTTTTAGTACCCTGTATGTAAAGGAACTAAATAAAAATATCCTAAGTAAAAACAAATTAAAAAACATTTTACTATAGAGAATTACTCTAAAAAGGAATGCATAATATGTACAAAATAAATACAAATACGTTAAACAGAAATTGTTAAATGAAATAGCATTCAAGGGAGTAAAAATAAAATAAATAAAATTACGGTGAGTATAAGGGACAATAAATATCACAGTGAATTTTTGCAATTGCAATCTAATTTTTTAAAAAGTTTCTGAGGAACATATTTAAGAACATCATGTTACATTTTAAGGGTATACATATATTGAATTATTGAGTAAAACATAAATTAAGCTTTAATCAGTTAGGATTTCATAAGTATTTTATCGTACTATGATTCAATTTTTCATTACTTTGTCTAACTTTCATCGCTGAAGTATATGAATGAGTACATTTGTATTGACATCTATAGTATCACTTTTAAAACATTAAAAATATGGGAAACATGTGTAATTTAATTTTATGAGACTTTCTTAATTATTTTTAGAGGTTTTTCAAGAGTAAATTTTAGAAAAAATCTTGAGAGTTTCACATAACGCTTTCAAATAACAATTTCATTTCTCAACATATATAATTATTATGTGGTATTATCAAGTTCTACAAGTTTGTATAAATTGTCTTTATATACTACATTTAATATTTTTAGTGTATTTGCTGCTTTAAATATAGGTATTATATCCTTCTACATATAGATATCTTCTAACTCATAAAATAACTTTGTTATAAACTTTAATAGGTGTTGGGTTCTAAAAAATGCTTAGTTAATTTATATACATATCAAGAGAAATAAAGGCTTAATTATAAGTATCATACCATCCCCCCCCCCATATCTACTAATGAAACAGCTTTTTTACTAACTTTATGAATAGTCTTTTAAAAATTTTACTATTTTAAACTTTCATCAAGAGAAATACATGCTTGAATATAGATATCATAATTCTATTACCTCTTAAAAGTTATATTTAAAAGTCTTAATGCCCTTACAAATATTAAATTTTTTAAAAACATTTAGTGTACTGAAATAATGTTATAATTTTTACTTGTTTATGACATTTAATTTGTTTTCGAAAAAATAAAGTCACTTATGGAAACTATACCAGGAAATAAGTGCACCGTTTTTCTATATGAAATCGGATTTCCCAATTTTAATTTATTAAAAAATAAATCATTTTAATAAATTAAAAGTATATCTTACGTCCTAGATTCGATCAAAACCATTATTATTTATAAATAAGAAACAAAATGCAAAAATACAATTTTTAGTTTAGTTTTAATAATATATGTTTAGAAAATATCATTAAAATTAGGAAAGGAAATAAGGGATGGGTTAAAGTTTCAAAGCTAGAAATAAGAGAAGCAAAATATAGATTTGAAAGAAAAAAAACACACCAGATTTAAATATCAACAATAAAAAGGAAAAAAAACTATTAAGCCTGTTTACGTTCCATTTCTTTATCACCTGAAAGCATTAACATTTTTTTTACCTCTTTGATAAAGAGAATTAATGATGTTGTAACATGTTCTATTAGCAAACATTTTTGAATGCCTAAGCTAATGGTCTGTTTTTTACATTGCCAATTAAAAAAAAATGTCAAGATATGGATCGTATTGTTGCTCCAATCATTAAGAAGATTCTACTTTTTCTGTACATTTCTCGATAAGAAAATTAAAAATTACTCAGATATCACGTTTCAAAGATTTTTTTTTTATTGTTAACCAAAGCGATTATTTCCCAAACACCCTAAAAGGCCTTCTTTTTATATTCTTTGGTATCTTATTACAAAACAAAAGCAAATAAATTACTAATTACTCAAAAGCTAAAAATAAAAATTATTCTATTTAAAATAGTTAGATAAGTGTATAAAAAATTGCTTCAATCAAAGCGTAAATGATGTATTTTTTTTAAAATTTTATCTTGGTAAAATTTATTGAATATAAAACAACAATAAAAATGCATCTTACACTTTTACAGAAAAACATTTAACTTAAAATACATCACACAGGGTAGCAAAAGAAATTATAATAAAAATTAACAGAAGTATTGAAGAAGAATATGTATTAATATTTCAGTAGAATTTGAAATGTATGGATAAAAACGTTAAATAAAAACTTTATTAAAATTATTTGTTCGTATTTCCTACAATATTTTTAATGATTATTTAAATACAATCGTATAATTTTAGAATTCAAAACATTTGTTCCAATTTTAAAGGAATCTGAAAATTATATTTTTGAGTGTTGTTAAACTAACATTATGCCACTCATTAAAAAAAAAAAAAATTTTGAGAACAAGTATTTGAACTAGTATTTGTCACAAAATAATATTTGATCGCTATTTTTTTTTGTTTTTTGTAATGAAAAATTCTTATATTCACTCCTTAGAATTAAATTGTCACCAAAACCCTGTGTTAAATAAAATTTTATCTTAAATATGAGATACGTTTTAAATCTTTTCACAACATTAAAAATTGTTACAGGGCAAAAGGTTGTTTTAATTTGAACAGCTGTGAAAGATTAACCCCAAGCTTGATTTATTACCTGAATAATATTTTCACATGTAAACAAATTGATTTTACAATGATACATTGCACTATGGAAGCTATGCATATAAATTCCTGTTATTTGTCTTTAAAATAATTGAAAAAAAGAAAGAAAAAAAACTCTCACAGTAAAACAATCTGAATTTTATTATTAGCATTACCTTATTATCCAGTAAGTGAGTGTGAACTTGAACTTCCAAACACTTTCAATTTGACTTTGTGACGGACTCACGCGTCTTTTCGTTAGCATAACCTCTGGGTTCTTTGGGGGCCAAGATTAATTGCAACTCTTTTCCAACCAAAACCCAAGAAGCGAAGTGTGAAAAAGAAATGCAAATAAGATAGCTTTTAAATAACAAAAGTTTCAGTGAGTGAAATGGCAATTTTGGTAAATGGTATGTGTGAAAGAGACAAATGTGAATTGACAGCCTATCGTGAAGTTACCTGGAAAACAAGCCATTAAAACAAGGTGCATACCATTGCACGCGCGGCCAGACGTTTCCATATAAGATTGATCTAAATTTGGATTAAGGTAGGAATGATTATTTGATATTAGGACTTGTAATATTATTAGAAGTAAGAGTAGGCAAATTAAATAATTATAGTGGTCTAAGTTACGCGATTCGGTTTAACTATTACTGTGTGTTTTTTTGTTCATTATAGATTCTCGCTTAATCAACATTATCTAAATTGTTAGACATTTAAGTTCTATTCTTAATAAATTCATGTTAAGAATCAAAAATGTCTATTCCTTTTGCAAATCCTACACCTCTAGCTCACGCTGACAATCAAAGATACGGTCACCATAGGGGGGCGGTATCACAACTTGTCTAAATATATTTTACATTGGTTTTAGTGATTTGAGATTTTAAAAATATTACTTACAATTTAAAGATTCGGATTATTAATGTCTGATTCGGATTAATGATTAAAGTCTGAAAGATTTTAATTTTTCAGCATTAGTTAATTACTATACCATATCAAAATTTACATTTTTGATTAGTTTTTATTTTTGACGAAAAAAATTATGTATTTTTTAATTAGATAGTAAAAACATATAAAAATTAGGATTTAAACTAATTTTATAATAAAATAAATTAAAATTCCCTTTATTTTGAAAATATTACTTAACGTTTTAATTTTCGGCAGATTTTCCAAAGTTTAATAAACATCGAAAAAATTCTGAATTCCTCTGGTAATTAATCATCATATTATACTAAAAAAATTACAACTTTGATTTTTATTTTTGATTACAAAACAATATACTGCTTTTTTAATGAATTAGTCAAAACACAGAAAAGTATCCAAGTTAAAGCTAACCTTTTAATAAATTAGGTTAAAGCTAAATTTACTTCGAAGATAATACTTACAATTTTAAATTTCGGCAGAATTTCCAAAATTCAATTAAAGTCTAAAAAATTCTAATTTCTTTGAGGTAATTAATTATCATACCATTCTAAGAAACTACAGCTTTAATTTGCTTTTGATTTAAAAAATAACTCATTACTTTTGATAAGTTAGTAAAAATAGAGATAAAAGAGTTTAGGTTAAAACTAACTTTATTATAAACATAGGACACTTTTTTTAGGTAAAACAAATATATTACATGCAATATTTGGGCTTAACCTAACTTATTTTAGCTTATACAGTTAAGCTAGATAAGGTTTCGAGATAACTTTCACAACGTAGAACATTAAATTTGCAGCACTATCCTTTTATTTAATGACGATATAACAGAGCACGGGCCTCCTAATTATTCATTATTATTAAATGCCAAAGTTTTAATCTCACATAAATGCATAATATTAATACATGTTGCAAAATTTAGGCAAAAATATATCTTTCTTAAAATATTGAAGCGATGGCAAGTTTTCAAAATTGTGTGACATCGTAAAATCTACGTTGCCAAAAAGGATCGCAAGTAAATCATAGCAGCTTTTAGAATAGTACATATTTTATTCACGATTATAATTGAAATAAATGCACCTTATCTGGCGCGATTAATATTCAATTTGAGTATCTAGATTCTACTAAGGCGAAATTGGATCCAGACAGTGTGGGGCAAAAATATTCAATAATTCTTCAAGTACGATAACGTCATTTCTGCTTGAATTTAACAATCTTAAATAGGAGTCCGCCTCCTCCGGCTATTTAATATGGATGATTACGCCATGAATCATTCTCTTTTAAAATCTATCAAACCTGATAATGCTTCTCTGCTAACAAGATGAACAAGCGAGGGAGAAGTTTTGAAGCATTTTCAAACAAAAGGCGTTTGGGGATTAATGTTCCACAAGGATTAATTTCTCTAATCCTGTTATCTGCCAGAGTCGACTTGTTTGTTCAAAAATTAGCGCGTTTGTTGCGGAAAATTAAATGTTAAGTAACAGTTTATTAACTTTCTGAAGAGAGTTGCCCTCAACCTTCCTGTCGAAATTATTGGTTGAGCTTTCGACAGAGTTGCTTAACAGACACCATAAGGTTGAAACAAGTATTGCTAGCATTTCATTCTCAAGAGGAACATACAGGGAGTTATTCTTTAAAGAATTGCATGTTGAACATTAAAGATGCAACTTGAACTATTGTAATTTCTACATATCACTAAAATACTTTCCTCTTTGATTTTTCATTGAATTTGTAACGTACAGATATCTTAAATAATAAAATTTCAGCTGTTATACAACAATTAGGTTTTTTAATTTGAATTTGATTTCTTGCCCGGTTTTTAAGTTTTAATTATGAATTTCATTACATTCATCCTTTGACCAAGATAATATAAATGCTTATATATTGACTCAGTGAGTGAGTGTGAGTGAGTGTAGGGTTTTATGGCGCAAGAGCCAATTTTGGTATATATTGACTCAACTAATATTCATTAATACAATTATTTATCATTAATAAACTATAAATTTTAGTTATGCAGACTATTAATAAATAATAATCTCCATTACTGAAACATACGTTTCTTGATTGATTTGTCTTGTTTACAGCTATTCTGAATAACTTTTTAGTTTTCTGTAACGGGCAATGCATTACAAAAAGGGAATGAATGGATTTATTTATTTTTTTATTTTTGCATTGGAAATACATATTTAACTGTAATTTTATCTATTGAATTCAGACATAATCAAGTTATTCCAATTATGTAAACAATGAAAATTAAACAGTAAAACACACACAAAAAAGGGATTGGCTTTCAAGTTCATCAAAAAAGGTAAATAAAAAAATGTGGTTAAATTCCAACTACTGGTGTCTGTAACGAGAAGTAACAAGAGGAATTGTCGAACCATATAAAACTGTGATCTAAAATCATAAATGACTGGCTATAACATGAAATAGTGTTCCAGGACAGAACTTACGTTATTAGACCGTATTTCTGACGAAACAATATCTAACCATTGCCAGAGACATCTAGGTACAAAAGTTAATCGAGCAACTAGGAGAATCGGAGGTCCTTGAAAAACTGGTTTCTATACTAGAAATATTATTACTTCAATTCGGGAAATTAAAAAGAACCCAAAATTACTTCAACATATTGTGCTAGTGTGAAGAAGTATTTGGTACAGCTAATACCCTCACTGCTAGCTTTTTTTCTGCCAAAAAAATTTTTACCACATTTTTCAGTCACTGAATTTTGATAAGGTATCGATCGATTGATTGTTTACATAATTCTTTTATACTATATAGTTACTGTTAAATCTTACCAGCATGAGGACTTTCAATTGTAATAAATTCAACGGTATGGTAACGGATCACTGATATTTAAAAATAAAAAAGTTGTTTAAGGAATTTTGATCATCTCACTGTATTCCTATTTTTTTTTTAATCTTTTCAGATTTTTAGCAAATTTTTCTACACAGTTTTTTCATTATTCCAGCCATCTTCTTCAAAAGGTAGAACCATAATGAGCAATTGTCTACCAATCTTTCATTTATTTAACTTTTACGTTTAAAAGACTACATTTCAGATCAAAAACAAAAGAGAAAATACGTTGGAAAAGAATAAAAAACTACATCATATTATCTTTGATAACAAATAAGATTTTAATTTAAAAAAACACACTTATGTCTACAGGCCATTGATTTATGGTAACGTTACACTGATCTTATTTAATTTTTTTAATATTCTAAGGGAATAGGAAAGGTTTTTGAGTACAAATTCAGTACATAATGTTTTCTTAATTGCATTATGTCAATAAACATAAATACGAAATGCTTGGTTTCTTAACACCCCCCCCCCCCCCACAAAAAATATTTTAATTTTTTTTTTTTGTATCCTCATATAACTGAGTGAATTTATTTAAATAAAATAACTTAAACGGAAACATATTTTATACAGTTCAGCTTTAAACATAAAAACAAATTAAAACATAAATTCCTTAAAATTCATAACTGAAATTAAATTTTATTCTATTCGTCTGTAGAAGCCTCTTATATTTGGTACAGTTTCTTATATTTCTTATCAATAAAATATTTTATCCACATACATCATTTTTAGGAATATTTTCATTTATAGTCTGTTCCAAAACCATTCCTACGTGATCCAATAAAAAAAACACAACTTTGTAACTATATGAAGAGCGTGTTCAAATTTTCTCACTATATTTCGGCAGTATATTTCGTAGATTTATCTGTTTCTCGTTATGCCTTCTAAGTTGTAACTTTTGCTTTCGAATTTCCTATATAAAGTCAATATTATCTATAGTTATAAGTTATTTTTGTGGGTAATCCTTCATGTTTCTACATTTGATATATCGTTTTCAAAAATTCTTAAAGTTTGTTTCAGTTTACAGTTGTAGCATATTTTAAATATTTAATAGCGGACCCATTTATTTCAACTATTATGATGTATATGCACTAATTCAATTTTTCGGGACAATATTCAATAAAAATTCTCTAAATTGAATAAATTTAAATTCATTACAATACAAAGTACTAAAAAGTATCAAGCTACCCATCCGGTATAGTGGTTAGCGGTTTGAATCCAAGAGAAGGTATGGTTGTTTGTAAATATATAATGCCTGTGTGTGGTATGGGAGACTCTAAACAGACGTCGAGCCGCAGGTCCTCTCGTAAAGAGAAGGGAAAAGAGGATGCACCCTGACCACCTCTAGGTGTTTTCCCACAAAATTGGGTTGAAACCGAGCCAGTTCGGCCAAACCGAGACACCGAGATTGTGCTCAAAGCTTCGGCTAACAAAAGGCACACAATTCCGTACTCTGAAGCAATTCAAGGGTTACAACATTCGTTTATAAGTTTTCGAGGAATACGTATGTAGAACAAAATTTTACAAATAAGCAAAAATTGTTTATAATTTGTGGAAATAGAAGAAATATGCTTAAATAAGTAAAAAAATACTTCACACATATTTCAGTTGCACACACACAGTTCAACATACAGTTCATAAAACAAAACCATACTAAATAGTACAAATGAATATGCAACGGATATCAAGTGACTGCTGCTTTTACGATTCAATTTAACAGGTTTTTGAGCTGTAAATTTCTTTATATGTTCAATTATGGTTATTCCGACACATCAAACTGTGTTAGTATAAAAAAATAAATTGCGAATGAAGTTTCGTTGGTAACTTATTTCATGAATAATGTATTTTAAAGTTCCAATATATCATTATTTAGCAGTATTACATAAACTTTTAAGGCACTGATTATATTGGAAGACCTGTTCCGGTTCTAAGAAATTGACATTGCAAAAATTAATATAAAACTACTTCTCAGAAAGCTTATTTCCTTTTCCCAATGATTTGTACAAACCATTGTTCCTGCAATCCGTCATTTAAATGACACAGTTTTCGGTATTTAAGGGCAACATTTATGATCCTATCTGCTACAGGCAGCTTTGATTATACTACTTTCTAAGAATTTTCCAATCAATAAATTATAAGAAAAGCCTACTTTCTTTAGATTTTAGATTTTTTTTCTTTTTTGAAAAGATTCTAATAAAATATTTAAAAATAAAATGTATTTATATAGGATTTTTGTGTTTGAGAAAAAGTCATACAAGCCATTGAATACCAAAAATTAATGAACAGATTTGTATTTGTAAAAATATTCTGAATGCTTCAATCCAGGTTTTCAAACGGTTTTTAGATTTCTTAACCATTTTAAATTGTACTAGGAGAGGTCAAGCCAAAAAGTATTGATTATTACCAATGTGTATTACCAGTAATGGAAATAGTTTAAGCTATTATGCACGTTTTCCTTTATCTGTTTTACAAGTTTTGCTTTAAATCAAATTTATGTAATTAGCTTACATGTATTACAAATCTGAATCAAAAATTATGGATTTCCTAATTTCTTTAAATTTTTAGACTTTTTGTTAATGTGAAGCAAATATTTTACTAACCCTGCATTTAGAAATTGTCTTAGACAGATACAAAATTGGAGCCGTTATCATTATCTTCTCGTAAAGTATAGTATAGTCTTAAATTACTTTTTATGTGTTCAAAATTGATGAAACAAAACTTCTTAGATTTACTTTGACTTTTACACTTGTTACACAAATGTAAAATAATAATAAAAAATGTACATATATAAACCATAAAATAACCTTTTCTGTATTTCAAATTATTGAAATATAATTTTCTTTATGTTAAAATTTCGAAACCATTTGCCTTTTTAAAGAAATAAATTATATAGTATTTATGCTAAAATTTGGCGTCGAGATGGAATAAATAAATACTGTCATGCTTGTATTTCCTTTTGATTGCAAGTCTCAGCCTGTGTTTAAATCTTGAATCTACAAAAATCGAAATAAAAAGTGTGTGTTGTATGCTATGTCTTGTATGCTGGTCCCATGATATGAAATACAACGTATAAGAATATAAATATTTTGTTAAGTATTCTTCTCCAAACCCTATAAAATGATGTAAAAGTAATATAAAAAACTGTTTTAAAACGACATAAAAAAGTTAATTATCTTCAAATTACATCAATTTATGGAATCAGAATTCATGCAACTGTAACTGAATTTAAAATTACCCTATTTGTTTTAGTCTAAGCCGCCATCAATTCCAAGCAAAATCCAGATTCTCAAAATATTTTAGTGAAAAATAAAAAATATAGCTTCAAAATTTTTACTGAAATCGAACATTTACGAAATTAAAAAAATAATAATTTTAAAGAAAACTAATAAGTGAATGACTAACTTCTTTTATCAGTATTAAAACTTTTATATACGTACTTGAACCTGCAGTTACTCAAATATATATTATGTTCAATTTCTTCCATTCAATGGATTTTTTTGCCTCAGATTCTAAGCCGCTACCGATTTTCAGTAGTATTAACAGTGGAGGAAAAGTGCGACTTAGATTCGAATAAATATGGTAGTTATTTTTGATAAAATTGCCAACGTTTTTCGGTTTTTTATAGGTGGTCAATCATAACCAAAAATAGTTTGGACCAATTTGGAAGTTTCAGTAATAGTTTATTACCAGTGGGACAGTGGGCTTTGTTCAAATTTATACGAATAAAAATAAGGTTTACAAGGATTGTTCAGGTATTAGAATTTCTAACAAATTACAGAACTGTTATTTACAGATCCATAAGAGGAATCTAGAATGTGTCAATGCTTTTCATTATGGATTGATTGTCATAGATGTGGGTCTCAATTTTGTTTTATCCCTTTCTGACAAGAATGAATTCTAGATTTTATCACACAAAAGTACAATACTTATTTATTTGTGGCTGAAAGTGAGAAAAACTGGAGTGTTTATTTTAAAAATTATGTACTGTTTGTCACATACACAGTGTCGGGAGAAATTAATCTCCATGGGATTCGAATTTAGATAAACATCCCACGAAAAGAGAGTTTAGACAATGGACTAAAAGAAGCAGCACTTATCCATTAGTTCTCACATATTGTTTTACTTTTATGGAGATCAATTTTAAAATAAAATTTAAAGACAAATCCCCCTTGATCATTTCAGTGTACCAGTCAGAACTTAGAATCCATCCAGGAAGTGCAAAAAGCATTTCAACGTAACAGGCAGATGCAAACCATTTTGACACACTTTCCCAATAAAATAATTACGTGTCTTACTTTTTTCAGTGAAACCAAAAAGTCTCCACTCAACACGAAATCAAGCCTGCAAGTCAATAAAATAGCCAAGCTTTTTCTTATATATATTTGATTATCTGGGATTCTAACAGCAAATTATTATTTGTAATCTTTTAATAAAATTATAGATAAATTTTTCTTCGGGTGTAAGATATCAAGGAATTAGTTTTTCTCTTTTAGACATTGAAGGCACTAGCATGAAATATATTTAAACATTTCAATTAGTTATCATATTTCCCTATTATTCACCTCAATAAAATCACTTTCAAGTTAAAATTCAAAAGTTGCTCAAAATAGACTAGAAATATTTCTCTGTTGAATAGCTCGAATAAAGGATGGTCACCCACTATCATTTTCTAAAAATTTAATACCTAATTAACCAAATAAAATCACATATAAAAAACATTGTCTATGTGTTTAATTTTTCAAAATGCATTTGAAAACATTGCGTTTTACACTTATCATAATATTACCGTTGCAGGCTTCATGTCACTTTCATTCTCAGAATTTTAAGCAAAAGTGCATTAAAAAAAAGACTAGAGTGTTTAAATAAAAATGCACTAAAAGACTCTATTAAAATGCAATCAGTGAACGGCACTCTTTTTCCCCCAAAGAAAAATAAATGGAATGAAAAAAATTAAAAATGACAGCTCTCCAGAAACGCATGGCTTCACTGCATTCTCTTCGTTTAATGGCTTGTTATAAAAAACGAAAATTTTCACAGTTAACATATTACTCTTCATAAACTGTCAAGACTAAATAGGTAGGGAGAAAAAGTGGTTGATTTAAATTCTCCGCCACTCTGAGAATAACAAGCATTTCAAAGACAAGGCTTAGCGTCAAATGAATGTGTCATTCATGAGGGACAATATTTGAAAAGGATATTAATTATGCTTTTTTTGTCGTCAGAAAATTCCTTTCAAACGAAAAATCTCGTTAGAATATTGGGTATTATTTTTAATTAATTCATACATGGAAATTTTGAAAGAACTTCACACAACTGATGAATTAATCATCATATAAATTATTAAATAAAAAATATTAATAAAAAAGTACTAATTGTAGTAATTATTTGCACTAATGAATCCCTTTCATCGCTGAACAAATCAAAATACTCGAAAAAAAATTCAACTGTAGCCGTTTGACATAAAAGGACAACTAAATTTAAAATGATCTAAAGGAAATTATGCTTAAGTATCCCAGAATATGCAGTAAAATCGCCGAAAATGTGTTATTGTTTTAATTAAAATATTGAAATTAAAGACTTCTACACCCCAAATATGTATTTTCTTAATTGGAGAACTTTATATAATAAGGAACTTAAAAGAACTTAAAAGTCTCAGCAATACGCCATTTAAAAGATATAACGACAGTAAAATCTTTATCATGGTCACTTTTACATTTTAAAGCCAAAAAAACTTGCCCTTGCATTGTCAAAATGTAGAGATATTTACAAGATTGGTAAAATGCATGCTTATCTAAGAAAAAATAATTAAATTATGGTATCATTCCATATGGCGTCATTCATAATGAAGCATGTAAAGCTCTTTGTTAGTGAATCATGCATGTTTTGCATGATATCCTGCGCCAGCCAAGCCTATGGCACCTAAGCCCTGGCCCATATTTCCTGTAGATTAAATGGTACAGAAGGATCAGTGACTCCTTTCACCATAGCAACCTATACATTTTCGATGGGGGAGAGGTGTTGCAAAGAAATTATGCCTTCCATAGTGATTTGCTCAAAATATTTCAACAAGCTCTAGAAACTTGTGACGGGCTCATCGCGCTTTCTATTAATTTTCCTCTTGGGTTCTTTGGGGCCGAAAAAGGCAAATTCTTTCCAAACAAATCCAGAAGCGAAACGGGACTATGCGAATTAGGAACCTTTTTAAATAGCAGAAGTTTAACGTAAGCGTGTGGCCTTTTGGGAAGTGATAATGCGAATCTAAGTTTAAACGCGTAAGCTGAAGCAAGCGTATATTCCAGTGTCAGCTATCCATGAAAGTGCGTTCAAGCAAGGTGGATACCATTCCACGCGAGATAAAGAATTTCCCTTGAAGAATCGAGAGGGTTGCTGCTACCTAGGATATACAGGTAGGACTGATCTGCTAATTATTAGAAACTGTGTATAAACAGAGGTTAGGTGTAAGCGGTAAAGTAATTATAGTGGTCAGGATCACGTTTATTTGGTAATACGTATTGTGTGTTTTCTCACCTCAGATCCGCTAAGTTAAAATATAAATATTATCATTGTTAGTGTTTAAGTTAAGATCTTAATAAAGGGATATTAAGATTATGGCAACGCCTGGTTCTTTATTCACTCCCACACCCCTAGGTCAACAAGACAACTTAGAAGTAAGGCATCACCCACGGGGGAATGCTTTACAAACTATAGCAGTATATGGTCGAACACTGTCTTTGAATCTAGAATGTTCGCGAATTAAATCACAACTGGTTTCAGAATCACTTGAACGTAATGCTGACCTACGAAATAGCTTGTAACACACCAAATGGGATTTAGCATTATTCACATTTATGTCCCACACCACATCACTAGGTCCCCCACACGTGTTACTTCACAAAATGAATCGTGAGTTTTGATGCTGACCTCATTACCTCTAGACACTCTCTCCACCAGGACTAGTCAGGGAAAACTATTTGTCACCATTCGATACTTCATGTTCATCTAACACGGCACAATTTTAATATAACGCCCATGCAGTATTCTTAAACGCATTGTCTTTCATCCTAATGTTCTACGTGATTTAAATCCCCCGTCAGAAAACATGGAATCACGGACTGAGGTTACCACTGCTCGCTAGACGTCTACACTAACGTACGTTGTATAAATACGCGTATGCATTGCAACATGGCAATCCTCACTCGGTTCGGTTCTTCGAGGCTTTTAATAGCCTTATTCACACTGAGATGTGCCTTTTTATACATACTTCTGCCAAAAGCGTGAAAAACTAACATCAAACTTGAACGTTGTACAAGCTCATTTCTTTTTATCTCTATCAAACTCTTCTATTTGATTAAATTAGTTACTAACGTTCCTCTGAGGCATAATACAGTGGCAAACGATGTAACTAACCCAACTGCGTGAGTCGAAATGAAACATTTGCGAGATATTATATGTCCTTGTGCCGCCTATTACGCAATGTGTTCGAAATCTTCACTGCGCACCTTGCATGTACAAACGAGTCTGAAATTTTGATCACTTTTATCTCCAAAGCAATGTAATTTTCCCCAATTTCAGTGATGGTGAAAAATGACATTCTAACTCTCACATATACGGTGACAGATAAAGCGTTTAAAAATTTTAAATTGTAATACCATCCACTTTGTGTCTTTGAAACGTAATCTTCATCATAAAATAAATTATTTGAAGTGGCATATGTAGTGTGTAAAAATAGTGGAATTTAGCAAAGATCAAGAAAAAGTAAAACCAACAAATTAAAGACAAAAAACAAAGCAAACAGTTTCATTTTTCACAAATTTTCGATGCGTTTGCTTTCCCTCTTGACGACACTTTGGATTTTTCTGATGGTGGATAGCACAGCAACATTACCATAAGAAAAAAAATCTGCTAAGGCTCTCAATTCTAAGATATATTTCACAAATAGATAAATTGAACTATATGCATATACAATTAAATTAAGATATCATTGCTGTCAGAAATCTATTGCAGTGATATTAGATAAGAACGTAAATTGTAGTAAAATAAGTCTGTCACAAAGGTATCAATGAACAGTTGGCAGAATATCTTAAATGTATCCAAATGATGTGAAACATTAAATTTCGTTGTTGCATATCTTAATTGACGTAATGTATATAAACACTGATTCACAGCGAGGGCTCTTCCCCCCCCCCCCCCCATTCTCGTTTTTATACTGTTGTGGCTGTAATCTCTTCAAAAATTAAGAACAAAGATTGAAAGAGCTTATAATACACATTTTAAATTACGTTGCTTAGAAGGTATATTAATGACGTATAAACACAGATAACCATGCATAATTCTATGCATTCACTTAAAATCAGTATATAATTGATTGCATTATTTCTGTATTTCTTAAAATTTACATGAAACATTATTCAATTTAACTTACTTCGATCAAAATTTTTTAAAAAAAAATTAATTTCAAAACTCTAAAAACTTTAACATTTTTCTTCATTCTAACATTTTTAAAACGTGTATGAAATAGTTTTATTATTAATGTAACAAATCTTCTCTAAAAATGTATCATGCTAAAATATTTTTTTTTTTATATTTTGTGTACAGTTCATTTTTTCTTTGTATATAAAGTACTTGATTTAGTTTGTAAAGCAAAATAATTCTTTGAAGTTATATTCCAGAAAAGATTCTAATAAAAAATATAATTGCGTGCTATTAGTGGCAGCTGCAAGTTTACATGGTTGTACATTAAAGATGAATTTATTTTTTGGGTTTTTACATTTCCCATTATATATATAAAAAAGAATATTATTTTTACAAAACAGAGCAATGAGAATTACTTTTCTTTCTCTATATAGTTTGTTCTTAGTAAATTATTTCGGATGTGCACCGTATCAAGATATCCGCTCAGTTGGCAATAATTATAATTGAATAAATAGCAGTTCTCTATCAAAAAGTATCATTTGTATTTAATTTAGTGCTATCAAATTCTTTTTAACAAAGTAAAATATTTACTTTTTCCATAAAATAATGTACGTTGCATTTGATTTTAAACAAATCACTGTAATTTATTATCATGGTTTTTAAAAATCCATTTTGATATGATTATTCAATTGCTAAAATAAATACAATACTTCAATTATACTAATTTGTATATTAATGAATTGTGAATACGTTGATTTATCTATGACAGTACTTTAACAATTAAGAATATTGCACAAGTGACACTTTAAAAACGCATAATAAAATAATTATTGTTTTAATGTATATACATTACATTAAACAACTTATAATACTTATGTAATTTATACTTAAAAGTAAAATGGATATGAAAAATTTAAAAACAGAAATTAATTGTGATACAAGATAAGCTTTTTTGAAAAAAGGTTTTAGTGTTTTTAAACATCCCAAATTTAAAAAAAAAATTCAAATTATTGTTATATTTGAACTTATATTTTAAAATGGATTTATTTGTGTTAAAATTCACTAATTTGTTATAATTCCCCCTTAAGGTCCCAAATTTTTCTTATTATGTAACGGTAAAAACTTGATAAGTTAATAAATAACACAAATTGTGAAGTACAATTTATTTTTTACGTTTAAATCAAACTTGAAGTTAGATTCCTCCTTTAAAATTAATAATTTTAATTAATTTTACAATTTAATTAGTAATTTTATTATTTTAATTAAGACAATAAGTATTTGTTTATTTGCATTTTCTTTAATAGATAAATTATGTACTTCATAGCTAAATTAGCACTCTAGAATACTGAACCGTGACTTTATCTACTAATTAGTTACAAACTTCTGTATATCAATAGATAAGTGTAGAGAAATAATTATCATGCCAGTATCATGGTTTTTCCAGTAAAAAGCCTTAATACGATACCACGGATCGCCATCATTCATGTGGTAAGGGTTTCGTCTTTTTGATGAAACCACGATACCTTGATTAAAAGGGAAGAAAATGAGAGCAAAACGATAGACAAAAACTCCACAAATAATACAAACAGTATTTAACATTTTTCTTTGTTTTAAAAACCGAACATAATAACATTTTGTTCGCAGCGATGCATTAGTTTGAAGAACATTAGGCTACATTTCTATATAGTAATCGTTTTGGTACATCAATAATCTTCACTATCGTAACTTTTAAAGATGTGTGATAATGAATTACATAAGCGATTAACATTGTCAAATTTTTATATCTATTACTTTTAAGAGAGGAAATGTTTGACACAAATTAATATGAAGCTAATTTTTTTCAACTTTTAAAACGAGAGCTGCATTTTGTATTAGAATGATGGTAATGACGAGATTTGTTGTGTTGATGGTTAGAAGTTTCCAATTCTAATTCCTTTATCTAGCACCTTGAAGCATAAGGAAGCAATTTTAACGTAAGTCGAATTGTTATAAGAAGACCTTTGGTAAAATTTTAAAGAAATGATACATTTATATATTTTATCCTAGAAAATTACAGTCATCCTTCCTGTGAGCATTAATTCTCTCGCCAATATATCCTCAAGTAAATTCTCTGGAAACTAATTCCTTCTGTTTATGCATACTTTTAAAAACATTCTAACGTTTCTTCCAGATATAAAGTTATTCATCAAGAAATTTAATCCCAGTTTACCTTAGTGTTTTTATCTTAATCTTTTATGAGGTTATATACGATGATAGTTTTATGTAAAAGGCGGGCGAAAATTTATAATATGTCCACAGTAAATATAGGGTAGTAAAAAGAAAGTTTTAAAAAGTAAATATGCCAACCAGAGCTCTCTGTTTCTTAAATAACATAGTCACAGTTTTTAAACTTTCAGTGCTAAGCCTTCACAGTATGATATGATACAACAGTAGTACATAAAGCTGTACGCATGATTAGGTGACAAAATGTAGCTGACTTTTTACAACAGAGCTGAAAGTTAATAATGATTATACTCTGGTAGCATGGTAGTTCCATTTCAACTACCTTGTACTTATGATATTTTTTTACAGATTTCAAAACATAGACTTCATAAACAAGTTACATTCTTTTAAACGCTAAGAATCATCTGACAGATTACAGACAAACACGCCAAAATGAACTGATTGTACGGATGCCATTAGCGATGGCGGAAAACTTTCGCTATAACTGGATATATGTGTAATATTAATTTGATCAGATTTGATATTATGCATGTTTGCATTAACTATACTTTTAGCTTTATTATCTTCTTTCTATTTATTGATGAACAAAACGACATACGGATTAAACCTATATAAGATTTTAATTTCTATTTACCATATAATATTTTCTTACCTATTCCATATGCATTGAAAATAGAATCATTCATATTAATCTTACATTATCATTCCTCGCGCCCCCTGAAAATCGATCTCCTCGCTAATAACGCAAATGCGAGCGTTAACAAACGATAATCTCTTCCAAACTGCTCTATCTCTCGAATAATTATCCTGGCAACCAAATTAACTATATTAAAGTGAAGAGAGAGGATTTCGAACAGGCATTCCTTTGACAGGGGGTCCAGCCTAAACATTTCCTCAAACTAAATTAAAGCACGACTAATGAATCGTCTCAATTTCCCCTCCCTGTCAGTCTCGATTATTTCCAATTGAAAGGCCAACGTCACCACCCCGAGTGACTTGGAGAGATTATTAAATTCTGTGCACTCTTTAGTCGTTCTTAAGTGGCGTTGACAATCGACCTGTCGCATCTGGATTCAGTGGACGGACTCAATTAGTTGATTTGCAACGTGACGAACGGCTCGGGTTAAGTGTCCCCCCATTCTAATTATCAGACATCTCCTCGATGCATAACACTGTCATTCAGATGCGTCTTTCGATCGCCGGGATCATCCGTGTGGAGCCGAAATTTTAAGGCGGTTGGTTACAACGTGTGATCAAGGGATCTGTCAAGCAATGGGGATAATTACGTATTATTTGAAGCTTCATTAAAATCAGAATTTTATCTTTAAGGGATTGGAATATTAGGATATTTTGGATATGGACATATTACATCCAAATGGGAAGCTAATTTTGAATGCAAGATTTTTTTTTTCGTTAAAAGGATGCAGTACATTTTAAATCAGTGCTTCTGAAACTGAGGGGTGCGCCCACCCTAGGGGGCGTGATAACCCTAGAAGGGGGGGGGGCGAGCTTATTTAAAAGTCGAAAACAAAATATTATTTCAAAAAACTAATAATTTTTTGAAATAAAAACAAACAAAATACATTCTGCCGTAATGAAAAAAAAAAAATACAATTACACTGATATAATACACTTATAAATGTATCATTATCGTACAATTAACTTTATAATTATCTTAAAAATACTAAGTTAAGAACAAGTTTAATAATTACGAATGACCGCACCGGCTGGTCATATATAAATTTATTCGCAAAAATTAACACTTATATGGATCATTTGTACGGCTTATAATTAATCCCTTAACTGCAGATTAAAGGTTACGCTATTCACTCCCCAATTCCACAGTTTTGTACGTATGCACGCATATGTGGTGTATTTGGCGGGAGGGAGAAAGAGAAAATAAAAAAACCCTCTGTGAAATAAGTAAATCCTTCTCAAACTATGTTAAGGTCATTTTTTGCATTCCAAAGTCTTGAATAATTTTACGGATAGGAGTGAACATATTTCTGAAAGACGTATATATACGCCCAGGGCAATTTACGCACTGTCTGAGCGAGACGTTTATATACGCTGGTGGTGAAGAGGTTGAAGTCGTATTGTTTGGATATTGGGTCGCAAGTGTTGAAAGTTTGAGAAGCACTGATTTAAATGATAAAAATCGAACAAAATTTTTAAAAAAGAATATATTGTTTTAGCCCAACCCAGAATTTTTTTAATTGTGGAGTCCCCTCGAGGGCGAGGTATTCCTTTATAGGGGGCATGAGCATATTGAAACGTTGAAATAAAAAATTTAAGATTAGTATTAGTTTACAGAAGGTAAGCAAAAGAAAAAAAAACTTCTGACATAATAAAACTTAAATACACATTTAAGTGCCTGCACAATGTTTTTGATATTTAATTTATAGATACTAACTTAAATACAAGTTAAAAAACTACTAAACTACTATAGGTTTGTTATATACAAAATTTAATATTTAGCTTGATAATTGCATGGTTTATATAATTAAAGTTGTATTGTAGCTTTATAGTCAATGTACATTTTTATTGCATTCAATTCATTATTATTGCATGCGGGGGGGCGACGGAAATTATGATTGAAAATTGGGTCGCAAATATTTAAAGTTTGAAAAGCACTGACCTAACTTATTCTTTACATAATTTTCTATAATCTCACAAACTTTGATTTCTTTATGTCGGGTCATTAAACCTTTCGGGGTGGCAACCACATTTTTTGCGAAAAAAATTGTGCGCGACCCCATGAGCCTTGCGCAAAGGGTACTTCCATGGGTTTTATTTGTAGTATGTTATTGTTTTGTAGTAATAAACACGTGCACTAAATTTTTCAAATTTTAATTATTTAACAAAGTAAAAAAAAAAAATAAATAAATGCATAATGTAATCACACGGTAAATCATACATAAAATATAATCTGTTTATTAAGTATAATCATTTTGAGTAGCCTTCTGAGATCATTATCTTTTATAAACGCTGGCATATGAAAGATTTAAGTATGGATGGTAAAGATGTGTTCGATTATTTTTAGTTGTCATTGAATCTTGGAACAATAGTTGACAACGCTGGTATAAGTAGTACCTCGATATTCTTTATATTTGTTCAATATTATGATTTTATGGTTATTAAAGACGAAAATGTCGTCACTCATAAATAAGTTGTAGAAGAGTGTAAAATATGCTGTACTGAAGCTTCAGCAACCTAACCTTCAAGAACCCAAATAAACAATTAAATTATTACTATTATTATCATTTACGGCAAAAAAGTTTTATGCAGAAAGATATATCAAAAATCCTTAAATGTTGGGTGCCATAGCTGCAAGTTACTTGACCACATTAGGAGTAGCGATACCTAGTTGTTTAAGGAACACAGCTTTAAGTTAAAGCAATTCTGAGCTATCGCAAATTTTATGTTCGTTTTTATTCATATCTCAATGGAAAACAAAAACTTTAAACTTATTTGTATTAGAAAAAAACTAGTTTATCTTCATTTAAAATGTTAATTTTTTTATTGCTCTAAATACTTTATTGTTTTTTTATATTTATTGCTGTTATTAAATTTGATATGCATTTTGTAATCAAAGGTTTAGAACTAAGGCTAATAATCAGTCGCATGTAAAAAGAGGATGTTTCGATTACATAAATTACACAAACTACACGCAAGCAGATTCAGCATAATTGTTTTATGGCAAAGAATTGAAAGTAAGAAATGGTCTTTATGCTTGAGTCATAGAAAAGAGTGTCAGTCAGCGAATGAATATATGATTTAATGGCGCAAAAGCCAATTTTTACTAAGCTGCGCCTAACATTTCTTTAAGCTTTAAAAGTATAAAATCGCTAAAAAGTTTTATAAAAAGAGTTTTAGTGAAAAACTGTAAAATCTCAAATTACGTATGTAAAAACCAGTTCTAAAAATAAAAACGAATACATTTTGGTAGAAGCCCCCCCCCCCACCCTTATCAAATCCAACAAGATCTTAAAGTAACAGAGCGGTTTAAAAAAAAAAAGTGCATAAAGCAAAGATTAAATTGAGAGGTGACGACTTATAATATAATCGTCAGAGATGAAAAAATTACTAAGAACTAGACAAAATCCCAAATCAACGTGTTTTATGAAATTAAAAGATAAAAAACCCACCTTGGAGTGTTTCTGACACGGTGAATTGGATGGCAAGAACAGAGGGTCGAATATAGAGAAGAAACACTAGGGCACCCCGGGGTCGTGTGACACTCTTGTTTACCAAAGTCAGCACTCCCTTGGGAAAAGGAAAATATCATTATGGCACCTCGGGATTGTGACACCCGTACGCGAGGAGTGTCAAATTTAACTTGATCTTATAATAGTATAAATTGCCACTGAGAATTGTTCCTCGTGCCACATGTGACACATGTACCATAATGTTTTTACCTCTGCCGTAGAACATCTTTCCTGCTATGTAGGTACCGAATAATAGTAACTTTTTCCCTTCACATAATCGCGTTCCACCCTAATAAACACATTTAAATAATCAATCAATTTGCACAACTAGATTACAAACACGTCTTTGAAAGTGCAAGATGACACATTCAATTTTATTAACTTAAAGTTCTGTCGAAGTCTACGTAGTGTGTGTGTGTGCGTGTGTGTGTCCGTTTTATTTGCAGTCACCAATATTCTAAATTTAATTTTCTTTCTCAATTATCAATTACTTTATCTTCTTTTAATAATAATGTAACAATTGTTAGCTTTCTTGGCTTTTCTCACAAATAAATTATCAAAACTTACTTAATCAGTAAGAGCAGTTTTCAGTTATATTTTGTAGTAATTCCGAAATTAAAATTTCAATCACACAATTTAGCAATTTCAAAGTTAAATAAAATTAGTTTATGTAAAACTTTTAGAGAAAATGGTACAAAAAGTAAAAAAAAACTAATTACTTTTAAATTTAGTTTTCCCTCCATGTCTGATATTTTCAATTTAAAAATCGATTATTTTTTGATAAATAAACTTCATAATAGATTGGTTTTGGGCGCATCCCATGAAACACTATTGCAAAGCTGAATTTTGCCCGTTCCTAAAAATAGTTATTTATATTAAGAGAATCAATTATTTTAAAGTTGAAATTGTTTTCTAAGAAATAATTGATCATTTAAAAAATTCAAAATCATTTATAATACTACAATATTTATTAAAGCATATTTATGAAAAAAAGCATAGTTTATAATTTAAAAATATGCTTTCAAAAAACAGATATTTTTACCCAAAAGAAACAACTATTTGTTATTGAATAATTTCCAAATGCATAAATTTAATAAAATTCTTTTAAGATATTGAACATGTTCCTTTCACGAAATTATTTTTTCATCTACTTTTAGTTAAATACGCTATGTCTAATAATTCATTCAGCTATGAATTCCAAGTTTCAAACAGCTAATTTTTGTAGATAGAATAACATGTCTCTATTCATATTACGTTTAAAAAGGGTCTCGGGGAGGGGTTAACTTCACGAGGAGTCAACATAAAAACAATTTTCAAAGACATATAATTCTTTGAAATTAAAATATAATAATTTTAATCTCTTACACATTATTTATACAGGAATGATGTTTCCAAAAAGTACAAAATGTTTAAAATATAATTATAATTTTAAAATTTCTAAGCATATGAAATTAATAAACATTTCTGCAATAAGTATTAAGTAACTTTTACGTTGCGCATGCTATTTTCTAAAATGGAAGCATTTGATGTATAAAACTTTATAGAATTATAAAACGTACCATACTCTTTAAGCCCTGCCTAATTTTAGTATTACATATAATTTTGTATTTCAAAATATTTAAAAAAGTATTCCACTTTAATTTTTTTTAAAATTGTGTAACATTTATTTTTCTAAAAAAAAAGTAATTTATTGTTCCATTTATATAAAAATAGCTGCAATGTAATTAGGATACATTTAACTTTATATATAAACTTATTGATTGTAAAAAGAGCTACTATTTTAGAAAATATGATGCTCAACATTAAACTTAATTAATATTTTTTACAAAAATGTTTCCTATTTTCATATGCTTATAATTTTTTAAATTATGATTATACTTTAAATGTTTTTTGCTTTTTTTTGAAGCCTCAATTCTTTATAAATAATGCGCACGAGATACGAACTATTTAATTTTAATTTCAAAGAATTACATATCTCTTTGAAACTTGTTTATATTTTCAGCCCCCGAGATGAACTCAACACCCCTAAGACTTCTTAGTAATAAACCGAACCACAAATTGCCTTAAAATTTGAAGCTACATATAGCTATTATAGTTGCATCACACAAATATTAATCTATAAAAAAAAGTTTGAATACACTAGTTAAAATGGATAAAAACGAGAGAAAAGCGGCATTCAAAACAATATGGCGAACCAACCCTTACCCCCCAGAAACTTTCTTGATTGATTTATAGAAATAGAATCATTATATAATTTACATTTCTTTATACTTTTTAAAAAGAAACCCATAACTTTTTGTTCTTGTTGATTCGTCTTAAGCAAATTAACATCGGTAGTCATGTTGTCATATGGTGAGACAAATGCAAGAGGTCCAGTTTGGATAAAGATCGGGCTCACTTTTTGATTCTAATCTATATCATTCATGAAAAATTAAAGGGATGAGATTTCAACCGGGTCACAAAAAATATATATACTTATGTAGATGGTTCTAAGTTAAGGAATTAAGTTGTAGCTCAGGGTCACCATGGTTTACAAATAAACTAAGATATATGAATGCAATTTTCTGTTGTACTTAAATATTTTAAAATTAATTTACATTACTTCATAGAAATAATTAGATTTAACGAAGTAAAATATATTAAAAAAGTAATATTAATCTAAATAAAATATATTAAATAAATTAAAATTGAAATTAAATTATAAATTAAGAAAAAAAATATGCATTAGATACCTAACATATTTATATAAATATATACTCATGATAAATAAACGGAACTGAACTCAGTGACGCAACAGCCCATAAAGACCAAGGCCTACTGCACCCATCTCAGTTTAGGTGACCTTAGGCGCTGGGGTGCATTTGTTTCAGTCAAGTGGTCAGTCTGACTTGAAACCCTCCAGTTTTTAGTTTCCAAGCATGCTTGGTACTAATTTATGGACTTACTGAAAGGATGAAGGGCTGAAGTGACCTTGCTCAGGTTTCGATTTGAAGACCAGGCCTGTGGCGTGGAGGCACGATACATCATCACTAATTTCTGGCTTCGATAAATAAACTACACCAGATAATTCCACTAAGTTGAAAAACAAAGTATTTTGTGGAATTATGAAAAATGCATTTTAGGCATTTTTTTATTATTATTTAAAGAGGCAATAGAATGGACGTGAGTTAATTCTGTTTATTATGAAATATCAACGCTGAAAGTGACGTTGAAGCAATTTTAACCGTAGTACAATATTCCCTCATTCTGTAATGCATTGCTCCATGTTTCCACAAATTACACTTAACTAAATAACAAAATAAGAGAAGGTAGTCAAGTGAACATGATTAGTACATTTCATATTTAGTTTGTGAAGTTTATCAAAAGAGAGAGACAGTTCCGAAACGGAACCGTTAGTCAAACGGATGTGCCGTGGGAATGACACGTCGATAAAATAAATGTTGCGAGGATTGTATGCCGAATTAACATATCGAGGCTGTCAGTTACTGAGAAAATAGGAAATGAAAAGACTCAACTTACTCAGTGAATAAATCTGCATGTACACTTTGATTTGAAATTGCAATTCAACGCTCTAAACATTCACACTGTGGTCCTGAAGTGTCATGTTCGGTTTGAGTGGTAATATTAAATATTGGTAAAAGAAAAAAAGGACAAATTAATTAAATATCTATGTGACTGACTTATTATTTTTCTTACTTAAAATTTATTAAATTAAAAAATAATTTATAATGGACATTTATGATCGGCATCAGTTCTAATATTTTAATTCCAATGTGCAGGAACAAAAATAAAATAAATGTATTGTTACGAACGTTGTGTAACCAATGCTCGAATAGTGTAAATAACTTGTTTCTGTTTCTTAAATACATTAATATTACTTTGTTATATATATATATATATATATGTTATGATAAAAATCCTCATCTTTGAAATCAGTGTTATCCCTTTCATTATAATGGAGTTTCAACCGGAACTTGACAACATATTGGCGATTATGCCAAGTTGGCATCATTTTGTTCACCAAATTTGGTGAGTGCGAGACCACTTTCGTGGATAGGTGATTCTTGAAAGGGATGCTTCGTGAAATCACAGGAGAAATCTATTAACATCACGATGTATGACTTCAGAGGATCTTTCGCGAAAGAGCTAAAAGACAGCGGTGAAGACTATAGTCGCTCACTGACACTGGGTCAGTATTGCTTTGACTGAGCCTAGAATGATTTAATGTGCATCAGCTCTGGATTTCAAACCCACGACTCGACACCACCGGCCGTGATTTCGTGACAATAATTAATCTGTTACAACGAACACTTTGCCAATTTAAATAAAGATAAAAATGGCTCTTTGTATATAAAGAGAAATATAACTGTGTTGCTTACACAAGGGGACAAAAGGAATAATATTTGCATTACGAGCAAATCTTTCTCATTCAAAAGCTAGAGGGAAACATTTCAGTATTTATTATCTATAGATGATTAAAAAATATATAAAAAAAACTTGTGAACAGCATAAAAATTGCATTTTATGTGCTAAAGTTCGACATTGCATATTTATAAAAAAAAAATTGTTACTATCTATCGATTCAAAAAATAAATATTTAAATAAGTTATTAGATATTCAAAATGTTAATTAGCTACAAATATGCAACATAATCGAATTATTAAAATTTTATATTTATAATAAAGAATCTTTGCAAAATCTTATAGCATACTTTCTCACACAAAACGTCCGCGTTGATTCTTAATAGTAATTCGTAAATAAATTAATTTAAAAGTGAATTATAAAAACTCATCAATATTTAACAGAAGTGGATAATTTTTAAGCAAATATAATATTATATTTAACTACATATGTTTCTCACATAGGTTTTAAAGTATTTAACAGGATCTTTTTATTTAGACAATATTTTGAAACACAAACACTAATTCAGCCTGTTTTCCGCAATATCTACCTGATACCATCTTCAGTGGATCATAAAATATTAATTAGTCATTTCACGGTAGTCCCTTCACATTACCCCACTCTTCGCTCGAGAGGCTGCCCCGTTTAGTCAGCCCGGAATGACCTTAGCCAAGGTGGCAGTTACAGCCAATGGCTATTCAGCTTTGTTTAGTAGGGCCTCTAATAGATTGTGGTTTATTTGGAATGCTGAAACATGTCCCCTTGGCAGTTGCCGCATATTTTGCCAATTTCGACGCTCTTCCACCCAGTAATGAAATGGAAGGTATCAATTTGTGGGTTGTATGAATTTTGAACACTATTTAGTCGAACCACAGCCCATCCGAGGAGCGGAAGATGACATTTTGGGCTAGAATGGCATCAATAATGGCTACCAAATGTTGTCATATACATTGATCGGTGCGATAAATCTTTAGAAAATTAAGTAATAAATATCTCAGTCGGAGTTGTTATTCGCAACGTGAATAGGAAGGTAATATTTAAACAAGCAACGGATAATATTGTATGTCAAATCTTTTAAAAAGCGAAGAGTGGAATTTGTTACAAAATATTATTAATAAAGCACTAAATATTAATCGCTTAAGATTAAATTCCATGCAAATAAGTTAGTAAAATACCCTTTTGCAAAGTTTTAAGACCATGAGTTCTCTCAATTTTGAATAAGGGTAATATCTTATTTGAAAAATATATAATCCTTAACAGAATTAAAGGTTTTATTTATGTGACAAAACATTAGATAAAATGCTTGGTTAATGAAAGGGAAGTGTACCAGCCAATTAGAAATTTCACTGTAATTTGCAAATGTAATTTAAAAATGCACAATATTTTATAACTATTCAAAAATTCGAAGATGCAAATATAAATAAAGTAAAGTAATTCTAATCTTTAAGTGATATCGAATTCTAATAATTTTAACTGAATCATTCAAAGGACTTGAATTTTATACTTAGAGAATACATAAAAATAAGACGATCTAGTTAATCACTGAGTTATGCCAGATAAGCTTTTATATATTGAAAAATGTATGTCATTTACTTTTATTTCTAAAAGCGAATCAATGTATTTAAAAAATTATTAAAATTTAAGTTTTGTTCAATTTTGAGTTGTTTGTAAAATAAATAAGTATATTAAGGAATAACAATATATGGATTTCTTTACCAACTATGAATGATTCTCCACAAAAATAATAAAAACATTAACGAATTTAATATTTGATAAATTAAAATCCTTTTTTATTCAACTGTATGAGTTTTATTTCATTGTGTTTCCATGTGAATAATTTTTATAAATTTCTAAAAAATTCCTTAAGGATTTCATGTAATAGGTTACAACCACATTTTGTAAATTAAAGTTTCTCGTTGTAAACTTCTTACAAGTGTAATAAACATTAAAATAATTACGATAATGAAAAAAATAAACATAGTCCTAAATTTTATCAATTGCTTATACATTGTTTCTAATAATTCTTCTCTGGAATTGATTTCGTGGCCGCGGTAGCCGAGTGGTATAGATATCAGACCGTGGCTTGCCTTGTCACGAGTTTTAGCCCAGTACCACTAAAGACCCGCCATGTAGGGCAGCGATGCACGTTAAATCTGTCGAGAGCTGAAACGTCCTCCCGTTGGTGTGGTGTGGTAGTTAGGAGAAGAAGGTGCCAGCTCAAGTGTCGTCCACATCACTTTACTCTGGTTCAAAATTACGTGGTCCGTCGCCAAAAGCCTTTGTGTAGCTGAACTGAGTGCGACGTTAATATTCAATCAATCAATCTGGAATTGATTTCAAAACTGTAGAGCAAAATTCAACTATTATTGTGAAAAAGGCGAAATAATCATCAATATCAGAATCTCAGGTCAGTTTTTAAATAAATAAATATATATATATATATATATATATATATATATAACTGAATTAATATATTTTAATATATGTGTATGATATGTAAGTATACACTAAATTGCACATGAATTAGGGATATGCAAATTGTGTAGCACTGCACATCATTTCTAAGCACCTGAGGAAGGAAAGGTAACTGCATATAAACCTTATACTGTGGTTAAAGTTAACCAATAATTTTAACTGCAAGGATGGGTAAAACTATTGATACAGGCAATTTCGTTCATCGGCAAATAGTGGGTGCTCGAAGCATGGAGTATTAAATTCCCGAAATCGTCAGGGAACTAATATTTTAAAAGTCAACACTGTTAAGAATACATAGAAGGTGGAAAGAACTAGTGATTGGACAAACTTTGAAATGAAATTGGCCTTGTACAAGCCTCTTAGCTTAAATCATTTATTTGAATAAAGACGTTAATCGTATAATCAGTAAATGGACCGTGGAGTGTATAGCTCCAGTGTTTGGGCTTCAGAGAGCCATAGACCCATGAAAGTACCACTGCTCGACGAACACTGTCGAACTGCACATATGGTCTGGATGAGTGAACACATATAATGAACTTTAGAGGATTGAAAACGAGTAGCATTGATCAATAAGTCTCGATTCCGACTACTTCACAGCAAGTACAGTGTAAGAGATGGATGAAATACATATGAAGCCACAGGTTCTATATGCCAAAAAGGAACTGAAAAATATCATGGTGGCTCAACCATGGTCTTGAGAGCGTTTTCTTTTCGTAGTTCTTATGGATCTCTGGTTCTTGAATTAATCGCCCTCAATGTGAATCCGTACGTAGAGGTTTTGGACAACCTGCATATTATACTGCCATATATGTGGAAATAGAGTATTTTAGTTTGACAACTACACCACGCTCAGGTCCCGGTTCCCTAACTTCTAAGATATCAGTTGTGTGTGTGCGCGCGCGTGTGTGGTCTCTTAAAAGATTCGGCTTAAAATCCTATTGAAAACTTTTGTGATGTTTTCGAGAAATGAGTTAAAGCACACAACACAATACCAACGACATTTACTGAAATATGAACGACTCTAACATTTGTATAACTCAAATAATGCACTGCATTTGCTTTTTTTTAAAAAAAATAAAAATAAAATTTTTTTATGTTACTACCAATATCTTCCAAGAATTTCTAAACAAGTAAACAGAACTCTAAATAGCGAACAAAAATTCTGCAGCAAATTCTTCACGGTATGTTTTTTTTTTAGTATTATTCCTAGTTTAAGACGATAGAAAATTGAAAATGCCTCGTAAATAATACTTCGATATATCTGTTTCATATTCTAACATATCCAAGTATATTGCTTACATTTTTAAATTGGCAATATAGAACTGGGGTATAAGATCTGAAGCACTGTTCTATGACGAAAAAAAAAAAGAAATTTCTTTCTAACGAAAAATTCAGCAAACATATATACTAAAAGAAAGGACATACCTTCCTTATGTCTACTTTCCTAAAACTTTTTTCTTTGATTTAGAATTCTTTTAAAAATCAGTCTCAGTATTAAATCTAAAAAGTAATCAGATCACATGTTCTAATAGAAAGGATTTTCCTGATTTTGTCACAGAGTAATAGAACTTTCAATTCCAATCTCAACTACTCTCAAATGAAACGCGTTTTTCATGGAATCCTAATCCCATGAGAGAAAAAGTCTCTAGAGCATCACTTTCAAGACATTTTTCTTCTTGTTTTTTGTCAGCCTCTGTTGACTGTAGATTTGTTCCCTATATAACCATTGTTGTGCAGAAAAATCAATAAATTTCTATAAAAGTCACCATTGTTTAGATCTCTAAGCTAATAATGTGCTCCTACATGTAATACAATAATTAAGTATAAATATAAAGAAAAAAAAACATAGTTTATTTTTGTTAAAATAATTTGTGGAACTGGACTTTTAAATAAATAAGAAAGAAAAAATTTATTTGCTTTGCAGTTACTGTAGTAATTCAACAATCGAAACGCAATACTTAATGAAATCCTGTTCGTTAATAGATATCCAGATAGTAAATTTATTTTGTGTTTTAATAACTATTTATATGCAAACATTATTAAAAAGGGGCGTTGTTACTTTCATTGTGGCTTAATGTCTGTGTATTGATTATCCATATAAAAATCAGAAGAAATTTTCTTAATTTTTATATTTGTATGTATGGTTGTCTAGTTGCTTTGAGTTTTAAAAAAATTATTAAACTTATTTTAATCAAAGAAAGAAATTTTGTAAGAAATCTGTGGCAAATGTGCATTAATTTTAACATTATTTTTTTATTAAATGTTGTCAAGATAGCCGAATTCTGTACATGGTGAGTTTGATTGCCAGCATTATTCAAAGTATGCGACTATTTACGGCAACTTTTTTTTTTTTAAGAAAAATGGAGGTTTTGTTGTTGTTTTTTTTTAAATTTATTTAGTACGTTTTAAGAAAAATATGTTAAAATTAAGAAAAGAAAAATAAATTATTATTATTAAAATGGGAAAAAATTACATAAATGGGGACCATTCAGTACAGAAAGTTTGTGATAATTTTCAATTTTGATATGTTGCTTTGCTATTCATTCATTACCTTCAGGATAAGATGTATTATAATTTTTACTAAAACTAGAGCATTTTATCTTAGATATATAAAATTGCTTAAAAAAACAGTGATTATATTCATATAAGGGACTGTAAGTTTTGTAAAAACCAGTGACAGAAAACACTTCTACTATCGTACAGAACATACACAAAAAATTTCAGTTATTTATATTTAAAACGTTTTTGAGCAATCACCAACCCCATCTGAGCATTTAAAAAAAACCATTTCCAGTAAAACGTGTGTTTTAAAGTATAACATCTTGCTTAAAGTAGTGGCATACTAAAACGCTTGTAGCTTTTGCTCTAGCTAATTGAAAATGGTATTTTTATGAAGCTAATAATATAGCCTACAAAATGAAATGGTAAAAAAAATGTCCATTTTTGGCAAAATTCCCAATCTTATAGTCGGATACCTCAAGTCAAGTATGTGATGTAATCCTGAATACTTTAAAATACCAAAAAGCATCACATACCAAATAAATATCAAATACAAAGTAATGAGCTTTACTCCTATTAAAAACAATCGAGGTGCAAAATCCTTATGCCGTGACTCTGTAAGAAAATGCGTGCGAGCTGTGTGAAAATATTTTTTTTCATTAATGGGGTAATGGGCAATATTTGGTTTCAGTTATTGCATGCATCTGGTTTGGCATTCACAAATAAAGGAAGGAAGTTCAAAGGAATTGGCACGAATTTCTCTGACTGGGGGGTATCGAGCTCAAATAATGTACATGGGAGAAGAGACCGAAATCGGAACTTATTTTCTGAAACATTACATACGTTTTCAAATGGTGTATTAAAAGGGTTATTTTGACAAAAGATTATGTACAAAATTCTTCCCTTAATGTCATAATGTCAACAAATTTCATGGCAATAATAGGTAGTCTTAAAAAATGTCTGGAATGATCTGGATGGATTATATTTGAAAAAATGCCTATAGAAGCATCCATAAACGCAGAAATGCATGTACTTAGACGACTGAATTGTAGCGAGTTTCAATGTCAGAATTTGATAGCTATTGCGCTCTTGCAATTTTGTAACTACGGTTTTAAATAACTATAATATATTCTTTTATTAAGTATCATTGTGTATATATATATAAATATGTTGTTTATTACTTAAAGAAAATCTATCCGTTGGAAAGTTGCAAAATATATTTCAAGTTATTTCTAGAGATCTTTCTTTATAAATGCCTTAGAATGACTTCCCAACATTCCAAAAATGTTCAAACATTCAAATCAGTATATGTATAATTAAATGAAAAATTTCGTCTATTCTTTTTTCTCTTTATCATTCCTAGTAATCCTAAGAATTATATTAAAATTGTAAAACAAAATTACATAAATTTAGAAGCAAATTAAATACACCATAATATTTTCGAACGAAAATTGTCTCTTGTCTAGTTTATTGATGTTTTAAATTCGGAAGGCCTCTAAACCAGCGATTTTTTTTTGTATTGCTGCATATAAATCAATAACAAATTGAGTTCCTAATTCTTTCAAAAACTCTCATTGCAAACAGTAATTGACAGTACACTTTTAATGTAATTAGGTTTTAATACCTGCAGAAGTATAGAGAGGATACATCGGTATAGAGTGCCGAAATTTGGAACATAAGGATCTCTTTATGCAAGAGAATATTTTCATTAACTGACCGAGGCGCAAAATTAGGAGATTCATAATGAATATCCTTGAAATAAGATGGAAGAAAATTAAATCAAAAAAGAAGTAATCAACTCACTAATTTAAGAGAATATTGAAATACTTTTAGATAATGAAAAAGTACTTCGAAGCTAAAAAATAGTTTAAAACATACTATTAAAGTCAGATTTAAAACTCTGTTTCGTAGTTTCGAGTTTGTTGGAAAGGGAAAAGGAATTTTTCTTATTATTCACAAGAAACTAATAACCCTTCATTATTGATTATTCTAAGATCTAAATATCTCCCCTCTCATAAGGAATTTTAATAAGGTATTTTAATAAGTGACTGTTTGAAAATTTTTTATGTTAAAAATATTAAACATGTTTAAGCTGTTTTATATATATATATATAAGGAATGCTGTTGCAAAAAAAAATATCTACTCTCTATTTTTATAAATTCCGCAGTACACCGTTCTAATTAAAAATCAACATAATCTCCTGTTTCATTAAGAGGTCATGACATTTACTTTTTCTTCTTGTTAGCTTACAAATTAATACCGGTATGTTTTAATGAGTTCTCTGAAAAGAAAATATTCAACTTTACTATTTTTTACTATCATGGATTTATTTTCTTTGTTTTTTTCCTTTATTTAAATTTTCTACAGGCGGCAATAGCCATCTATATAATAAATTTAAAAACAATTTAAATTTATATATATATATATATATATGTATAAGCGTGCCTACGTGTGGTAAAATGTAGGGATAAAATGATAAACTTTAAAGATTTTGTAGTATGAAAAAAAACAATTTTTTTTTTATAAAAATGTTTCATATTTTTTGAAATTTTTTCTGAATAATAGAGGAAAAGACACTTATTCTAAAAATCATTTGCTAAAAATCATTTAATAGTATGTATTTTTAAAATAATACAAACACTGTAAAAATAAAGTAAATTATAAATGAAATTTGCAATTTTGATTTCTTTAAATATTCTTTTTTGTATTATTATAATTTTCCTTGTATAAAAATACCTGTAGAAAAAGTTTGCTAATTTATTTTTTTAAGAAAATGTAGGGTTTAAAAAGTTTGTTAAAAAATACAGTTAAACTTGAACATTTAATTTTTCATTAAAATGTATTTCATTTTTATTGGCATATTTAATAAAATTTGATAAACGTGCAATTTAAATAATATCGATAATAAAATTGTGTTTCATAAATGTTCTGATAAAAACAAGATCAAAATATCCTTTTCGGGTATGATTTGTGTGGTACATAAATTTAAAAATTCATTATGAGTGAACTTAAAAAAGTTATCTTCATATTTATTTCTCGTACAGTGCAATTTTAGATTTCTACTAAATTTACATGTATGCGCTATGCTTTGATTTCTTGCCCTCTTGTTATTTTTTACTAACAATAATATAAATAAAAATATAAAAAAAATTAAACAAAGATATGAATATTTGAATATACGAATTATGAACAAAAATAAAATATTTATTTATTAATTTTTAAGAGATAGATGAAGAAATAGAACACTTGAGACAATCTGGAACTTTATTTACAAGGGAGGTTATACCATAACGTATTATTTCGATAATATTCTGTTTCAGAGTGTATATAACTTTCAAAATTATTTGTCATAATGCATTACTTATTTAATTTCAATATTTTCATTTATTTATATTTTTATCTAGTCGATTTTTTAAAACTTTCAGATCGCATATAGTGCCATACGATTAAAATATCATCAATACAAACTTTTTTACCAAAACATATTTAATCTTTTGAATTTTGTAATAGAACTTTCAGTTACATGTAAGAGTATTTTGAATTTTTATCACATACAAAATACACATATTTTTGGTCAGTTAGGATCGAAGCATATATTTTCAAATATTTCAAAGATGAAATATATATATATATATATATATATTGTGACTTTCGCAATCATTGCCCTAGAAAGCATGTTTTTAGAATAGGAAGAAAAATCAAAATGACCTGAAGAGATTGGTGAAAATAAAAACATTTTTTCAAAGGAAATCTAGCCTTATAAGGTATAAGCATTTAATAAGAAGTAACGTTGCTTCAACACAAACAATTACATATACTAGTACTATTTTTCATGTGATGCATGAATTATTGTAATATATTTCTTTTGAAATATCCATTAGATTTTAACAAGTGGAATGTACGTAATTCAAGATACATTTATGCTATGACATTAAAGCAAATTAGCAAATCTTATGTTCATCATACATCAAAATGTATTTACAAAGTTAAGAATAAAATAATCCATAAACCATACGGGTCATAAAAACTTTGGATCCATGCATACAGTTTTATAATTGTGAAGCAATTGTAAAGCTTAAATACGCTTTCTTTCCGAAAAATTATAAAATGATTTCTTTAAAAAGAAGAAGAATGAACTGCTTAGTTATAAAAATTAAAATAAAAATTAAACTATTCGAAAAAATATGTAAGAAAATTATATAAATATGTATAGCATGTATACTTCTTTCCTTGAAAATATCCAACTAAAATATACAAATAATTTAGATAATTCAGTCCACAAATTATGATATAAGGATAAAATAATTCAGCGTTTAAAATTTTAAAAAAAATCTGGTATTTTTTTAAATCCAAGCAATACATTTATGTTTTAAATTTTACATGTTCCAAAACACATTAGTTTAACACTGTGCGTAGAATTCATTATACTTAGAAATGGCATGTATTTAATTTCTCTGGTAACAGTAAGATATTCACATATTTCAAAGATTCTTTTAACAATTGTTTAAATGAGGATTAAAATCCGTTATCAAGTATTGCTGTTGTTTTGTGGAATAAATTCAACTGTTCCCGTTATTTATTAACCCAATATTTGATAAGTAAAATATGTATCTATCTAGTTTAAAAAAGGTACGTGGGTACGTTATTACAATACTTTTCAAGTACTAACAGTGCATTTATTTATAAATATTCCAAGCCTTTCATCACAAGGCATTTCCCTAAACAAAAGCTAAGGGACTTTATTTTCCTCGAAATCAAAATGCTTCCTTTTCAGAATTTCGTTTGGAAATCCTTTATTTTAAAACAGAACAAGATAATAATATTCTCGAATGATTATTATGACTTAGGAAAAATAACAAAAGAAAGACAAGAAAACTCGGAACCCAAAATATTTCCATTTCCCCGTCTCTTTTTCTATTCTTTATTTCATTAACGCTTGCGGAGTTTCTTTAAATACTAATAGAGTGAAACTTTGTCAAGTAGCGAACGGGATATTCGATTGCTGTTGAAATTTAATGAACCTCGTTTCTGAACATGCATTTCTGCTCGCGTATAGAATGAAAAAGGAATAAAAAAAAGAAGAAAAAATTACGTAAGAGACAGAACATAAGATGTTCTTCAGATTACGGTTTTCGTCTTTTTGGCCCTAGTCAGATAATTATATTAGTACCACGAAAGAATAAAGTTGTAATTAAATACCTCATTGGCGTCCACTGGGTTTCTCCAATTGCACGTAGATTTTTGTCTGCTACTTTTCAAAAATTTTAATCTTTTCTTTTCTAAAATGTGAATGGGTTTATCAAAATGTCGAGAAAAATGTTTTAATGAGATATTGTAGTGAATGCAAAATGAGTGCTTGGCTATTTTATAAATTTTTGTCATTTCATTCTAATAATGTATTTTATTAATGAATAACTTTTCATTCAAATGCAGTAGTAAGCTGCTTATAAAAATGAATTTTGCATAATAGTAAACTCAACTTTTGTTCAAACTTACTACTATTTCAAAGAAATTTTTCAATAAAAAAATACTATTTATCAGACTGTAATATAAAAGGCTTAGGAATAGGATACTTTTACACTTAATATTTTATTTTACGCCTTACAATAGTACTATTCGTGGTGGTTTTATTAGTATTTCCATTAATCTATATTTATATATTTCTTTCATTCTAAAAATGGAAACATTTTACTTATGTATGATTTTTGCAGTGAAAATTTTTTTAATTATTTATATAAGCTCTTATTATTACTATCATAATTCAATAATATTTAATGATTGATGAATATGTTAAACTCTTCTTATTATTATTAGACTACAACAGGTTATTCAGCTATTGAAAGAGACAAGATTTAAAAATATAAAATAAATAGTGCAAAGAAAAATAAAGCGAACTAATGTATCCCTTTTTGACAAAAACATTTATTTATAAAAATGCAGGAAAATAAAAAGTACACACGAAAAGATTCAATAAATAACCAACAATATATAAAATATAACAATTGCACTCACGATTTTGCACATCTTTACTCAAAACTCACATAACAGGCGAATGGACAATAGTTCACGCTTTTCATAAATACATAAAATTGAGCACATTACGAGTAAAAAAAAATAAAGCAATCAAATCTATTTCTTTTTGACACAAACTTATTTATGGAAATGCGGGAAACAGAAAATATGCACGAAAAGGTTCAATAAATAATGAAAATTTTCTAAAATATGACAAATGATAACACTTTAAGGCACAATCTAGTCACAATTTAAGGCACGTGTCTTCACGAAACTCACACAAAAGGCGTATTGACGATATAAAATTCACACGTTTCATAATTACATGAAAGTAATACACCTGAATGACAGAAGGTTTATGGAAACCCATTTTGTTGAATACCTGAGATACTTCATTTGTTAGTAGCCTTTTGAAATAAAAATAAAACCATACTGTGACAGTCGTGCTACTGCCTGTTATTCATCGTTTAATTTAAGCATGTTAATAATTAACTCGTAATAGCTTATAAGTCATCAAAACGCGTTTTGAATTAGTAAGATGTATTCGCAATGTTAGTGAAGACTCGCAATAATAAAACAGAAAGAAACATATTGGATTATCAAAAAAATTCATCTCAACTGTATTTTATTCTCGAAACGCATATTTTGTTATAAGAGTCTGATTCTTATCATTCAATCTTACAACAAATAATGCTGAAATTAATTATTTAAACATCATTTCATTAGATATTACAATGAACATGACTCATTTTATTTCCCGTTGTTCGTTGAATATTTCGAAGTATTGGTAAATATTTAAAGAAACTTTTAAACTAATTTAATATTAATAACTGAATAATAAATGCCGAACAAATAACTGAGAAATAAATACTGAATAAATAACAAGGGAATCCATTAAACTCGCTCTCAGTTGCCTACTTCATTTATAATTAACGTGAGTTGAGATTAATAAAATCATATAACAGTCCTTTTCAATACAATTAATAGAGAGAGTAATTTGAAAGTATGGGAAATATATAAAATACAATTATAAGAACTGTAAATTAAAATTTATTTTAAAAATATTCAAACTAAAATATTATATATGTATAAATAAAATATATACTAGGTATCAATTTTAAATATATATGCTACATTTATAATAATAGGTTGTTAAAAAAAATAAATGATACATACATAATAAATTTTGGTTAATGCCAATTTTAAACATTTCTTGTTTTTATTTTCACCTTCATTTTTTATCTATTATTTAAATTTTAGTGTGCGTGTGTTTTTTTTTGTTTGTTTTTTTTACTTTACGTACTATATAGAAATAAAACAAAAACTTATATTAGAATTTCATGAACTAAGATATTTTGACATGTATGATTAATCTGACAAATACTTATAAAATTTGAGAAACGAATTTTTTTTTTTGAAATTTTAAATCATTAAACATCTTATAAGAATTAATATATTTTTCTGATAAATTTAATTGTTATATTTTAGAAATAAATTTGAAGGATTATGTTAATAATCACCGAAAAAAGGTACAGATTTTTAAAGTGGAAATTAAATAATTTAATAATCGTGTTAAACTGGAAATATATAACACTTATTTTTATTAATCAAGCTTTAGAAAGAAAAAGTAAGGGAATTCAACAAAAATATTTAAACTATTACTTTATTCTTATTATCATTCATATCTCTAAATAAGTCATTTTACTTTTCCTGTTCAAGTAAAATTGGAAACTATCACCGTACCTTTGCTGTATTGTGAAGATATATTTGTTTTGTTTAGAGAAAATATATCTATTTTAGATCCACATAAGGAAATTTCACAGAATTTAAGTTTTTAGTTACTTTGTATGAAGTCCAGTGGCTGAGTGGTTTGTGCATCGCGCTTCCACACCACAGGCTCGAGGTAGGGACCATGGACTGCAAGATTGACTCAGCCTTCCATCCCTTCAGTGGGTCGATAAATGAATACCAAGATTGCTTGGGAACTTAACACTGGGAGTTTCACGTCAGACTGACCACCTGACCGGAACATCTACTCATGCACCTCAAGGACCAAGGTTGCGTATACTGAATTAGGCACAGTAGAATTAGGTCCTCATTGGCTGTCACGTCATTGAGTAAAGTTAAGTTACTTCTTGGAAATTAAGACTATGAAATCATACAGTAGATAATTTTAATTGAAACCATACAAAACCTGCGGGTATAGTGCTTTAAAAAAGCAAAGTTCTACCAGAATTTTATGCTTACAAATTGAGAAAAAGATATGTAGATGAGGAATTTTTATTTTTCATAAAAATAAAAGCAAAAAGCAAAACTCGAAACAAGCGAAAAAAACGAAAACAAACAATTGTTTTGAGCAATAAATGAAATTATCATCTTTAGAATCCTGGAATATTTTAAATGTCAATTAATATAAATAATGAAATCACAAATCTTCAAGCCTGAAAATACTGCGATTTAATGCAGATCCGATATACGAGTAAATGGATGATTCATTGATAAATTATTTAAATCTCCAACAATATATAAAATGCTGATAGAATTGCTTAAAATTAAATTTAATCAGCATGTTATGCATGCTTTTTGATATTTATAAAAGTATGCTATGTCATATATTACTTAACTATTAAATTCCTCGAATGTGTTTCATCAGAAGATTCTTTGTAATTACCAGTTAGTTACTTAAAAGAATAAAAGACCTTAATATATATTTTAAATGTATTTATATATAATTTACTTTTATATCTTTAAATATGTGTATTTATATGTAGGTACTAAATTCCACGAATGTATTATCAACTTAATTGCTTAATTATAAATTCTACTTATTATATCATTTTTGTTAGACGTTGTACTATTCCACGTATTTCGAAATATATGTATGGAACAAAAATAATTCTTAAACTGTCTGTAATTAGGCACATTATTTCATATGGAATAGATATTCACATAGATACTGAGAAGTAATTGGGTAATAAATAATTTTATGTGAGTATTTTTACAATGGCTGGATATTTAATGATTAAACGTGACATTAAATGGCATAATGTTTTGATATGTTTGAAAATGAGATAAGTAGAAATTTTCAATAAACAAATAGTTTTTAAATCCTTAGTTTTCATATATTACTCGAAATCAATCAATCAATACAATTGGTTACATCAAGCTGTGTTACATCATATAAATATTGTTGGTATTAAAGATATTTTAACAAGATAAAGATAAATGATCATTAGATTCATCAAAAATGTACAAGAACTCAAATGCTCATCAAGAATTTAAATACGTTTTCTTCTTGGATGTTGCACAGTAATAGGAAATAAGTGAAAAACAGTGAACATACAAGGAAATATTTGAAGAACTACATATGCTTTAACGGAACAAAAATTAAAATCAAGTTCTCTGGCAGAAGTTTATTGTATGAAATGCGCAAAGTACAATTTTTTTAAGGCATTGCTATGTCTGGGTTATACATTAGTTCTTACAGGTAGAAATGTATTAGGAAATTAGGTTTAACAAAATTCATTAATATACTAATATACTAAAAATTACTCTTCTTAGAAAAATGGTGTAGATGTTGGTTTGTGCACTTTTATTATTAATAATGAGCTTTTGTGTATTCCATTCTAAACAATTTTAAAAAATGGAGTATATTAGCATATTTTAGAATAACTGGAAGCCATCTGAATCGACCTCTAAAGTTTAATTTTTATGTTTTGCTAAAAGTGTGTTTGATTTTTATAAAATTAATCAACCGTATTCAGGTATAGGATGTTATTAAAATATTTATTTATTAAAAAAATAAAAACAGGAGATAAACCGAAAGTATCGGTCGTATCGATGATACAGAGCCCACAAGCTACTAGGCCTTAACATTTGAAAAATGGACACCATACAGTAAGTGTTATTAATAAGATAATATTTATTTATTTTCTCAAAAAAAGGGCCACCGAAGAGTTAGATACTGGGCTCACTCAGGACTAGTTATGGCAGTCAATAAAAACTAATTGCAATTAAAAAGAAACTATCATTTTAATATGAATGTTTTGTTGTTATTTCATACATTTATTCTTTTGTTAAAAAAACAAACTTTTTTTATATGGATAGTAAGAATTGTGTTCAATTAATGATGTTTAAATTAAATTTTGCTAAGTTCTGGGATTTACAGAAGGCATTTTTTTTAAAAAAAGCAAGTTTTATTGGAAGAAATATGTATGGGATAAAAAGTAGGGCATTTTTCTCCGTGATAAAATCGCTTGCGTAAAGTAAGGAATCAACGTGATGTAGAGAAATGGAGATAAAAGACGGAGAGAAATATTCTACTTGAGTTCGCGCCAGATACGCTGAGCTTCAATCTTATATAAATCCCTTTGTAGAGGAGGATTTGTTCAATGGTTGTTCTTAAGTGTACAAAAAAACACTTTCCAATATAGATGCTGATGAAATAATTCTTCTTGAAAAATATGCATTCATTAATAGCAAGCCGAGCCAGAAAAAAAAAATCTTTTTTAATACAATGAATTTCAAAATTAATCAATTGAAGTTTAGAAGCCATTTTTACTGTTGATTTACTTTTCTTAATTTAATGATATCAGGCCCAAATTAAAAATACTGAATCTTTTAATTTTTCCCAAGCTAGAAATAGTTAAAAAGAACTAATTCATGACCGATCAAAATAAAACACCGCAACGTTGAAAGTTTGAGCAAGTTAGCAGATTTAACAGGTACAGATACAACGGAATGTTAAGTGGCTACAAAACTGAAGATATACGTGATGCTCATTTTACAGTAAAAAATTAAATGTTTCAATTTGTGTCTCATATTCAAATATGAAATGAAAACGAAGTGACGTGTTTAGTGTTTAACCTTTAAAAATTATTGGCTAAACTTCAGTGATTATTTAAAAGTTAGATTTTATTAAGCGTCTCGTTAGCGTAGAGATTACAAAGAGGGTATCTTTGAAATGGTAAACGTCTGCACAATCTGAAAATCAAAAAAAATCTCAAATAATTAATTTTGAAGATTTTAGGGATCCGAAACTTCTTAACTTATGTTAAATATATGTATTTATTTATATGGGTTTTTCTGTATAACTCAACGTACATGAGATATACATATAAAGGAGTCCATAGCCTTTCTCATTATATATAATCACAATAATGTTATAGAATTAGTTCAAAACTGAAATAAGTATATTTTTATCTCTTGGGTAAATTTAATATAAAGATCAACAATACTTTTAATAAGCATATTATTTTAATATTAACGATTGAAAATAATAATTTCCAAAATAAATAAATAGCTTTTGGGTAGAAAACACTCATCATAAAAGGATATGATGTAATATTATCACAGAACTGCTATTTTCAACACAGAGGAAAGAAAAAGTTGCAAAGGCTCTAAAGACTTACTAACTGATAATGCAATTATAAGATTGTATACTTTTCTTCGTTTTTTTTTAAATGAAAGGTATCATTTCCATCTTTTCCATTCCCATTCCGTGTTTTTGGGATCAATGAGTTCCTGTACGGAACGACTAATATTGACAAAAATCGTAAATGGATGTTTTTCAGTACTATTTTAAAAGTTCTATAAAATTAGTAGATAAGTACACCCTTAAAAAATCACTTTTAAAGAGAGAAAAATCATTCAGGTGGTCAAGAATCCAAATGGTGCACCGTTTTTTCTTAAATGTCTAAGATGAAAACAGAGTAAATCCAACATTTGATTAAAAAAAGCGTATACCTAAACGATTTCTTCATCATTACTTATAGTTTTAGCATGTCATATTTTATGTATCTGGGCTTTTCGTTTTCGTGCTACGTTGTTTTCATACACATACAAAATGTCTCATTTTGTCATTAATGTTTGGCAGTGGATACGAATGGTACGCGTAAGGCTGGAATATAATTTTAAATACTTTTCTGGCTTCTAGAAACTTCTGATTTTTGTAGAATTTATGACAAACTTTACGACCATATTTGTAGCCAAGGTCAATTTTATCCATTTACTATTTTTGATCATCTCCCTTTTTACTCGCAAACGATCTTTTCCGCCGTAATACTTTTTCGGCAGAGAAGTAGAGTTTGTAATTCCCTTAACAAATAAGAAGCAAAGAATATAATATATCGTTCAATGAATCACATAATATTACTGTTTCACTTATTTTACGGTTATCTCTATAAAAATGATATAAAACTTAATAAAGAATTTAATATGTATTAATATTATCATAGGTCTAGATTTAATCGAAGGCTATATATTAGAGCACTGCATTTAAAAAACTGAATTAGATGAAATTTTTCAAACATTCCATGGGAGGACTTAGGATATCTATGGAACTTAACTTACAACAACCGCATCATTTTGTTAGAATTAATCAGCATCCATAGACCATGACGGTCTATTAAGCTCATGATCTTAAACAATAGATTAACACTGTTCCAAGAAAATAATGAACAATAGACGTATAATTCCACTTTTTAAAGCATTTTAGATTAAATATAAAACATTAGAATGCATTTTAATTTTTTTTCTATCTTCAGGATGCGACTATAGTTTTGAAAAGAAACTGCTCTTCTGGATGGAACATTTGGATATGCTTTTACCTTCTTCTTTCAATGATTGGCCCTATCATGTCTCTCTTTGGACAATTATAACAACCTAATTTTCTTTGATCATTAGATAATTTCTGCGGCCAAGAAACACAAGAGAAATAATGAAATTGTATACCTTTTCTTCATCTGGAAAACAATAGAGTGATCAAATAAGTAGCATTTGGGGGTACAGAAAGCAGTTAAGAGATTATGGAACTCCTTGATTGATTTGTGCACCAATTCCAATTTTAAAGACATTAATAGTCCTAATTAAAATGTCGACCAACACCCCCATCATCTTAAGGTTAAACATTACAAAAAAGTAGCCAAACCTGACCTCAATCTATGTGTATATAAAATAAAGTAAGCCATACCGCACCGTAAAGAAGTAAAGATGGAACGTTTTGTTAAAATACAATGATGTGGTAAAATAAAATAACGATAAAATGAAGTCTATTAACATTATATTTGGAAATATATTTTAAAATTTATCAAAAACCGTTAATGATTAAATAAAAAAAATATTTTTACGAAAAAATTATACATATATATAAACTGCTATTTATATGTACTCAACAACAGAACCACAAAAAGCCACTGTTGCGTTATATTTGCAATTCTTTAAAGAGAAAAACCACTAGAAATAATGAAACATGAGAATTTGAATCTATTGAATTCAGTTTACACAGAAATAAATTAAATCTTCTTTGCACAAGCACGCTGAAAAACCGAAACGCATAGAAGTAAATTGTTGTTTATTGTTCATTCTATAAACATCTTGGTTAAGAAAGGTATTCTCTGAAGACTAAAGTTTATGCAATCTGGGACTAAATTCAATTTAACTTTCTATGTAAATTTTTTATGTAACGGACTTTGTGAAATGTATTTTCAAGGAGATGAGATTTTTCCAATAGGAATCTAAAGAATCTCGTGCAGATAAAATTATATTAAACTTTTCGAAAATGAAAATGGGCAGCCTGTAAAGCCACAAGAAAAGATTCAATAATACTGTAATATTACGAAATTTCCTGTGGGTATTTTCGTTAAAAATGTTTTTTTCCTTAACAGAGAGAAGGGTTTCTCTCTAGCTAATCTGAAAAGAAAGATATTTGATGAGATATTGCAGAAATCCCTTTCAAATTAATGTACCGTATCCATTAGTAAGCAAATTGTTACCAATTTATTGTCCATGGCAAAATTAAATATGCAAAGCCAGTATAAATAATATATTTTTTAAATAATATTAAAATAAAAGCACCATGAATGGGAGTTGAAATGACATTCAATGCTTAATTCAATTTTATAGAATCGCATTCTTCTTTAAGAATATGGTATCAATAATAATATCCTAAACATTTAAAGAACTGATGGAGATTACACGGAGTCTATAGAAGCTTGTGTTGATGTAAGGGGAGGTAGAGGAAAATAATAAAACTATGGAAACACACACAAAACACACACACACATTTTCATGATTGATATGGTACAGAAAAAATATTGACATTCACATTTGCCACCAATCGTCTTGGAAGGGTTAGATATGGGCCCATCAATGCTTCTCAAATAATATTTTTTTCGACCATTCTTTCAGCAAAGCGTTGATAGCTTCAATTACAATTACTGGCGTAAGTAATATATATATATAGCGCGTACATAGATTTCTCTCCTAAGTAGACATAAGAATAATATTGAGATCAGGTGACAGGGGTTGCCTTGATAGATAATGATAGTTTATTTTCATGCTCAGTAAACTAATCTTGGACAACGCGGTTTTTATGAACACTGGCTTTGTCGTCTTCATACATGGTATAACAATTGGAGATCTAAGTTTGTAACATAGATTGAACGCAATTGGATAAAATACACTCTTACTCCTTGAAAATGACGAGAATTTGAAGAGTAATGATAGGTCTCTAGATGACCGAAACCCCTCCCCTTCGTCATAATCTTGGTAGAAATTATTTGCTGTCATTAGGCGTTTGCAAGACGTAAGTTCTTCCAGGAAACGGTAACAGTATAAAGCAACGTTCAGTTGACTAAATTAGTGACTCTTGTTTTATGGTCGGGTTTTTATGATTTTATCATTATTTTTTAAGGGGTTTTCTTCCATTATGAGAGGCTTATGCACTGCGGATCACTTTGAATTAATCAAATGCTGGAATTATCTTCTTATTGTTTTGAATCTAATGGGATTTTTGAGAATGATACTATTAGTTCAGAAGTCACATTATGGTCATAGTATTTTTCATCACAATGCTCTTTATGGATAGTCTATCAAAACCCCACAACAAATTGTTTAATTTCCGGTTTTCCTCTATGAAGTAAAAACTTAAGTAACTGTGTCCCTCGAAACACCGAACACTTCTACTACCTTGGTCATGGAAATACCCACCGTACAAACCTCAACAATTTTTCACCGAGTTTATATTTAGTTAGTTTGGGCATGGTGTACTCGTATCTGCATGATGATGAGTTTGATGTTTTATGGCGCAAGAGCCAGTTTTGGCTATACTGCACCAAACATTCATCGGTCTGGGGTCTGGACAATAAAAGAAGAAAAGGAGAAATAGGATGACATGATGGAGGGTCGAAAATAGAGAAGGATCACTGGGGTACCCCGGGGTTGTGACACTCATGTTTACCACAAAGATAGTAAACCCCTTGGGAAAAGGAAAAGAACACTAGGGTACCTCGGGATTGTGGCCCGCGTACCCACCTAAAGAAGGTGAGCCCCCTGAGGGGACTCGTATCTGTATATAAAACTGCCTCGAAAACGACGAAAGTCTACAATTTATTTATTAGGCTGTATAAGTACTGTTAATGGGTTACAACATCGGTAATATTAGTATCGCCGCGTACATTTTGGTAATGAGCTTATGTATTCAAGCATGCATTTCTAATTTTTTCATAAGGTATTTACATATTTTTATCCAACACTTCTATTTATACGCCATAAATTTAAAAGCGTAGCTCCCAAACATCTTATTTAAAATTTACAAAATTTTATTTATGTGATCGTTTGAAATTTTCTCCACTGTGTCCACTGCCATAAATTTAAAAGCATTGCAACCTAAAATCTCACTTCAAATTAACAAAATTTCATTCATGCGTTTGTTTGTAATAATATCTGCTCAGTCACAAGTGTATTAAATAATAGTACATAAAATGACTTCTTTAATAACAAAAACGATGTTATTGAATAATTAATTTTAAAAAAAATGTAATGATGACTCCAACAATAAATTTATCAGAGGAAATTATTGTTAAACAGCACGTTTAAAAGATCCATGTAATATTAAAAACCAGCATTGCTTCTTTATATTTGAGAATTTATATTGTTTGTAGTTTACCTTTAGTAAGATTTAGTAAGATATTTCAGAACATATAAACAAATGATTATAATACTTTTAATCGAGCAATCGGCTTGTGCTCTCTCTCTCTATATATATATACACACAAAAAGTTTAAGTTTTCAAAATCTCTATAATATATTTTTTTAATTATTTGTGTTCAAGTTGTCTCCATCTTTCAAGAGCAGAATTGATTAAAAATTGCATTCATATAAATATATATGGTCGTCAAGTTTATCAAGTTTTGTACAATGTCAAAAATGAGCTTTTTAATGTTTACATTTAGATAACTAAGGGTTGATTATTATTGTTTTTTTAAAAATGATATTTCCAAGTAAACATTTTAATTTAATACGTTTCATTAAGATACACATATAATTTCATATTACATATTTGCAATTTATTTTATAAAAAATTGTTTTATAATAAAGTCTATTTTATAAAGTTGTTTTGAAACAGGAATATATCATTTTCTTTTTAAAAACAAAAGTTCGGTCTTTAGAATATATAAAAATGAACAGTCTCTTCTGAAAGATAAAAAAAGACATTGTTTCTGACATAAAAGTTTCGATACAATACGCCAGACATCATATCAGTCACTTTAATTTTCTGATCCCTCCAGACAACAAAGAGGCACTTAGTTTCGTCTGAATGTCCACCCCCCTCAAGTTCATTTCTTCGGCACCATCTGGGCACCTTGCAGTTCGAAGAACCCTCGTAGACACTCGTCGAAAGAGTAACGCCCCTCCCACAAAGATAAACAGTTATGATGGAACAAGGTTAAGAGGACCTCGGATTTCATGAACATCGTTAAACGTGCTCTGCGGCAGGCTCCACACTATTAATTTCAAGAGAGCAACATTCCTGCTTACGACTTCATAATGCGACCATTAATAATTGCCGGAATGTTGTTGACGTAATCAGGAGAATAGTCGTTGACTCCAAGGATACTTAAGATTTTGATGAGAACGCCTTTGCAGGTAAGCGGGGTGTTGTTTTGCAGGAACGCAGAATGTAACGACTTTCGGGGGGAAATATTTCAGGATAGTATCATATAAGCTTTCTACACTGGGCGCAATGTGGTTTAATTACCGAAGTTTAATAACTTTGTTTGTAGTAAAGGTTGTATAAAGTAAGCTGTGAAGGTCAACTCTTTATGAAATGGACGACATTGTTGTGTTTTAGTAACATTTAATATTATGTTACAGCGCGTTAGATAAAATAAATGCATAGTAGATTTTGCAAAAAAAAAGAAGAAATCTTTACGACTTTTGAAAGATTTTATTGTAAAAAGACGATTATAGGACTCATTGAAAAAATATGTTCATTTATTGACTTCGATATTATTTTACTTATCCTACTTTTTTTTAAAAAAAAGTTCATGCTCAAAGATGAAGCATTTAAATATAATAACTGTATAATAATTTGGCACATGAAAACATTATTTTAAAGTTAACTTACATTCTAAAAAGGAGATCCAGGTTTTATAGCTTATTTTATGGTTATTGCTTTGTTTTGCGTTTTTATTGAGCATTAAGGAAAAAGATGCATAACTCTGCTATTATATGATCATCCTGATGAATGTTATGTACATGCCATTCAATAATGCAATTTATATCGATGCATTATAAAAAACATCCTTGATATTTTTGTCACTCATAAAATAATATACTTCGTTTTCAAAATAATATAAATAGGAAGTAAATTCATACTTTTTTCTCCTACATTGTTAAAAAAGAAATATATTACTTTAAACACAACATTATATGACATTTTTAAAATTTTTCTAAACATATTTTACTATCGGTTATTACACAATACTACTTTATATATATATATATATATATATATATATGTGTGTATAGAATCATTATTTATTTCAGAACGTACTATTCTGAATTTTATTTTTAATTTAAATGGTGTAATAACTTTCGTAAATATGCACACATTCATATTAAATTAATCAATATGATATTTAAAACGATAAGATTTAATCGTAAATTTTAAATAGTTTCCACTTCTGACAAAATTGCTTTGATTGTATTAAATTGCTAATTTTTTTTCCTATTTAACACATAAATAAAATTATTTTGATTTAACGTAAATATTTAACAGATCACAATGAAGCACATATGTGCTATTTAAACAAAAAACTGTCCTTTTCCAATAACAAATTTATTTTACTCTTTTTTGATTAACATTCTAATTATTCTTTTAAATTATGCATTGTTTGATATTTCTGCATCATATTAAATTAGTTGTTTCAAAATGTTTCACAATTTGTTATTTAAATACAATGTAATAATGAATAATTTTAATTTATTGTGTATTTTAAAATAATAAACATAATATGTGCAACTTAAATATATTGGGTTAATTCAATCTAATAGTCTGAGTCACTTTATAAGTAATGTATATACGTTATATAAATTAGCCTCATTTGACTCATTTTGAATGTATTTATATTTCAAGTATTTAGAATGCATTTGTTATCTTCCCAGATGGCATAATAATTATTTTATTAAGTTTTGAATTATTTACTATTCATTATCCTGAAGTAAGACAAATATATACACAAATTCATTATAGAGAGCATTATTTCTTCTGTAATAAAATGAATAAAAAAAAATTCAAGTATTTGGGGATTGCATTCATGTATTAAAAAAGCTGTTATCTTTTTACATCAAGTTAATATTGGTGTACGCTTAATGAGTAAAAAAATGTCAGAATGCTTGAATTTTATAACACTCAGTTTGAAAAATTACCGGATAAAGCAAATTCATCATATGAAAGTATGCAATGATAGATTTTTGTTAATTTTCATGAAATAGTTAACATATTTAGAACGAGTATATGATTGTTAAAGGGGGAAAAAACGTCCTTTATGTCGGAGACTTATCCATCATTTTCAGTTCAAGGACTCTTTATGCTGACGTCAGCAGACATTGTTTCGTATCCATCCATTAGGACCGCTAATGCTAACAGTTTTCCTACTAAACCTTCATCCTCTCGTCCCCGTAATCTGATTCGATTCATCTTATAAGGCTGACATCAAAAGGACGCTAGCGAAACGCGTAACAACGTACTTAACAGAGATAATAACTTTTCCCCAAACCCTCCTAGAGAAAGAAGCCATGCTGTTGACATGACACTACATCGGAGGAACCAATGGGGATAAAAACAAAGTCAAGTAATGCTTTGAGTTGCACAGATTACATCCAAAAGATTTCAGCAGGGAAATGGCTTCTCATCTGTAGAGGTAAAAAAAGAACGAAAAAAGGGCGAGGGGTTTGAGAAGATGGGTTTATTCCGGCGCGTATCGGGAAAACCAAAGATATCCATGGCGTACTTTGCTAAAAGAAAATATCAGGATATGACAGCATATCACTTAGGAATGCTGATATTTTCTTTGATCGCAGGAAGAGTCTTGTGTGTAAGGGTTCTTGGAGGGTGATTCGACTTTTTTTCCCTAAATAAATATGTAAAAAAAAAAAAATGAAAAACCTGGATACATTTTTTTTGGCATAGGTTTTTATAAAAATTATTTTTCGATAAAAATATAAATATTTAAATTTTTTTAAATTAAAAAAAAAAAAAAAAATGACATTGCAGAAATTTTTTTTATGTTTTGAAATAAAGCATTCAGACAAATATTTTAGTACACATATAAAAACATTAACTCATATTAGCAGTTTAATGCGAAAAATTAATATCAACAAATAAAAAAAAATCTTGTTTCATTTCATAGTTCGTTTGACAAAGACAATTAATAATTCAGGAATCAGCATAGGAAAGCTAGGCCCTCAGTACCTCACTTAATAATTCTAGAATTGAATTCATAAACAGAAAAATGAAATATGTGTGAAATTTTTTACATAAGATTTATTGATAGAAAGAGAACAAAAAAAGGATAAAGTAATTCCCAAATATGCAGTATAGGCGAGACACAGAAATAAGGGTAAAAGATATATGACATGATAAGTACGTTGGATATTTGAATGTAGTGAAAAGTATGAAACTCAGGAATGAGGTCAAGGTTAAGATATACTTTTTCACTTAACTTCTATGATTTTTTTCTTGGAAACTTATTGTTTGCCATATTTGTTAAAAGATAATGAGACGAGACAATTTCTTATGATTGAAATGGAAGAGTACTTTAGATGTAACTGAAAACTTATTATATCAAATGGTTGAGCAATAATTACATTATCGCAAATGTGACTAAAAAATAGTTTTTAAAATGTTTCATATTTTCCTCCAGATTTTATAGTTATCTAAACTTCGAAATAAGTTTGACGCTGAAGTTTGGAAGGAATCCCAGTTATCCTTAAAGCACAAGTATTAATAAAAGTTATCAGATCTTAGAAACATCTAATTATTTTTCCACGTTTATTAAAATGATACTTTTTTTTCTTTTCTTGTATAATAAAGGATGCAATCTGAAGAGCTATTTGTCTCCTTTTGGTTTTCAAAATCAACATAAAATTATTTATCCCTCTTACATTTTTAAAACATCATAAAATACTTTTCCTTTTGTATAGAAAAAGTATAGTGTTTACTTACGGAGAGTCCATAAGAAAAAAAGAAAATAAAATGCTTGAAAGGTCAGCAAAAAACATTTTACTATAGTTTTATATGATTTTGCACGAGTGCAATACCCACACAAAACACACTCACACTGATATATATGTATATAAACATACCATTGAAAATTAATTTTTTTTAAATATTTTGTCTTGGTATTTTAGATAACTTTTCACGACTACTTGGTTAGTACACTCTACATATTACTTATTTTACATTTATTTTTCAAAATTAAATCTCTTTAAATAAAATTTATTTAATATTTTCTTCAAACTGTTTTATTCTTATTTTGTTTATATAACCGTAAAAAAAATTTATTTGAATAAAAAATTCCATATATGGTTACATAATTACTTAAGAAAGGCTAGATAGAAAGGCAAAACAGAAAAATCTGGCTTTCTTACATGCATAGAGTGAAAATTTCTATTTGTTTTTTTTAAAACTACATTCAGAATATGCTCCTATTTTCAATTACTCCACACAAGTTTCGAATGAATTATTAATTTCAGAATTCTTAGAAGGCCGTGTAAATGATTTTTGAAAAACATGAATACTTTCATAACATTTTAGTCTGTTTCTGTATATCTCAGACATTTTGCAATATTTTGGGTAAGGAAAATTTGATAAATAGAAAGCCTCTTGAAGAGCGAAAGAAACAATTTCTTCTAGGCTCTGAACTGAATATATGTGTCTAATTGAATAGGCTCTAAAATGAAAGCTGGACATTTAAATTAAATGGCACACAGACAAACACGCACACACATAATTAGTAGTTCCATGTTGCAACTTCTTAGTTGTTCTAATAGTTAAGTTCCTGTTTGTATTGAGACTTATTAGTTATCCATTTTGATTTTATTAATTATTATATATAAACATAATCTCAAAAAAAATTAAATTTCATTGCTTAATACTATTTATATTATAATTTAACTTATTTCCAAATATAAAATAGTATCAATAGATAAAAACAATTTCATAGAATATGCGGACTAAGACTTTTACGTAGAGTGCTAGTAATATGAACTTTTGATATCGCTGTTTTGCTGAAGATATATATTTAAAGAAATACATTGGAACTAAATTTAAATGAAATAATAAATATTTTTATTATAAAATCAAGTTTTCTTTCAGGTCATTATCCTAATTATTATTTATTTTACACACATTACAATAATTTATTACTTTATGATGCAAATAAATAATCAGAAGATATTTTAGTATATTTTTGAATAATCAAAATACGGAATTATAAAAGTAATTTTTATAATGAAATTAACATTATACAAAAACTAATCTTACTGCATCATGAATTACATTACTGAAATTAGTGAAGATGTTTGTGTTTCTGAATCAAGTAAACAATTGTTAACAAAATGAAGACGAAAGGAGTACATATTTTATTCAATTTTGATTATTATTATATTTTTGATTTTTCGAAAAAAAAATTAAAAAAGCAAAGAACTAAAATTATTAATCCCTCCAAAGTTTTAGTTTAAATTATATTCACTGTTTAAAAAAAACTACTTTTTTAATGTTCTTTCAATTAAAGAGCTATAAAATATACTGTTAAACATGATTAACTCCTAGATATCCATTTCTACGTTTTCTACCTCATACATACATCTTCATTTCGTTTCTATAGCATCTACAAATGAATCAAACTCTAAATAATCCATGAAATAAACTTTTTCTAAGGAGTCATAAATTAAGTCTTACACGTTCTGATTCTTATAAACCCAAAAGTGACCATAAAGTAAAATAAAAGGGAAAAAATACCGAAAGAGAGCATGCGCTCACGAAAATTAATATGAGTCATCTATCGCGCAAAGATAACCTGTGCCGTAGGAGGAAAAAGAGATCCCGTGATGAATTATTATCGACGCAATCTCTATGAAATAATAAATTTCGAGAACACAGACAGAGGCAAAATCCAAGTCGATTTCTATCCCTCCTTCTCTTCACGCTCTCCATAGAATTCCGAGCGATACTTCATCCGCGACAAAGCTACACATAGTCCTCCCCTCGCTACACCCCGTGATAAATCGTTTGGCCGAGGCGTAACTTTACTTTCACCCCTCCCCCTGGCCGTAGAAAACTTCTGTACTCAATTTCATAAACCTCTGTAATGGCTTCCTGAGTATTTCTCAACCTCATTCTTGTATTTATGCCCTTACCTTTTCTCCTTACCACTTCTTGGACATTAGGGGAGGATACTCGGGCACGTTGACAAGATTAATACCATGCCACAACATCGAACAGAAAGAAAGATCTCGCAGAAAAGTTTGGGGGTTAAAAAATACTCGAGAGAAACGAGGTAAATAAATAGTTGGCATGTGTGGTTGCATCTTATATTACTTCCTGGTTTATTCGAGGTAATATGAATCCATCACCCCTTACAACATGAAAGGAAAATAATGTGGATCAAAGTGAAAATGTGTGCATGACTTTTGGTAAGCATATTTTAAAGAGGAATAAAACTTTTTAACGCATCTCTATTTTTTCTCACTATGATTCGAATCTCAGTTTATGTGTTACCCATAAAGCTCTAAAGCTAATCTGCAGATTAACTTATTTGTTCCGTTAAAAGTGAGGAATCAAGAGTTTGCAGCATTGTAACTAGGTAATCTTCATATTAGCAGCTTCCGTATCATTATAGTTCAAAAGTTTGTTTCTCTTATTTCCTTCCTGTTAGGGATTTTTACTTAACGTTGACTCGTCCCAGAATAATTTATCACCAGAAACAGTGACAAATATAACAAATTCATTTCATAAAAGACTTTTTGTGTTAATTAGTTTATATAATAAATTCAATTGCAACTACCAGTATCTTCTGGAAACAAACATAAATGTTTAAACTTACGCTGTTACAAAGTATGGCTGAGCATACCTTAGGAATCGCAACTATGATAAAAGAATCATAGTTAACTTAAATGTAATTTTTAAAATGATGGATGATTGAATCTATCAACTAATGTGTTGAATTTTTGATTACATCAAACATTATTTTTAGAGAGAAGAGATACCAATAAATAAATAACATTTAATTTAAGCGCACAGAAACGTTGTTGTTGATCCACCAAAAATTTTATTTTCATTTTAATGAGTGCCTAGTAAGTAACATGCAGATTATCTAGGTAATTTGCAGATTGCCTGGGGAATATTAGAAAGGAAACAGTTTTCCGCACTTTAACAGATCGCCCTAATTAATGTGTAGATTACTTAGCCAATCTGCTGATTAACCGATTTCTGAACTTAAGTGGTAACATATGAGTTCGTATAATTCTTTGTAGAAAAGGAGTTAGTCATGATTCACTTTAGTAACATCAGTGGAGCAAGCAAAATTTTTTCAAGGTGGGGTCGAGGGTCGAAAGTATTATTCTGGTATATCATATCTCAGTATGCCGTAAAACATATTCATTTGATTTTATCGATTTTGGGAATGAAAAACGGTAAAAAGCAACTTATTGAACTAATAATTAGCATTAATTAATAAAATAAATTGTTAAAAACAAAATTAAATTTTGCGTACTATATAGATAAGGTTATCATCAATAGGAAAGAAAATTAACGGCTATGGAAGACGGTCCAGACCCATGGACACCCCTTTCCCCATGTTTGCGCCACTGAGTAACATATACAATAAATTTCACAAGTGATTTGTAGTTGATGAAGTTTATTTAAAAATTATTACAAATAATCAATATATTATTGAAAAGCTGCCACTTCGAAATCGTTGTAAGAACGACGTAAGAGATATTTTCCCCTAACATCTTCATTCATAAACAGGAATACTCTAAGTAGGGTAAGTTAAACATCAGATTAAATTACTCTGTAAATTTAAAGTACTTTGGTTTTTTATTGAGCGGTATGTCAATTTAGATTTTAGGAAGATTCAACAGCAAGTACCTTACCCACCGACAATGAAGCGAAAGTTCATAAATTTTGCTTATCTGTATATACAGTAGAAGTATAAAATAAATTAACATAAATATAATGAGAAAGTAACATGTTAAGAAAATAATTATTTTAAGCTTTATTACTTTTATAAGTTTAAAATCAACTTTCTTGATGTCAATGCATTATTAGGTTAACTTTATTTAATACATTAAATGTAGACTATTCCCATGAAATGATGATTGTTATTTTCAGTTTTTAATGAATTTGTAACTAAGATTCATAGATAGATATAAAAAGTAACGAAAAGTAGAAGTATTTTTGACTTTTATTATTTCTAAGACTAATATTTATATATATATATATTTATTTTGTTTATAGCCAGTTATAATATCTAAAATTTCCACTAGGTATCATCTCAATATGTAAATTTTTTTTTACATGTATTGGATAACTTTTTTATCAAATAAATACAAAAAAAACCCTTAAAACCTTATAAAAATTCAGAAAAATAAATTGTTTAATGTATGAAACGTAAATTTTTACGATGCATTATTTCGACTACATAAAACTGTTATATTGGAATAGTTTGCTATAAGGAAACTTTCAGTAGATTTAATTTTAAAAAGGTAAGCAAAAAGATGAGGAAAAAAAAATGCTAAACATTTGTTTTAATATTGTCTATGTAATACTTATTAGTGATAAAGATACCATTTAATTAAATCTATATTTTCCAATATTGCCAAATGGCTTTTGATTAGTAAATTACCAAAGATATAACTTTTTTTTTTTCTTCTTTTACATGAATTTTTAAATTCACTTTATTTTCTTGTTTATCAGAACTTATACATTTTAAATTTTAAGACTATTTCATTCTTTGGAAACGTCATATGTGCAAATAATGTTCCTTAGATGTATAAAGAGAAAAACTAAAATAATTATATTGATATGTATTTGTTGAAGTTAATAAATAACTCATTTTTATTGATGCACATCGTAATTTATTACTAGCCTTACAAATCCAAGCATATTAAAATACACATTCCCCTACACGCATCAATGAAGGAATTTATATTTATTTATTTATTTATATATATGTATATATATGATCATTCTTTATTTATTTGCATATTTTTCACCATTTTATGCAAGATATATCAATTTTTTAAACCAATATACAGTTACAAAATCCCATATCTTGACTTGATCCATTACTCTTCGCATGACTTGATTGAAATGATTTACCTTCAAAGTCAAGTAATAAGGCGATTCGTCTCTCTCTTTTTGACTTTTTTCTTCACTTCAGATCTGCCTTCGACTTGGGACTATTGAAATAAATTGAATCTTGGATATTTTCTGGGCCCGGCTCATTTAGGGGAACTAACGACTTGCTTTGCTTTAATGTGTCTTCGTGCGAAGGGAGATCGATTAGACCCGTGATATGGAGTCGGATTCACGGAAATTTATGCTGGATATAGAGATTGATGCAGGATTTCTAAATGGGAAAAGAATTCTTGTTGGGGGAGGGCGAATTCCGCTGATATGTGCAATAAGTTATGTCTGACTTCTGGTGATGTTTTAAGGAAAGATCGGTTATCAGGAATGAATGGCGTTTTTAATACTTTGGAATTAAATTTCCTCCAAGCGGCTGGAGGGCGTTGGGGTAACCTTAGACTTTTCAAATATATATATGCAACATTTCTACTTTGGTTTTATTCTCTCTTTTAATATTTTATTTTCAAATTAAAAATAAAAATAAATCCAAAAATTATTTGATTCTGCTGATGTACCAATAGAATATATGCTTGTGTTTTTTTTTTGTTTTTTTTGTTGTTTTTTTT
>BMAV01000624.1:806562-867739 GCA_019973955.1 Trichonephila inaurata madagascariensis
AAAAGATTTAGGAGAAAATGCCAAAAAAATTGCATTTGAATATAACTACTTGTTAGTAAGTTTAATGAAGTACTTAGTCCTTCTGGGTTCTTATCTCCAGTATTGACTTCTGAAGGGACTTGGATAACTTAACTGCTTGTCCTTAAGTTGTGAAAAAATACTTGGAACTGAAAACATAATTCCAAAATACTATGAAATGCTTTTTAAAAATTTAAATTAATATAATAGTGTGTAAGAAATAAGTTAAGCATATAGAGAACATTCCAAAAATGACTGCTGAGATTGAATTAGAAGAGTCGTTGAGATATTTAGTTTATCCAATTCGTATTCAGAAAAGATGACAGCTGAGCTTCCAGGGAAAGGAAACAATTTGATGGGTCGAAAAAAGAGTCGGCCAAGGGAGATGAGTTACAGAAAAGTTGAGTTTAATGTGAAATACATTAGAGAAATACAGTTTTCAATTTAAATAATAAAGTAAGAATGTACAATTTATTTAAATGAAATATGCATCAACTAATATATTCTGAAGTCTATTGAATCTTATATCAGGAGTATATTTTTCACTAAGCGTGAAAGATAAAATTTGATAGTTAAGTATTTTTTGAAAAAAAAAAATTAACTGCTTTTATTTTTCTATGATTTTCTTGATACTAGGCATTTTGCTCACTGTTGGGAGGAATGTGCTTTTTGTGAACTGGGGAGCACTTAGAATTTGTCTTAAAATAAGTTAATGTAAAAATAGAGCTGGATAATTTTGGAGCCCAATTATTGCTCAGATCTCAAACTTGGCAGTCAAAATAGAAATGATTAACAGTTTCACGAAGCGGCAAAATAGGTTTGAATTTTTATTTAAAAGTTGATTTACAGAAACTTTGCAGAAGCTATCAGGATGATGATACACTCACATGACAAAACAAACTAAATTCAGAGGCGGAACAACCCATTGAGGGCCAAGGCCTACTGTACTCATCTCAGTTTCCATGGCTTTGGTGCATGAGCACGTATTTCAGTCAGGTGGCCTGTCTGCGCGAAACCCCCAGCATTTAGAACCCAAGCAAGCTTAATACTCATTTATTTACCTTACTAATGGGATGAAAGACAGAATTAAAATTGTTCAACCCGGGGTTTGAAACTCGGACCTGTTGCGTTGTAGAGCGATACGTTACCATTCAGCCACTGAGATTCCGGCAAAATGAAATTAAACAAAAACAGCTCGTTATTAATAACGACTTGCATTCACGTTTCGTAATTCACTTTCAAAAAGTCGGAGAAAAAAAAATTGAATAGTTTTATAAAACTTAAGTAATCCGTAAACATAAAAGCACTGGCTAGAACCTTTTAAAGTTGACTCTCCGATTGACAAATATGCATCCAGGAAAAATAACGATACACGACCACAGTGATACAAGAAATGAGCTTTAAAATGTGCCAACGCAGGAAATTTACCTTGCGAAGCACAAAGCGATGAAGTTATTGGGAAACTAGAGTTATTTAGAGTGGTAACGTTGTAAGCTAAACCTTCTATACTTTCTTGAGAGGGGTTTGGAAAGTCTTGCTCTTCATCCTCTTTTAACCAAAATTTTGTTACATATTTTTATTATTTAGGGTGAAGAAAAGGGAAGATGGAGGACAGAACATCTCGAAAATAAGTGGAATAATTGCAAAATAAAACACACTGATTATTTATATATATATTTTTTTTTAATTTTAACTTACCCAGTTTCTAATTGGGCATGTGTATAAAATTCGAGACATAGTTTGAGTTTAAAATGATATATTAGATTCACATGAAAAAATACATACCCATATAAGGAATAAAAATGATGTTTTATAATTTAATATAAATGCGTTATTTCAGTTATTTAGAAATACCATAAGCACCAAGATTGAATTCCTTATTATCTGTCAATATTCATATCAATTTTTTTCCAGCTGATATTTGCATGTGTTATCAAAACAAAATGTTTAATGATCTTTAAATATTTTTAATTACTTATATTGTTAAAGTAAGTTTGAAGTGAGAAAGACGAATTCAAGAAATATGATAGAGTATACAAAAACCTCTTATAAAGACATTTCTTTAAAATACATTTTTTCCCGTTTAACACACATAATCCCCTTTATTTGTATTTATTTTAATCTTTACTATTGTTGGACTATTTGCATATTATTTATCTTGTAATCTTTGAATATTTAATTTGTATGGCAAAGGTAAAAGCGATTGCTCCCGCTATATATACCGGTGCATCTGGCACCATATTTTGTAGTGTGGGAATGGAGTAACATTAAAGATGTGAACTGCTGAATACTTGTTATTTTGTTGCTGTTACACTATTAAGTCCGTTCAACAATTCTGGCAATGCTACCCCAATGCTATTATTAGATTATTAATATGAACTTAACACATTATTATTCTTATATACATAGACTATATTATCTTTATATATATACACACTTTAACTTTACTAAGATATATATTACGAACGTAAACTTACCCAGAACCACAAACTTTACTATCACTGATTTTCAACAATAGATTAGTTCTTTTTAGCCTATTTATACACTTACAATTAAAAATTGAAAGACAATCAACAATTGCAACATTATGTTTTCTTAGAGGTGTCTGTTTCTCACTTTTGAAAAAAAAAAAGTTCAATTTTCTTTTAAGAAATTAATTTATGATTGCAAAACTTTTATACCGGCAAAAAAAAAACTCTCTTCTTAAAAACATTTATTGTTTTCACAATTCTTTAAAAGTATAAATTAGTTCATTTTTACTAATAACAGTTTCTTATTCTAATTTTTTTAAAAAAATGAAGTAATAGTGTAAAATAATGAACAGATAAATACACCTTAATATATATTATATGAGGTTCGGTTAAATATCCCGGTAAAAATATAAAAATAAAATGTCAATCATGTTATAACTTTTCTGTGAACAAGATGAGGTATTATTTTATGTACATTTAATATTTTATTTTCCCCCAGTTTATTTGATTAAACATAAAAAATATCCAGAGAGAAAAGCACACACTGATTTACTAATGTTATATAAAATATGAAAGACATAATGAAAGCTGTTTTATTGATATTGAGTGGAGTCCGTTTGTATTTAAAGATTTTCTTTAACAAATTGAATGTTTCTGTTTCATTTTCTATCCATAGCTTTTTTTACTATTTTTGGAAATTAATTGTTTTTACTTGTGAATAATTATCACCACAGTGTTTAAACTATGTTAATTGGTTACTACACTGTTATTCCACTTAATATATTCAAGAATACAATGCATTAACATTCCAAAAATAACAGCAGATAAGAATATTTCCACTTAATGTAAGGTTATTTAATTAATCGACTAAAAAAAGTAAAATTCTTATCTCCAGATAACATTTTTCTGTTAGTGACAACGTTTTTCCACTTAGGATAAGAAACGAACTAAAATTCTGTACTCCAGACGGTTAAAAAAGATAACAATACACATCAGAACTAATATCAAGTAAACGTCTCAGCTGAATAAAGCGTTAATTATTGGTTTTAAACTTGAGTTACTTTCAAATTAATAGGAACTTCTAAAAGAAAAGAATGCTATGCGTTCTGATATCTCAAACAGAATTATCTACATTCCGCAATCGAAACGAACGCTCAATCACAATTAAAAGAAATACAATCAACGTTACGTGATAGAGCGAATACCAATCAATTAATGAAAACGTAAATAAGAGAGAGATCTCGACTGTTGAATATGAGGATTTCATTTATTTTATTTTTAGACAAAGACGAACTGTAACTTCATCTGTAATCTTAACGAGGACTCGCTACAAATGGGACAAATAATGAAAAAAATCCTACAAATCTGCTCAATACAACGTCAGTCCAGTTAATTAAGATTCCCTAGCACGAGCTTTGGAACTCCATATCTTTGTTATTCTCCGAGATCGAAAGATTGTAATTAACAACCCCCAACGTTTCCTTCTAGTATTCTAAATAAAACAATCTAAGAAAAATCTTTGTTGTGCTTGAGAATTTTTTTTTCTAATTTTTACTCCTTGAACATGCGCTGAAGAATCTATTGTTCTTAATTACAGAAACAACTAATTAAAGATTTTCTAAGTGCCCCTTAGAATTAATAGCTATCGTGACCGAGAGGTGTAGAAGGGTATTATTTTTCTGAATAAAAATATTATTTTCTTTTCCACCAAGTTACGCATTTTTGTTCTAAGTTTTCTGAACAATGCAATCTTTTAAAATTCGTTACTAAATAACTGGGGTGGGTTTTTTTACTCGGAAAATCTTAACTAATTTGGCAATTTTCGTCGCGTGTTTAAAACGTGTTAATGAGAAAACAGTGGTTATTTTTCACAACAAAGAATTCAACTATAAGTATTCTTATTCTTTCAAGTATCCTCGGTAAATTTGATTTAATGCTAGACTAAATTATCAAACAACTTGTTAAGGAAATGGGAATCTTTTCAACTAAAACCTTGACAGTGAAAATACACTTCAGGAATTATATACTGAAATATTGTCATCGTTGTGAATTTTGTCAAGGCTTATACAGTCTGCAAAAATCAATTGTGATGATTTTATAAAACTTGAGTATTGTTTGTTGTATAAGAAAAACCGCACCTTGGAATCAATAGATATGAACAAGATTTTTAAATTTACTTTTCATATTTTCATAAGAGAACTTCTTCTTCGCAGAAATTATAACTGGGAAAAATTAGAAGTTAAAAAGCAATAATGGATATCAATACTACTGTAATAATTAATGCAAATTTGAATTGATACCATCCATTTTCATCTCGAAATTTTATCTGATCTTAAATTAGACTGACTCTATTCAAAACTGAAATTAATTTTACATTCAATGTACTTTGTTTTATGTTTGGGAATGAGTGGATGTTGAATAACGCCGCACTCTACAGAAACATGAGGGAAATTGGCGGATGGTCAAAATAACTAAGCTCACCCGAAAGAGCTTAGAGATACAAACCGGTAAATCTGGCGATTGGGAACGTACCTAGGTAAATCTGAGCCTCGGTCAACTGCCGACGACGACATTTTAGCTAGCACAGCAAGTCAGCGCGACGACTTTGAGCGATGCATCAGCCCCTCTATACAGCGAGTCTTCAGGGACACCAGGTCTCAAACCCGAGACTGTACAACGCAAACCACAAGATCATGACAATTACCACTAGACTACCGCAGCCACTTTATTTTTGGGAAGGGACATATTCTGGACTGTTTTTTTTTTCGTTGTTTACAATAACAGTTGTTTGTGCTATATCAAAATATTTTTACTATATAATCAAATGTATACATTATTAAATTAAAAATTAAAAAACTTTTTTTTAAAAAAAACAAGTCTTTATTTAAATGTATTATTATTTTATAAGAAATATTATGCCGTATCGTGGCGAAATAAATGATCTTTCCGATTCTGTAATTATTTTTTGTCTGAATTTCGAGTAGAAATTAGATCACTGTCTTAACGTCAAAATTGCAAACCATTTTCCCTTTATTGTTCTTCATTTTGCGTTGCCGAATAAAAAACCAACAGGGGTAAAACAATTATGCGTTTTAAGGTTTTTAGTTAATATATTTTTAACTAATTGCTATATCGTAATATAAATCGTCGAAACTCATTGTCATGGAAACTAAACATGCATATAAAATTTCAGCTCAATCGGGTGAAGATATCAACTTCAAAATTGAGATGCAAGATTCCACCTGAAAAAATTACATTGCAAGTTAAATGAAAGATTGTAAAAGTATAACCCTTTTTTTTTGTATTTTACAAATTTCCATCGATATTTTCAAAAAGTTTATCTATGTGTTCCTTATTTCGGGGGAAAAATTACATAAGGGAAACATAATAATAACATAATAATTACATAAGGGAGTAACGTCGTGACTCCCAAATTTGCTTAATTCCTGAATAGAGAGAGGGATCGCACAGCTTTAATAAAAACATACTTTTTTATTTTCAAATAAATAACGCCGGATTTACATACGATGCATTACGCCTGTAAGATTTCTTTTTAAGTTCAGTTGACATAAAATGTGTATCTCGACTGCTTGGTCGTTCTCTCGGGTATGTAACTGGATCTTAACTCCACCGAAGTAGTGAAGTTAACATACCTTGGAGAGTTCAGCTGTCCCGCATCCCTTTCCATTAGAGAAAAGATCCACATCCCAGTTCTCCGATGTACCCGATTTCTGGCCTTTCCCAGTTTTCCTCTTATCACAGGTCTAATCACATAGTGGCTGCCCCGCAGCTTCTCTTACTGGTCTCCAAAGATCGTCTCATTTGTTCGTCTGCCACGCAACCTCTTTCGCTCGTATCATTGAAGATACCATTCCCTACCAAACCATCTCTTTAAACCTCCTGGGTGACCTCTTTCACATCACCAATAATTTCTGATTGGCGAAGGTCAAGGGCCTGCACCCGTCACTCTCTCTCTTGATCCCAACTGTCATTGGTAGTTTCGGGAAAAAGTCAATCGTGACTGAGATTATCTATATCACCGCACTTCCTAAGCCATACGGTAGGTCTATAAATTGACATACTGGAAGATTTCCTCCGAACAAAAGACCGAAAGTTCTTTCCTTACAAATACATTCCAATCAACAGGTGTGAGGAAACGAATACATGGATTGCCTTCAGAAACAGGTGTGTTCCTTCTGAAGATCACTGTGATGAAAAATTATCTGGTAAATGTTTGCCTCTGCGTGTTGGAGAAGAAAAAAAAGAGGGTAACATCAAACAGTTCAAGAGTCAGCTTAACATCTGTTTTACCCCAGAGCGTGAGAGAAGTATTTGTAGGCCCCTTTGGCGAAGAAAGTAACCCATCCAGTATTCTGCTGGTCCTGGGCTTCAAATATGACAAGTGAGGTGGCAAACACCCGTTTAACGAGGCGACGCTATAGAAGTTATGTTCATTCGAATCATTTGATTGATTTTAAGTAACGTCTCCCTGTGAAGAACCACAGCGGGTATTGGGGATGGTCATGTGATGAAGATAACACCTGAGCTGGTGTCCTTCTTCCTGAACTACTACTCCGTGCTAACGGTAGAAACCTGAACTTCGGCATATTTAACGTACATCTACCCCTCAACAGGGTGTCAACAGGGTTGCACTAGGTTTCGCACCAACGGCTCGATAATGCAAGTCATGATCTCGCGACCCTGACCAGTCGGTCACTGTGGCTTTATCCAATAAATTAACAGATATAACTATTTTAGAAGTGATTTTAAATAGCGGAAAAACTTATTTCTATTTGAAAATGAAATTTATTTAGCATAACTACATTATTACTAGTTAAATTTAATCTGTGTTTTTTTTCACTCAACGTATACGTAAGACCTTATAATAATGTGGATCAACATCCTATAAAACACAAAAATGGATAATTATATACTATTATCTTAACCTGATTTATTACTTTCAAAATCTAAGTTAGATGAAGAATATAAGAAAATAATTATTACTCTTTCTTTCGAGAAAAAATATTTTAGCATCGAGAGACAAATAAATCAATAAATTAATCATTTTTAATAATTTGCTTATTCTCTCAAAACTATATTCATTCCAAATAATTTTTTTCTGTATAAAAATATTTAATAATCAATATATCTTTTATAAAGGTTTAGGTAAAAAACACGACATTAGTTTAAATATCAATTTCGCAAAAAATAGCATTTAGTTAAACATTTTTCAAATATCCATAGATATTTTTTATGTATTTTCGTTCATCTAGTTAAGTCTGTTTTCTTACCTTAAAAAATATTAAATTCCAGTAATGAAATTTTTAACAAAGATGTATTTATTTCACTAAACCTTAAACTATTTCCATTCCTTTTTTGTAAAAAGCTCTTTTTTTATTCTTCAAACAAAGTTATTTTAAATAAGACGCAAAAAAAACCAAAATTTCTCATTTCTGCTTTTCATTCTAATTAAGAAAATATTTCAGTATCTAAAATTGGCAAACTCAGCTAAAGCATGAAATCTTACTTTCACATATTAATTAGCATAAAATATTAAATCATACCAATTTATAATAATTCTACAATAAACTGCAGAATCATATAATAAAATATAAGAAAAGGAAATGTTTAGAAACCAGTGCATTTTATTAGATTTATAGAAACTAAATAATTTAACATTGATCATTAATATTATGTCAAAGAATTTTAAATTAAAATGGAATCGATATTTGCTGTCTGAAGGAAGTCAGTATAACATTAATTTATCTTCATACTTTCCCATTTGTGAAAGCTAAAATCTCCGTGTTTTCTACAATGAATAATGTCTGGAATTCATAAGAGTATCACACTTATATGTCCATACTTTAATTTAATATTAACAAATATTGTACCCATAATGCTGTAAATTTTGCTACGATGATATATTTCTCAAATGTTTCATATAGAAAGTTAATTTATGTCCAAAATTTCTTGAATTCTATTCAGGAAATAAAGTAGTTAATCAAGAATTTGCTTTTCAATGTCTCTATTTCAAATTACTATTAATTGTTACATATTTTTCAGTTGAAAGTGAATAATTTTAATAATTGTCATAAAAGTAACCCGGAAAATTTCCGTTTACAATCATTTTTGAATGAGTTAATATAAATAAATATAGATTAAAATAGTATAATTTGTAAAAATTGATTTAGATAGTCAATGTTCATAGAAATAATAAGCACTTTTTGCACGAGTTTCTATTTCATATCTGTTTCTAAGAGAAAAAAAAATGTATGTTGCATATAAAATATTAATATTGTTACGCTGATCGGATTCGAGGATTTTAGGCCAATCAGTCGCAAAGAACCAGACAGTTCTTTAAGAGCGATGAAAATTTATTGTCGAAAATCCAATCCTTGAAATGTAAGATTCAGCAGCAATATTTGCAGAATAAATTTCAGAAGATCTTCACACATTCAACAGCATTCAGACACAATTATCGGAGTCTAAAATACATGTATATAAAAGATTATTCACAAGCAATCGCTCTTTCAACAGCGGAAGTAATCACTAATCGCTTCAACTGATCACTATCAAAACCAGACTCACTCACTTTCGGCGAGCATATCTCTATTTATATCTCTAACGGACTAACTAGTAGATTTCTCCACTAATTTCCAGAAGAACCCAGAGGGTCCAAAACTTGCCAAAAATGGTCCCCAACATGATCACCAAACCTCCAAAATGGTTGCCAAAAATGATGCCAATTTGGCTCTATCGCCAAGTTATTGAATCACCACTATAATGTATGGGACACGACGTTGCTTAAGAATGTTACAATTTTAAAGTAATTTTATTTTATTTAGAGTTAAGACAAAGGCATTACACACCCAAATACAAATTATTTATACTATTTGACACAAAATTCGTAACTTTTATGAATAAGGGCTTATTAAAATCCCACTAGAAACAACACAAGGGATTTAGCCGGTGGACCTCGTCATTTGGAACCGTAGTCAAGTGACAAGAATGACACCTGAGCTGACACCTACTTTGAACTTCTCCACACGGTAACAGAAAGACTTTGAGTCTCAACAATTTGAACTCGCATCAGTTTCTTTAAAAGGCGAACCTTCAGTAACATGAGGACTCGATTTTATCACACACCGACCACGAGTCCATGACCGTTGACTCTGCCCCCCACAGCCTTTTTACGTTCAAGTATATAAATATAGATTAAAGTATTATAATTTGTAAATTTATTTGAGTTTAATATTTTATATGTTCGTAGAGATAACGAACCATCTTTTTACATTTATTCCTTATTTATATTTATTTTATTCCATATTTATTTTATTTTAAATGGGAAGAAATTACACTTTCCATAAAAAATACTTTTATAGGCTAGTGAAATAATATATTTATTATAAATCACTATAATTTATATTTTTTCTGGTTGATACTTAAGTAAATAATAACTTTGACGAAATCCATAATATTATTTCCAAAGTTGTTATTTTAAATATTTATTTTCTTAAAGAAATATTTATTAAGAAATTTAATTATACGGATTAAAACCTTGGATTATATTGACGAAACCATACTGAGCAATTATATTTCTTTCACAAATCGCGCATCTGAACACCTTAATATCTAAGAAAAATGTTTCTTTTTAAATGAAAGGAATTGAATCGTTATAAAAAATTAATTTTAAGTAATGCTACTACACAGTCTGCATTCCTATTAAACTGCATATGTTTTCATATTCAAAATTACCTTTAGTGTATTTTGCAATTAAATAAAAAAAAATAATTTCTTAGAAGTTACAAAAATCAGTTAAATAAAGCAGAAGAAAAATTATTCTAAAGATGATGCACTTCACGGTAATTTTCAATGCTCAGTTTTTTCAGTATAGTAAATGAGACAGCTATAATAATTGTATAAACTTCCTATACGATGAACTCACAGACCTATACATTACACAGCGAAGGAATTAAAGTTTTGGAATAAAATGTTAAAACTCTTATCAAATTATCCCCTCTGGATTCCAAACGTGTATAGAACCCAGGATGGATGCTAATGACAATTTAAGTAAAGCGATCACAACCCTTTGTTTCCAAACGCCGCCGCTTTGGAACTGTTAGGAATGTCATTGTTCGTTACTTAAGTACACTCACATCCGAAAGCTGAGCGGTATTGCCAATACTCCTTCGCCACCACCTTGACTCTTCATATTGAAATAGAATACCCCATCCTGTGTTCCATCACTCTTTCGCCATCCCCACCCTTAGTAATCCATTCAGTTGGTAGCATTTGACAGCCACAATAGGTGGCGACTTGTTTGAATTTCAGATGAGCAAGAGAAGTTCTGGCTCGATGCCCAAGTTTTATCACAGCGCCATTGTCACCTAGCTGGCAGAGATCCCACACGGACGTGAAGATTTCACCTAAACACCAATCATTGCCCAGGTTTCTGGGGGTGCTAAATCATGCCTGGGAGAGAAACCTGTACCATCCCTCACCCGCCCCAAGGATTCGTCTGCACTTTGGGGAGGGATCACCACCGGTTAATTATGTTCGTTCTAACGGTTCGTTTACTTTTTAGGACGGATTTCCTTATTAAAAAGATGTGTTGTTTCCAGTATAAGGCAATTATTTTTTTTAAGCTTCATCTTTTAATAAAATTTTAGCATTTGGCCGTGGTGAACTTAGAAAATATACTTCGAAGATTATAAACTGATATGAGAGCAGCCATACGTACGGTTTATTTAAACCTGTGGTTTTCAAAGTTTTTCGACTCTTAGAACTAACTATAAGGTGTTTCCGGGGATCCCTATTAAAAAGAAGCTTTAGAATATATGTTAAAATAATATTTAATGTTATGGCTATTTTAAGAAAAGACAATTTAAGCAAAATATACTATTTCCTTTTTTTTACATAAAAATAATGTAATTTACTCATTAGTTGCATTAAATCATGCCTCAGATGTCACCTTCCATTGCATTATTTTTAAAAACAGGGTTATTTGTTTGAATATTTTTTGCACAAACCAAAATTTAGATCTATTGAAGCTATCTGCAGTCGCATATTATATTTTGCGTTGATTTGTTTCTATATTTTGTTTTCATTGAACGTGTTCGATTCGTTCGTTTGTTACGTTGAGAAATATTTCTCACTTATATAAATTGTTCAGAATGGTATTAAACTGTTCAAAACTGTGTGAGAATCTGTGTATTCTAAAAATTGTCAGCCCAAAATGTAGAGAGAGAGAGAGAGAAAAATAGCTTTTCCTCATTAGATTTAGATTTTAACGTCGAATTTGTTGATATTTTGACCTTCCTATTTTTAATTTTATGATCGTTTTTTTCTTCTGGGAAATATTATTGTACAGGTATTCGATGTTTTTCAGTGGTGTTTTGTTTAATTGTTTTAAGGTATCCGACTGGGTTCGGAGACAATTTTCTAAAATATAAATTAAATAATCATTTAGTTGTTATTTTTTAATTAAGTAGTTGCAAAACTATGAAAATACAGCAAGAAGAATTCTTTGAAAGTTTATTTTTCAAAATATTGAAAAATTTCTACCAAAATATTACAAAAAATTACTCTTTTGCAAAAAACTCTAAAAAAATATATATCACAAAAATAAATAACATTTTTGCAGGGATACAATTCTTCAATGATTAACTATACTTTATACTGAAAAAAGTTCACTGTAAAATTTTGCAATACAGGTGTTCAAGATGAAAAAACCCAGAATTTTCTTTAAAAACTTTTTTTTCATATAAAATTACATAAAAAAATACCTTAATTGAAAAATTACCCTTAGCTTTTAACAGAAAACATTCATTATAATACAAAGAACAAACTCAAAAAAATTCATAAGAATATTTCATTTACTTTAAGAAATATCACTCTTACCGTTAACCATTATGTTCAAAAATAACATTATTCACAAAATGCAAAAAATGACAAATGCAATAAAACATTTATAGATTTAGGAAGGTCTTAAAACTCTTAAGATTTGTATGTTGTGCTTTCCTGAACCTCATACTTCACACTTTTACAGTTTTGAAGTTTCTTTTTTTTTACGACACAGTTTCTTATCCGGTTTAGAATGCCTCGTAGAATCAACAATTCTCGCTCTGTCAAGGTACCAAAAATATTCTTTCATTTCAGAACATAACTTCATTCCTAACTTTTAAAGTAGAGGCAATAGACCAGCAAACTCAGAATTAAAAAGTATTATTGCGATATAATTCCTTAAACGGAGTGTTTGTTGCTCAACAAAGTTGTCTTTCGGGATTATACTTCACACGACATTGTTAAGACTTTCATTGCAGTTCTGAGCTTTCCTGTGAAGACAGTTTCTTCGGAAATTTTGATCGCAAAGTTCCTTATAAGTCTTTTTAATAGAATTAATGACTGAATTTGGAGGATTTGTTGATATATCTATTGACGTTTCTCCAACAAATACTGCTCTCTAGTAATATCTTCTTTTTGGCCTCATTGATCTTGTTTTTAGCAAGACAAGTTTAATTTAATTAAAAATAACTATAACTTTATATAAAAGTACTAACAAAAAAGCTATAAAGAGATCTAGTTTTGAACACAAATGATAAAAAGATAGCAACTCGTTTAAATCAAAACCAACATTGCAATCAGTTAACTTGTGACGGGCTCACGCTTTTTTTCATTAACATATCCTTTTGGGTTCTTTGGGGCTAGAATGAATGACAACTCTTTTCCAACCAACTCAAGAAGTAAAGTGTGAAGGAAAGATACAAATTAGGAAGCTTTAGTGCGTGTGGCCAATGTGAAAATATTTCTCGAAGTTAGGTGACAGTCAAGAGAGGTTACTTGGTACAGAGAGCCCTTAGTCAAGATGCATACCATTGCACATCAGTGAACTGCAACTTCAACTAGGATCGGATATATTGATACTTCGCCTGACATTAAAGATAGAAGTGACCATTTAAATGTGCGGATCTGTGATCGCATTGGAATTGAGTTTATGCGAGTTAGTTATTGATAGTGGTCGGGGATACGTTATTTCGGTATCATATATATTGTGTGTTTAGCCACCGTAGATTCTCTCACATATCATATTACTATCTAATATGTTATTGGTATAAGAGTTAAGATCTTAATAAATTTATATAAGATCATGGCAGCTTCTAGTTCTTCATTTATCCCTACTTCTCTAGCTCACGCTGATAATCTAGGAGAAGGGCACCCGAAGGGGGAGCTCTTAGAAACTGTTGCCTATTTTACAGCAAAATTTATCAATAAAGTGAAATAAAGTTTACTAAACGTAAAAAGAAGTCGTTAAAATATTTTAAATGAATAAAAATCTCATTTTGCTGGTGAAAATCAACCTAAAACTCACACTTCCGGTTTCGATTTGGGCTTACTGCCTCAAACAAAAACAGCTATAACTTTTTTTCTAACTGACTCAGAATTAAAAATACGATAGTTTTAGAAAGCTTATTAAACAGGATACAAAAATAGACTATAAAATAAATTAAGATTCTTTTTTTATGAAAATGGTGATTTTAAACCAGTCGGATACCTTAAATTACAAGTGGAAAAAAAAGCTAAATTGTATAATTTTAAACACTGTTACTTAAACTTAATTTATTCCACCCCACTTAGTTTTGCAAAACATTGCACTCTATCAAGCTTAAAATAAACAAGGTTTTTTTAAAGTTTCCCCTTAGGAAGAGGGACCCATGCAAACACATTTATAATTTTCTTTTTGACTCGTGGAACCGATTGGTATTGCTTTGTGGACACTAGGGAAAAAAATTGGATGAATACAGCAGAAAATTCTGGATCAATATGTATAAATAAATAAGCTGTATAAAATTAAATGTTTTTATTTGGAAATTATGAAATATGGTGAATACACTTTTTTTCATTTAATTTGCAATTACTGCATTTTTTCATTCTTGAAAGATGCCCAAAAGACATAAGTAATTAATATATCTAATATTTAATGCATCGAAAAATTTCCTCATTTCATAAAATCTATTGTTGTTACAGCTCTCTTCATTGAATATTTGAATTTTATTAATTACTACTGTAGAAAATTATGTAAGACGTCATTTTTAAAACTGTTGAAGCGCAAAATTATGCTGGTAAAACACATAAATCTTGCATTTATCACAGAGATAATACATTTTATCTCCTAAAATTAATAAGTGTTGAATAAAAGTTGTAGCAAGAATAACTTTATAATTCGAGCCTTTTTTTATGAAGTTTGCTTATAAATTCAATTATTAATTTCAAACAAAGTAGTTGTTTTTATATATATCGTGATTTTCTTTTTCAGTTTTTTTATGCTAACATAATATCTATTCATCACATATACTCTGAAAGCAGAAGATCCGTTTAAAATCCATACATACAACGTTCGAAAGAGGTAATTAAAGTAAGCACCTAAAATGGAATGTATTTCCTGTATCTAAGCTTAGTTCTTGTTTCTTTCGCAACTTTCATTCCAATTGTTAACACTGGAATTAAATTCTTCACTCTTAACTTTGTTTATTAATTATGTTATTATATTGTTCTCCTTTTTGTTCTCTCTCTGTAATTCTTAATTTTCTATATATTATTTATTAAACCTGTATATGATATTTCTTATATATTTTTGGTAAATTTAGTGCCCACGTATCTATTTCAGAAAAAATTAAGCAAATAAATAATGAAAATTGGTATTTTTCAAGATAAGGAAATATATCTTAGGAAAATAAATGAACGAATTGTCTAAAAAATGCATTGTATAGTCATATTTATAAGATATGTATATCGAACCGGGATAAAATGACAGATACGTAAAATTCGTTCCTGTTGCGTAAAGTCTGTTCAATGATTCTTCACACCCAGTGTCTGGAAAGCGATGGTGGTATCTCAACAACAGATGACTAGACGTTTGAATGGGAGAGAGATATAGATAAAGTGTTGGTTAGAGAAACAATCGAGTACCTTTTGTGGAAAGATAGTTCAGGACGATCATACCAGATATTGAGCCTACTTGATAATATAGAACAGGGGTGGCGAACCTTTATGGATCGGCTTGCCATTTTTTCTAAAGAAGTATTTTAATGAGGCATAGACATGCCGTTAAATAATTTTGACTTGTGATTATTGGAAAAATAATAAAACTATACTCTAACAACTCAAAACTCTTTATTGATAACGAACAAATACTTTTTTTGTACTGTATAGTTGTAAATGTTTTAGTTATACATGTAATTCAAATTAAAGTAACATTAGTGGGACATCTGTTGTTGTAGATTATGTGTGGATGACAAATAACTTATATTAAGGTTATAAGATGTTACTTTTAGTAGAATACATGCCGAATTGGAGTCATCTGCCAAATGGTTTCTAAGCAATTAATTATTTTTGCTGTGGTTCACTTTTTTGACAAGAGTATTTGTGATTTGACTCAAAATACCGTTTTACAGACAATGTTCTGCATACCACTGTTCCAGAATATAAAAGACACATCACTTTGTAACCTTTACTAATCATGCCATATTTCTAGCTACATCGTTTGAACTTTTCTGTTATATTTACTATCTTGCACTTTTTGTTCTTTTGCTAAACAAGCCATGTTAAATAACAACTAAAAATCGTAAAAATAACACAAATAAACTTTAAAATAGAATTGTGTTGATGAAATTGACTATGCTATTCGTAGACAAATTTTGCATCATAAGCAACTGTAGTCCAAGACGTAACTAAGGCAATAACGAAGGGTCAATGAAAATAAATGTGCTCTCCGCCACCTCGCGACTCGCGTTTGTTCATAATATTTCATAGTGAATTGTGTAATTTTGAAATAAAATGCAATCCATTTTAATCTCTGGTGTGCCCAAAATATTTTGCCGCATATCATTGATGGCATGAGGGCCAATTGTTCGCCATCCCTGATATAGAATGTAAACAGGATGCATGGGGTTTTCACTTCAGTGCATCCAGACATGATACGTCCACCAAAAGGTAGCACGAAAAACTGGGACTATCTAAAAAAGCTTTTCTCTAGACATACCCGATTTTCTCTAGATATACCCGATGCACGTGTCCATGATACAGTTTAAAGAAAAACCAAAATAAAAATAAACATTTCGCGCTAGTCCAAACTTTTTCATAGAGCGTGGGTGGATATTTTTCGTGCTGCGAGTAAATTCACTTCTTGACTCAAGGTCCGTGATGTGACAGCCGAATCCTGCAATGCCTACTCCCTGTCATGGCTCTCTTCCAAGGCGTTAGTATAGGTAATATAATTTTAGGTACATAATATTTAGTATAAGCCATCTGAGACCAATGAATCCATATAAACATGACAGCCGTTGGATTTCGACTAATTCCAGTAACACTACTGCAGATCGATATAAATCACTCTCTCGATAGGACACGATGCTGCTGCTATCAAATTTGGACATGTATTGGTAGCCAATTCCCTATCATATCCAAGACATAACATGATCTTCCCACAATCAACCAACAATCAAATGTAATTTAAGAATGAGAATTATTCCGCATAACTTTCATTTCATACAGAGTGCTAGTCCCTTTGCTGAATCGTTCAAATGCGCTTAAATGTTAATCCTTTACATATAGATGTATCCCAACATCTTCCTTCTTTTCATATGAATTCAACATTCATGTATATAATGCTTTCTTCATTATATTGCAGTTTTAAAGTAGCCAAATATATGTATATATGATCTGGCACAATTTAAGACATTTTTAACAACTAGTATGACATTTGGGGATGGAATAATTTCATTTCATTATTCCTGTCGTAGAGCCTGCTGAGCGTAGAATGGATTGATGAGGAAACATGTTGCTATTTTAAAATCTAATTTATGTACGATCACAAGCTCACGATTTAACTCGGGAGAAGGCACGCACTCAATTCTAACGTTAGTGATCGAATGGGGTGACTGGGTCCACCTAATCCTTTTTTCAATTCCTACTATTAGCTCACACAATCTCTATATATTTATTTATTTATCTGAGTGGAATTTTCAATCGTTAATAAAATACATTTTAAAGAGCTCAATTTATCTGAAATTTTATACACAGGTTTATTTTGGATGACAATACAAAAATATAAAAATAATTAATAAAAATTAATTGATTAAAACTAATTATTTAAAGAATTACAAATACACAACCACGTTGGTATCATTTTTGGCGACTTAGTGACCCTTTCAGTGACTTGTGTCAAAACTTGAAAATGTTTTTTTCTCACGTGTTAAAGTATTCAGTTGAATTGAATTTATATACACGATTGTTTTGGATGACAATGCGATACTTAAATGATAATTAATAAAAATTAATGACCACTTAATGTTGTGATTCTGTCATATGTATAAACATATTTATATTAACTGTAACTATTTAATAAAAAGTAGCTAAAATAAAAATTTTCTTTGTTGATCTAGGAATTGACTTAATTTTTTTTTTATATTACTTGTTTATAATTATTTGTGTTGTACCTGATAAAAATCGTATTTTCAGCGAATAATTTAATTAAGAAAAGGTATGCTACTACTTTTCATTTTTTTTTTTTGATAACTTGAGAAAAATTCCATTCAAACTGAACTAAAATGTTTCAAATGTGAGTGACTTAAATAATGTACACAAATCACTAAGGTTTGAAATCCCGTGTTATATTTTCAATCCCGGGATTACATTATCCAATTCCAGGGATTAGGATTGGACTATTTATTAAAAATTCTTGCACATTAGCATAGTTAAAATTGCATAATAAAACAAACTGAAAATATAATAAAAAATTGGTTAAATATTAATTTTATTGAAACAAGTAAAAAAAAACTTAATTCATCATAAAAAAACAAAAACAAATATTGTACTTAATAAAATTTTTTAAAAAAAACATATCTTTATTTCTTTTGTTTCTGTAAATAAGCTTTTAAGAAACACAGCTCATCCAACTCTTCATCGTTCAAACGGCTTCTTATTTTTGTTACAAACTGTTCTGCCGAAGTAAATGCTCGTTCGAATTCTATACTAGTAGGTGTTATCGTCATGAAAAAGGAGTATCTTTTCAGATAGTCACCACATCTCCCTCCATTTTCAAGAAAGAGACAATTCTTTCTGAATTTTTGATGACAGTGTCTCAAATCTAATAGACTGCTTTGGCGCATATACCTCTTTCATAACTTCATCTAGTCCTTCTGCTACACTTGAGAGTTTTTATGTATAAATTGATCCCCCCAGTTATTGAATCAGAATGTGAATCAATTTCAATTGTTACCTTATTTGAAATAGAAGATCCAGTTGCATGAACTGTTAGTAATGCTTGAAGTGTAGACTTGAAGTGTCTCAAGTCTTTCAATCAGGTCCTCTACTAATTAAAAGCCTTTAGTGGAAGAAGGAACTGTGACTAAATCTATTCTTGAGATATTGCTTATATTATTGTGTAAGTATTGCAGTGCACCACTTAGGTCTGTGCGATTTTCTCCCATACGAGGAATGAGAGCTGCATATATATATTTTTTACTTATTGCACTTATAATTGCACAAAAAAATTCTACGTACATATTTCATAAGCAAAATATGAATTTCCTAAGAATTAAATTATTAGAAAATTTTGATGAATAAAATCTTCTTAAATAAAACTAAGACAAAACTTTAATCCCGGGATTAGTTATTTTAATCCAGAGATTTTGTTATTGGAAGAAACACCGGCATCGGGGGCTGCAAACCCTACAAATTACATACACTTTTCACTGACATTACAGGAATGTAATCTGCAGGCAATATTGTCAAATTTTGATCACGTTTTTGTAGTTTTATTGTTCTTCGGTGATCGACAAACATCATGCTGAATTTTTTCTTGTTCGTGTTTTTTTGACAGGCGAAGTGCATGTTGTGGAACACTTGTGATTTCATACTTTTCATGACGGAGATCTTTTGTTAGCATTTGTAAATTTTCCTTTCACAACTCGGACGTTTTATTTTCATTGCTTTTCTCAAACTTATTTTGGCTGTCATAATTATCATTCGTTATTTCATCAAGTTCTTCCCTTGCTCGATCAGTTTCGACTTCATCCAATAAAGATCACACACAGATGCCCATTTCATTCTTTTTTTTTCTGTTCATTTACATTTATAACCCATAATGTGTCTTGCAACACAACCATTAAGTCGGTCACATGGAAAAAGATGTAGCTTGTTCATAGAAAATATTTTGATACAAATGAGGTCGTGCGGTTAACTCAGTCATTCCAAGTACCTTAAGATTGTATGGAAACCTTTGCCACTCATAAAAAAGAGGGAAATATTGTTTGTGAGAAATACATTTTAGTCCCATGGAGACTGTCAATGAGGAGGATACTGACAAGGTCATTGGAAACAAACAGTTCTCTCAGAATTAAAGATTTCGTGAGCCTAGGACAGGGGTTGGAAACCTTATGAGTCGGAAGAGCCAAAAATTACAATTTACAAAATTTCAAAGTTTTTCAAGAGCAACAAAAATTTTTCTTGTCAACAATAAATAGTACTTGCATAAATAAAAGTTTTTGATAAAAAAAATCTATTTATTCATAAGATAATATATATATGGCATTATTAGACGATTACTTATTATTTAAGTAAAAATTTTAAAACAATTAAACATTTACTCACAACATTAACTTGTGCTTCAATAACAAACAATTGAGCAAACAAATTCAACAGGAGCGATGGCTTTGCATGGTTATTCAAGTAGAAAATTTAAACAATACTAAACAATGTAACTTGCACATAAAAAATTTTTAAGAAATGATATACATTTGAGCAAACAAATTCAATGGGAGCGTTGGCTTTGCATGGTTTTAGAAAGTTTGGATAAATTTGACTCATAACTTGTTGTTTTACATTTCAAACACGATTCTAAATTTTCATTTGTTAGTTGGTAATTTGTCTTACTTTACTTTTAATTATATTCTCGCAAGAAAACGCTTGCTCGCACGAATATGTCGATTCGAAGATAGTCAGCACTCCAAATGCCAACCTCTTCACCTCACTGTAGCAATCTGGAAGCCTATTTCCATGCATCGAATATAAGTGCCTAAACTCGCGGCATTTCTTTTAAAGATGTCAACTTTTGTTGCGTTACGTACATTCATTTCTGGACCTCCCAACTCTTCCAACTTGCTTTTCAACTCTGAAAATTTTCCACTCCACAGAGCTTTACTTTTTAAATCGATCAATTGCATTTCTCGAGATCCAGTATCAATTCCAAATGGCTCAATGTGAATTTCGTTACTATTTGTATTGAGAGGATTTACTATGAATGCTAGAGTGGTTTTGTTGGTTTTGAATTGCTCAAATCTGTCGGCAAATTCATCTTTAATTTTTTATAACTGTGCTAACTTTATTTAAATCAATCTTATTGTCTTCAATGCATTTTTGCACGGCATTTTCTATATCTTCCTCTCTAGTTTGTCCCGAGAGAGGTAGCAATACTAGAAGTTCTTCTTTTGGACCTTGGGAAGACATATACTTGGCAAAAAGGGCACCTTGTGTCGTATCTTTTAGGTCGCAAGACATCTATAGCAAGTGATAAGGCAGAAGAAAGTTGAAGATCTTCCACCTCTGCAAATATTCTACATCTGAAGACATTTTAGCTACTCTATCTTGTACTGTTTTAGCTGATAGTGGCAAATCTTTGATTTTTTTCAAGATTTCTGGTTTGTTTTTGAAATCACGAAACAGTTCTTTAGATGCACGTATGAAGCAATCTTTGACATACTCATCTTCTGTGAATGGCGTGCCTTTTCTTGCAATTTCTAGTGATACCGCGAAGCTTTCCATATTAACATTACTTATAGATTGCGTCCAGTTACTTAACATGGAACTTGACTGCTGTTTTTGTTTCGGGAGCTTGGCGACAGCTTTTTTTCGTTCTTCGCCGCCTGGATATTTACTAGCAAACTGAGTATGATTTGCAGTGAAGTGTCTGTCTAAATTTGATTTCTTATTCTATGCGAGTTTTTCGTGGCAAATGAGAAAAGTCGGAAGGCCATCTGAATTGCATATGAAAGCACACAACGTCCAATCTCGATTGAATTCTCGATGCTCTTCTTCAGTTCTCTCTCTTTTTTTTTGTTTTTGTTTTTTGTAGATGCCATGCTTACGGTGAAGCTGTAATAAAGACTTTTTAAAATTATTAATTAGGTATCCAAAACAGCAGATGACAAGTTTTGCAATTATTTACTATGTCAACGTATACAAACGTAAATACATACGAGAAGCTGGTCATAATGAAATATAATTCATCAAAAAACATTTTACCGCGACATTTCTCAATTAAAAATAATTACCTAAATAAAATAAATAATTCTCTAATAATTTAATTAATAAAATAAATAATTTAGACATGAAACAATGTTTGTCTCACTCTCTCACGTACTGGCTGAGTATAAGTACGTAGTTTCTTCGCATCTGTAATCACCTCCCGTGTAGGGTGATCGCCGATTGGCCCAATCGGACTTGTCAGAACATGTTTATCACAACGCAGTCTGCACCCTTTAGTTCTTTTTTTTAAATTTTGGCAAATACAAGATACATAGTTTACGAGTAAAGGTGTTACGCCCAGCTATGCTGAAACCATTGAAAATTGCCAAACATATAAACAATCTAATACTGCAAATACCTACCTACATTGATCGTCAATGTTCGAAAATAGGTTTATTAAATAACAATTTATAGGTACTTACACTTATAATTATTATTTTAACGCTAATTTTTAAATAATAAAAACTATAATATAGATAAATAATAAAATAGGTAATTTATTAAATATATATTTTAATAAAAACATTTTCGTGGTAATATCCAACAGCAGTACTTTGTTTCTTTTTTGACAATTCTTATTGACTTCAAAAAAGTAGTTAGGTAATTTATTTAGAAAAAAATATGTATAATATGTGTTTTAAAAATATAATACTTATTATGTTACCCAGCTCTACTTCGTTTTTATTATTATTATTATATATGTACATGCATACATTTGAGAAGATAATTCGCTTCTACTGTTCTACGTAAAACAACAAACTATACGTCACAGACAAAGCACTGGAGAAGACACCAAATTGTCTTGAGTCGAAAACGAATTAAAACCTGCACAGGAACATACACTACTCGACGACGGCGTCATTCGAGAGTTTCCGACGGACTGACGACAGTGACGACGCGTATCATGGGGGAGGGGTGCGGGGAAAAGCCAATACAATTAACCTTAGTAGTACCTTATCCTCGTTTATCTATTCAGAACGACTTTTATTTATTTATTTTTTTGATAAAATAAATTATATTTGCGTATGGAACAAAACAGCCGCAGCTTTACATCCAAAGAGCCGCATGTGGCTCTCGAGTCGTAGGTTGCCGACCCCTGGCCTGGGGTGATTCTGTGCCCTGCCTGATCACTCACGCGTTAAGGGGATAAGGGGGGAGGGTAACCGGTTTTATGGTACACCAAGTATTCTTAGTTTGCATTCACTACATATTTAATGAATGGATTTTCCCGTATATATAAAATCAGCTTTTAAATTAACTAAAATAGTATGCACAAAAATATAAATGCATAGTATTCTCATACTTTAAGAAAAAATAATAATAATTGGGGGAAAAATAGAATTAATAAGGCATAGGAAACATACAGACAACTCTAGTGATACAGCAATAATAATAAAAATGCAGATTTGTTATAAACGTAAAATACGACTTCTTGTTCCGGAGACGTAAGACCGAATTATATAGCTGTACCGCAAAAGAATTACGTCCTAAAAATCTAAAATAAATCACTTAAATTCAGTAAACTAATCTCATTTAATTTAAAACCTTTATAAATAGATATATTTGTATTTTTGTGAAATATAAAGATGCAGAAATTTGATAAGAAAGTATGAAGGAAAAACAAACAACCATCTTTCCTTAAAGATTAATAAAAATTTTCAAAGCTCTTAAATTAATGTAAATAGAAAATTGTGCCTGTAGATTTAATTTTGTTAAAAGTATATTTTCTTCACGGTTTAAACAATAATGTTTATTGATAGTTTAATGTTGTTTGAAAGTTTTATAAACAAAAATTAGAATAATTGTCTAAAGCAATGTTTTTCAAACTTTCAATAGTTGCGACCCAATATTCAATCATAGTTTTCATTGCGCCCCCCCCCCTTACAATAACAATATATTGATTTCAAAAATACAATGACGCTAATGCTACAATACGACTTCTTCCACCTGCATATTTAAATGTCCTGTTCTTAACTCATCCAAAGCGTTAATTTCCCTCCGGACGCATATATATGTCTTTCCGAAGTACGATCTTTTCTGTGTAATTATATCCATAAAATTATTCCGAAGCCTTTGGAATGCAATAAAAAGACCTTGACAATGTTTTCAAAGGATTATAAAATGATTTGTCATTACTTCAGATGTGATTTAGTTTTATCCCTCCCCCCTCCCCAATACACCACATACGCGCGCCTACGTGGAAAACGGTGGCATTGGGGAGTGAATCGCGTAACTTTTGAAACCGCTCAAATTATCAAGATAAGTATTAATTTCTAAACATAATTTTGAATAAGACAAGCCCATGGGATCACTGGTAATTAGTAAACTTGTTCCTAACTTAGTACTTTTAAATTAATTATAAAATACATTGTATAGTACATTTATAAGTGTATTATATCATTGTAAATATATATTTCATTTTTTATTATATCAGAATTAATTTTGTATGTTTACTTTCAGTTTTGTTAAAGTATCTTTTGTTTTCCATTTTTCAATATGATAGCATCCTCCTTGTAAAGTTATTACGCCCTTCTAGAGGAACGCGCCCCGAAGTTTAAGAAATGCTGATCTAAAGCATACATTTTTTAAAGGAACAATACATTTGTGATGGTTCTTTAAAAATGGATAGGGTATTAGTATTATACGTCATTTCTGAAGTAATTCTTAATTTTTTTTTAATTGTTACATTTATGTGTCGTGAGCAAATCATAACAAAGAAAATATTTGAAATAATATTTGTTTATATTGATTGATATTACATAATATTCGTTTATATTTTTTGTATTGGTGTTTTTAAATTTAGCTTTTTGAAGTCTTACGTTACCAATATCTCTAAACGTGTATAAAGTGTATGAAACACTCAATACTTTTTTTTATTTTGCAGTATTTTAAATCACATGATTCATAATGTGTGCAATGTATATTAATTACACTTGATCTTTTTAATAATTGCATCTACAGTCCAGCCAATTCTGTAACTGAATTACTTGATTAGAATTGACATTATAAATCACTTTCTAAGAGGAGATTTCATATCATTGTGATGGTAGTTTTATATTAAATCACTATCGATTTATTTAAGAGAATAATGCTTAAGAAAACGAAATGCAAAAATGCTGAAAAAAAAGGTTTTTAAATATTAAACATGTATTATGCACCTAAGATGACAAGACAATTATGACTTAGCATAAAATGTCAGATTAAAACGTAGCAATGCTTATCTTCAAAATAATAGAAATGTTCTTTCAAAAATAACCATCCAGAATGAAAAATTGTGTTAAAATTCACCTTTACGTTATTTTTTTCCTATAAACATTAGACTTTAGAGAATTGAATATGCTTTGTTGGGAATGTTTGCAGACGTTTTTGATTTAACCAGAGTAGTTTTAAGAAATTTAATCACTTTAAGCTATACAGAGGAGAAATAAATTATCTTTATTTTGAAGAGCGTTTGTATCTTTCAAGAAAAGTTCAAATTAAATTTTATTTTATTTGTCTGGTAGATTCTTTATTTCAGTTGTATTTTAAATAAATAAGTTCATTAGAAAGACCCTATGTAAAGTATTTTCCGTTGTTGAATGTGCTGCAAGATTTTCATTGATATTGAAAAGTTTTAAATCTATCAAAATTAATTGAATAAACTAGTTTGTTGCACTTATTAATTGACTAATAAGGAAAATAATTTAACTCAAATAATTTACAATGCCTAAATCAATTAAGTGACAATAACCAATGACAAAAAGTATTAAGTATTTTATTTCGGAATTTTATATGCTTATTTTGAATAAATATTATAATTTTTATTTTAAAACTTTTAATGGAAAATGAAAAAAAAAAAAACGCATTTAGATTCAATATTTTCAGTTACAAAGCAAATTTGCAATTAAACCTATGAAAAAAGATTCAGATTTATTAAAATTAAAAGGGATAGTCTATGGTACTATTTACAATCCATATACTGTTTGTTAAAATTATAAATGTTAATGCTCTTCATTATGTTTGCATTTTCGTATTCATATGATGTATCTGATAAAATTTTTATACGAACATCGGTAAACTAATCTTAATCAGCTATAGTCCTTGAATTAAATGCATTTACTTTGTTAATATTTTATTAGAATATTCTCAGAAAATATAAAAATTTTGTGGAGTGAGTATCAGTGGAATATTTCAATTATCAATCGAAACAAAAAACTGATATTTGGTTTTCACTTTTGTTGTCGTTGTTACTAATGCCACCATCATGACGAAGTCATATCGAGGCCTGCGAAATTCCTCGCGGATAAGGGCTTGAATTTTTACGACTGTCGTTAGCCTTAGCATTGAGCGCCATGCAGGTGACTGTACGATTGTGCTCGGTCTCACCCCAATTTAGAGGGAGAAAACCCTGAGGGTGGTCAGGGGCCTCCCACCTCTCTTTCCTTTCCACTAACCACACGAGAGGACTTGCGGCTCGACGGCTATTTAGAGTATCCCCATGCCGCAAAGGCACTATACATTTACAAGCATCCATGTCCTCTCCGGGATTCGAACCCAGTCCCTACGGCACAGCAGTCAGCGTTGCTGACCATTATAACAGATGGGTGATGTTTATATTGGGTTAAATTTATAACGGCCCCATAAAAAACACAATATCTTATTCTTTATTGAATTCAAAGTTGACAATGGGCTTGTAATTGCTGTAAAATAAAGGTATGGTTTGGGATCTGAATAATTTGGTATAGGTATTCAAGTATTACGATTCTTCAAAACATTTTTCAAAATTAAAAAAAAAAAAAAACATTATATTATATGCCTTTTTCTTAAAATCAAATGTGTTTTGTTTACTTATATGCCTTCTTATTGTTGATAAATATGTGCTTTTTAAAAGAAAGTTTCCATTAAAAGCATAAGTTGGCAACAACAAAGCACATGAACTGATTCGTTTGAAACACGTGATTAGATTTAGCATGTGAATATGACGTCACATAAATTTAGCTCGTTTCGTGACTTACATATGAATCAAGAAACTAAACGGGTTTCAATGTACGTATTAATTGTGTTCATTCTAAATATGTATTTTGTTATTTTTAAAATAATTAATGTGTTCCAATATATACTTGATAAATTAAATTTGATATCAAAAGCAGTTGATCCATGTTGTATATGAATAACAGTCACTAACAGAATGAGTCAAAACTATTCTTAAGAAAATCACCCGCATACCTTTTTTTACTTGTCCACTCTCATTCTTTTCAATTGTATTCGAAACTTACTAACGCGTAGCAAGAGGTAGAATAAATAAGAAGGTAGCGGGATTTCAAAACAAACCAAACTCACCAAGAATCTTCGAAACCCACCACATTGCCATCCTTGGGAGTGCTTTCATTATTTCGGCATTAGCATTTGCAGAAAAATTCCACCCCTGGCATTTAATTAAATTTCCAACAAGCTGTGTCTGTTTGAAGCACTCGTTTGAAAGGATTTCCGTCGTAGTGTTTTCTCGGGTTTGTTGTTTGTCTTGTGGACAGGAGGCCTCTTGAGATTTCAGCGGTCTTCCATGAGGGCTTTTAAGTGTTCGTTTATTGATTTTTAGACTTCTCTCTCTCTTTCTTTTTTTCTTTCTTGTTTTAGAGTCATGCTTCAGTAGATAAATACTGAAACTTTCTGTCCCGTGTAGTACTTGCAACATTGGAAGCAACTAGCGAAAAAGGTGGATAAACGAGATTTAAAGGCTATATTTCACTTTTCTTATTGAATTATTTTTTTAATTCTAAACTACAAAACAACATTAATCTAAGAAAATGCAGATTTGAGAAAGATTCTGACGCAATACTGGTCTCCTTAATGTCACCAGCCTCTTTTTTTAGTATCTTTAACAATCTTCAGTTGATTGGCTAAAAAATTTTGTTCTTAATGCTTACTACTGAAATATTAGCAAGCCTTTTAGTATTTTTTTAAAAGAAACTGATCGAAAATTTTGCTTACTTGCCTCAAATCCATTGAGTCTAATTTTCGAAAGCAAAAATATATTCTATAGTCTATATATCTTGGCATCCCACAAGTACAATTGCTGAAATGTACGTATGATATAATGACACACATATATTATAATTATCATACTTTAAAATCACCTTTATTACGGACATAATTCTAATTTATAACCTTTATGTCCACAACATATTAAAGGTCAAAGTGATTCTCCGAGAAATTTTAATATTATATTAAAATAGATTCATTGATGCATGAAGATACTATTTGAAAAACATACATATTTATGTAACCATGGACCGTGAAATAGGTTCCAAAATCATTTGATATGTTTCAGCAATATGTTAATTCTAATAACACACAATTCATCAAAAAATTACTAGAAATAAAAATAAAATCAAACAATTATTAGAATAAATTATATATTTTATTATCATGTTTATTTTTGGCATTTGGTGGCTTAAATAGTCTTTTGAGTAGCTTTGAATAAATAGTAGATAACACTCCTAAGGTATGTGTTAAAATTTAAAATATAGTTCATTTTGGTTCGTTAATTAATTCGTAAATAATTAGGGGGCTCCAAAAACAAAATTACTAATTTTATGAAATCATTATGACCTTAAAACTGTAAGAATGTAATTAATTTTAATTATTATTAAAAATAATATTTTAGAGAGAATATATGAATTCAAAATCTAAATTCAATACTTTAAATTCGAATAATACGAAATTCATCAATTCGTGATCATATACTTAAAAGTGAAAAGAAAAATATATATCGAACTTAAAATTAATTTTAATCCAACAAGTTATTTAAACTTGTTTTAATTCTTCTTACTTAAAAATTCATTTCATGAGGTAATTTCAACAATTGTCGATTAAAAAGAACTAAACAATTAATATTTAACAAGGAAAATTAATAAGAAAATACCATACTTTGAAATTGGCAAGGCCAATCAAAATTTAGATAAGGGAGATTAAAATTTATAAGTTCAATTAGTCCTTCATTTTATTCTAAAAATGAATTATAAACATACATGACATGCTATTAATGAATAGTTTATTAGAAAACATAAAAATTTAATAATACTTATCTATTTGTCCATAGTTTTTGTAAAATAGGCAGCCAATTTACTATCAACGCATTTACTTGATGTCTTTAATCGAGACAGAAAAAAAAGCTATTTTCTGAAAAGACTATTCCTTTTAATTGAGAATAGGACTGCGTTTTCCCTTCTGTTTTGAAGATTTTTTTTTCTTTGTGGAAGGGGAAATTAAAAAGACAGTGAGTGAAACAAGACAAACAAAGGAAGACAACTGTTGTTTGACGAAATGTTGGACATGATTAGTTTTTCTAATGCGCTGAGTCAATTCAGTCTTTCAGCCTGTGGGAGACTACTTCACAAAATCGGATTTAATGTAAGACAGAAATAAAAAGTTTGGATGTAATATTGATCGCTCTAAGAAAGGACTGTAGACTTATATGTAAGCTTAGAGTTTTTGATTTGTGAATCATGATATCGATTATCATATTCAGAATACATGTATTAATTATGTTGATACAGTTAAAAAATTAGATCCATATAGTTTGCTGAAAATTTTGACTCTGTGTTCAAAATAACTTTTTTTTCTGAGAAGTTTTATTAACGTAATTTTATGCGCGTATTTTTTTAAAAAGTAATTGAAGGAACAATAAAAAATTAAGGTATCTGCCTACGTTTCAGAATCAACATTTGACTGAAATAGAAAAATTTCTTTTATTTTCGCCATTTTGTGCAGTAAACAAATTGAGCACCCAGAAAGAAAAATATAATAAGTTAGAGAACAAGAAAGGTCAATGATATAAAAAATTGGTGTACTTTAAATACCTGATATTAATCATTATCTTAGTAATATACTGCGTAAAAAATAATTTAAATATATAACTTTGAATTCCACGTAGAGTATTTTGAATTTCATAACAATTTTCATCAAATTTTGTCTAAAATACCTCATTTCAATACATTTACATTTCAGGAATCATGTCTCCATAGGCAGATACTTTAAATTAAATAAATAGAAAAGCAAAAAGTGTCAAAAATATATCTGTAAGGTAAGAAATAAACAGATAGATAGATATACTGTGTAACGACGTAATTTTTTATAATTTTCTTTTAATAAACACTGCTGGCAACATAAAATGCAACACCCTGAAAGAAGCATGCAAACCATGTGAAATTTGCATCATGTTTTGGTAGCGATGAAATATGCAAAAACATAGCATTATAGTGTAGACACACATCACGGGCGATCATAGCGCTACCCGTAAGTTCTAAACAAAAGGAACACAGATTGGCAATTTGAAGAACAGCAATTGTTTTTTCGTTTTTGAGTAGGTTGTTTACCTATGCCTTGTGGAAAAAATAGAGCGTGTCTTAGAAAGTTTCTGAATTCGACCGTGGAAAAATAGTAGTCTATAAGGCTTGTGTATTATCCTTTAGAGAAATCGCTCAACGTGGTGGATGAGACCAAGCAACTGAGATGCGGATCTGTCATCTCTGGATGCAAGAGGAAACGACGGATCATCGTAGCCTACCACATCCATCTCATTGCACCACTACCCGTGAATATCACAGAAGGATAATACACATCATGAACCATAGAAAAACAGATTCAGTCTGCTACACATCATTCTGTGTCTACTCTCACCTTTCAAAGCCGTCTGCAGCAGAGTGGAATGTCTACGAGGCGTCCATTACTTCGTTTACCTTTGACTGGAAACAACACGCGTTTGCGCCGCCAATGGTACGATGGACGAAGAACAAGCACAACGTAATGGAACAACATTGAGTTTTCTGCCAAATCCTGATTCTGCCTGCAACATCACGATAGTTCGATTCGAGTTTCGAGACACCGTGGTGAGAGGCTTCTGAACTATTGCGTTATACCACGCCTCACTCGTCCTGCACCCGGTATCATGGCTTAGGGTGGTATTGGATTTCACTGCCGCACCCCTCTAATAGGTACATTGAATAGACAGGGCTGAGATGTTGACACTCGTGGTCTACCCTTACATGCAGCGCTTCCCACCAACCATATTCAAACAGGATAGTACATGACTACACGCAATGTTCAAGAGTTCTTCTTCATCCATCAGATTGAATTGCTGTCAAGTATTGCTTTTTCTCCCGAGCTCTCGTCAATCGAAAACGTGTCTTTCACGCTTGCACAATGACTCTGCCCCGGAATACACTAACTGTTGCTACACCAGATCAAAGTTGGCAATATGTGGAAGCCACAATGACTGCTTTACCCCAAGGATACATCCTTGGCCTCTTTTTGATTCTATGCCGAAGCGTTAACTAATATAATGGCGGCTACACTAACTATTGATTTTGTCATAATCTACACTTCACAATAGGCTGTAATTTTAATCGTTCAATCTTTGTAAAACATGTTATCTGTCAAATAAATTCCACTGTGATGCCTCTGGTCTTTCTTGGTGCTGCATTTTGTGTGACGAACAGCGTATTATTCTGTTTCACTGTAAAGAAATATTTTCTTTATAAATTCATATCTGTTCTATTTTCTCAATAACATTACAATATTTTAAAAACCAAGCAACATTTTTAAAGAACTTAAAAGGAGTAAATTGTATAATGAATAATTTATCTAAAATGTTGCTCCTCAAATAATTGAAGAAAATGTAGTAAATTAATGCTATAGAAACATTATGACTTGTTTGAAATAAACTCTTAAAATTTTAGAAATTTCGGTCCATGAATTCATATTTTCTTAATCTTTCTAAAGTTTCAAAGAGATTAAGTCTTCATCCACCCAAACAAGTTAAATTCCATATTCGTATATCTTCAAACAAATTAATTATCTTCGTGGGTCAAATATTTGATATTTGATTTAACAGCTGCTTTTCATGAAAAGATTTGAAAATGGTCTGGGTAATATGCAGTGCATAACATATTGAAGAATAGTAGCTTTTAATATTTTATTCTCAATATTGCACTTATTTTAAAGCCCAGACTTCTCTGGAATTAATTCAATATGCATTCATTCTAAAGGCATTCACACAGTTTGTGCTTCATTGCAGGTAGAAAGTAGTACATAAGATGGAAAATTTATTAGTTCTCTATAGAGCTTGGCATTTTGATTTTTTTTCTTTTGTTAGTTCAGAAGACATTTTCACCTATATATACACATCTATAAATCACAAAAATGTAAGAATAAAAAGTTTAAAAAAGAAATAAAAATCAATTTACATTAAAAGAAAAAATATTAAACACCCGGTAAACGTATTAAAATAACATAAGAATCATTTTGTACCATATATGTCTCATAAACAACATTTAATTTCTTTTAGAATATTACTACGGAAAATATTAATTTTCGTTTTACAGGCTTAGAAAATTAAACTCTGTTTTAGATTTGCTATTTCTCGGTTCTTGCCTGATTGAAATATAAAATTTTAATTACTTATTTTAAAAAAAAAGTGTTATTCTCCACATTTTAAGATAAATGTAGGCAATTATAAAATTCATTTTAGTGATTTACATGCAGTTTTTAAGTAAATCTTTTGACTCTACATTTATTTCGTTTTATGAAAACTTCAATCTAGAATAAATTTAATGCAAAAGTAAATATATTTCACTATATTGAGCAATTCATTTTAGTTTTTAAGTAGTTTAATGAATTTAATTTAAATTAGGAAACATTTGCTTATTTCTCTAAAATTTGTCATAATGTTTGTCATGTATAACGTTTTCCAACAACCTCTCTTAGCTCGAAAATCAAACATCGATGAATTTCTTTATTTCATAAATACCAAATCGATACACATAACACAAAGCAAAAGTAAAGACCCTTTCTTGCGGCATGAAAGCGTTTATACATCCAGCAGCTCACAATCTGCTTAAGCATCTCGTATTAAAAAATGACATCGAAATGGTGGCATGGGACATTAATATTCGGAAAAAAAAGATTGCTACGATTTATCCGTTTCAGAATATGAATCATTTTTTCTCATTTTATGGTAAAAAAAACAAATTTATGCCATCATTTTTCTTATATTTTTTACTGGGCGACATAAATTACTTTGTGTGGCCCATCAATTACAATTTTGTAGGTAAAATATTCCTCGCCATCGTTCTCCATTGCGATTGGCTGGCCGAGGGATCATCGATCAATTACGTCTCTGAAACATTTATCATCGTTTCTAATCCAAGATGTTTCGGCAGATGTTTCGGAATACAACGCGTGAAGAAATACCTCCCGCGCTTTGACTGCCAGAAAAAAATGATATAGGATGTTATAGAGATATTATGCGAAGTCATCGGGAGTAAATATCTGTTTTGTACACCCACAGCGCCGCCTTAATGCACAGAAAAAATTGAAAAAGTACGTTTTATCTGGCAATGAAAGAATGAGATGAATAATTTTTCCTATTAAAGGATTACAAAAGGAACATTAATTTTCAAATAAAATGGTATTTTATCTTCTAAAGATGTTGCCATATTCTGTTACAAAAATATCTTGATAAAATATTCATATATCACACATATATTTAAGCTGAAGATATACTTTGTAGACAGGATAAATGTGGAAGAAAACTTAAAATTAATATGTTTCAGACTGACTCTGTATTTCAGTAATATGGTTTTTAATATTGATAACTAAGAAGTTTTGCTTATGTTTTGCAGATCACATAAACAATTCGATGAAATGAGTAATTTTGCAATTAATTTAGGAAATATACTCCAAAAATATTCTTGACAAAAATTTATCTTAATGCTCTCAAATGTTTTTTTTTTTGTTTTTTTTTACTTTCGTATTAATAGAATATTCAGTAAATATCCACTACTTTTATATTAAAAATAAGCATTTATTACTTATGAATATCCAACTATTTCTTTAACTAGATCATAATAATACATAAAATTAACAAAAAGGTCAAAATGGTGCTTATATATTTGCTTAAACGTATTAAATAAGAACATATTGGTACTTTAAAGTCTTTCCCATCATTTTGTTCAATATTAAATAAACCTAATAACCTTGAATAAATTTTTATTCACAATGTTTACTTTACCTAATTTATTACAGACTGTCAATATTCTTTAGAAATTACAGAAAATTTTGTCTAAGATCGCTTCTTATAATTCTTAAAAGTTTTTAGTGAGACATTCTGGTCTCGCTTGTTATTAAAAATAAATAAATAAACAAATGCAATGAATGGAAATGTAAGCATAAATGTACAGTTAACAATACTTAAAGGTTGTGTGTTACCATGAAATAGTATTGCTTGGATAGGAGAAAATATTTTATCGACAATTCAAAACAATTGTTGTTGTTTTTTTAATTTTATATAAGGTTGTTTAATTATATCTAATATGAAAGAGCATACTCTTTTACGACATTGGTGAAATATTTTATACATTTAAATTTGCCATTACTTATAATACAATTTTACTATGTCTAAATAGAACACTTGGATCATCAAAATATAACATCATGAAGAATAATACATAACTAAATTAAATTTTTCTGAAATACAATATAAAATTTTAAAATTTTTATTTGCTGAATACTAAGAAATCAATACTTTGTGCAACCGCTATGGACAATAATAATTACTACGATATTCCTCAGCATTTAAAGAAATCAAAGTTTATCTGACTCAGCAGTATTTGGTGTATTCTGGGAAAGTCATTTGTCAATCATAAGACATATTTATTCCATGGGTGATTCAAACTACTGTACAAGATGATGTGCAATGAAAAATTATTGATTTTATATTGTATATCACGTATGGTCTCGTACAGTGACGGTAATGCGCAAACTGCAGAAAGGTAGTGTAACGGTTGCTATTGACGATATCAAGATTTGAATTGGAGAAGCACTGAAATAAAATCAATATTATCTCCAGTATTAAATCAAAGTATTCCAATAAAGCGGTACAAGATGCAACAGTCATGCAATCTTTCCCCGTGCAGCCTCAAATGTGACCAATTTGGTGCCATCGGCAAATTCTCATTCATGAGATAAATTTAAATCATGGGCTTACACACACAGATTGTTTCTTAAAAAGTCCTTCAGATTGTTTTTGTAATAAATCATAATTATTTTCTCTTAGGATTTTGATTTGCATGAAGGTCCTTTACTATTATGAGAGCATGCTTGCCCTCAAGTTAAAAAGTCAGATGCGACTGTTCTCAACGGTCTATATGTATCTCAGACAACCTATTGATTCAACATCGGTTTCATTGGCAAAGAGTTATTTCGCGAGGTTTCCTCTTAAGCTGACATTGAGTAATATTCTTTATAATTTTACTTGGAGTAACGGCCACTTTCTTACAGAGGAAACGTATTGTGCATATTTTTTTAAAATATAAAGATGAGTGTGAGAGAGAGAGACAGAGAAAAGCGAGCATAAGTAGATAGTAGTTAGTTCGTCGTAGTAGATAGCAATTAGCTATACAAATAGTTTAACTTTGAATGTTAGATTCCTCAACTAATTAGTACCTCCATGTACAATCCCAGATACTTAATGGCACTGTTTGTGAAGTCTATTCTAGGAAATTGCCTAAATAAATCTTATTGATTGTTAGATCCGAGACCACCAACGATATTTAGGGAGTTTCTGTCATTTTGAGGTAATGACAGTTCTAAGTATTTGTAGGTATTTCATGGTAGGTATTATTTAACCCTTAACATCCCACTTCTGCATTTCTGCAACATATGATTTATTTTAATTTAACAGACTCAATATTTTTTAATTACCTACAAATCACTAACCTGAGAAAAAAAAAAGATTACTGAAACAAAATATATGCTAATTTTGTCACTAGATGGAAGTACATTTTTTCCAGAAATCACAACAATTATAAATATCTCTGATGCCTCAAGAACTGCGTTTTTGCTGTAAAAAGAGTCCATTATATTTTATGCTTCCTCTTGTTTATTGACGAAATAAATTACCAGGTAAGAAATTTAAACATTTTATGATGAATAGTAAAATCATCATATAAAAAAAAAAGTTTTATAATTTACAGCACTACTGCGCTTTGTTGCACTTCTGCATCAAACAAACAAATGACTGAAATTCAATTTAAAACAACTTAATTTTTTATTTATATATTTTTCCCTTTTATTATTATTTGAGAACTAGCTGATATAATTTTTTCTTAGAAATTTAAGAAATTGGGGAGTTAAGGGTTAAGTGTTATTTAAACTTCCTCGTAATGCCTGCGTAGGGACACAATGTGAGTTATAAATACAATCTTTAATTTGAACATTTGTATTAGTAACTCTTTCTTAGGGTTTCACGTCATGTCAATTATTGGTATTGAAAGTTCAACGCCCATTGAGTTAATTCAAACTTGATTTCAGTTGGTAATGAACATCTATTTCTCGAAAGAGTAATTTTCAATCTCCATTAGTTGCAATGCTTTCTGTATCAAAGTTAAAAACATAGTGAAAAATAAAAAATAACGTGTACTTAATAGTCTTCAGCAATCTCATTATATAAGTTTTACAAGGGACACAACCAATGCACATGATTTACATGCATTCTGCATTTTTAATAATCTGCATATATTATGAAGGTATACACAAGTTGCTAGTCAACTGATTATTTGTTTCATGAAGTTACATTTCGGTTGATAACTAATGGTTTTCATTAAATATTATTATTATAAGTCAACAAGTCAGTCGCCCATCCAGTATAATGGTTAGTGATGCTCACTGTTGTGCCGTTGGGCCAGATCTCGAATCCCGGAGAAGACATGGATGTTTGTAAATTTATAGTGTTTTCGCGGCATGGGGTACTTTAAATACCCGCCGAGAGGCAAGTCCTCTCGGGAGGTTGGTGGAAGGATAAAGAAATGTGGGAGGCCCCTGATCATCCCCAGGGTTTTCTCCCTCAAAATTGGAATGAAATTGAGCTAAATCGTTCTTTCACCTGGATGGTGCTCAAAAGCTATGGCTAACGACAGGCGTCACTTAGCCCTTTACCATGATGAATTTCGTGGGCCTTGATCTGCCCTTTACTGACCAAGTGGTATTAGTAGAAACAACAACAACTTAAGTCAACAAAAATAAGTTACATAGGAAAGCAACTGAGAAATTTGAAATGATTTATGAACAAATCTTATTTTATATTTATAATGTAAAACAAAATAAAAATAATTATTTTAGTTTTTTCCAGTGCATCACTTTTTTTTATTCATAACATAAGATATTTAAAAAAATCAATGAGAATATTACAGATAATTTTGATATATCATGATTATATTTACAAATTTTTAATGCTGTTATAAAGGATAAATTACGATACATTGTACATGCAATTTAACAATGTAAGGCTTAAAATAAATGTTGTTTCATTGTTGTTGTTTCTAATGCCTCCTGTCTGACGTAGTCAGATCGAGGTCCACGAAATTCCTCGTGGCAAGGGCTTAGAAGAACGCCGGTAGTTGGCCTTGGCCTTCATCACCATACAGGTGACAGTACGAAATTCTCCAAGGAACGATAGATGGCGACACTACCAATCTCCAAAATTTAGGCATAGAACTGAAGGAGAGGGAAGTATTCTCCAGTCCCCTGCACTCGTGATTCAGCCCACAAGACTTTCGGACCCACTGATTTAACGAGCACGTATTCCGTGTGTACTCGGAGGGTATTTGGTAAAATCGGGCATCAAACCCAGGCCTCCGGTGTGGAGTATGATGCTCTAACCACTACACTACCCACGGTCCTTAAAATAAAAGTAAATTTAAAATATATTTTTCATATTTCTGGGAGGAAATAGACTCAGAATATCTAAAAATTAGCAGCATATATTTATTAAATATGTGGTATATATATATATATATATATACTCTTAAAAACAAGAATTCGACACAATGTGCGATAAATTACTTTAGCACATAAAATATTTTAAACGTCATTTTCTATAATTTGAAATAATATACATTCCTCGACACTCTTATTTTTAACAGAACTATGTAATGACATTTAAAAGAAGTTTTATATGAATAAATTTCTTGTTTCTTCAAAAGTTAAATTTTGTTATGAAACAATAATTAAGAGGTTTCTGCTTATATTAAAGTCATAAGTAAATGCACAATATTTAAGTTATTTGACAATACTCACAATTAATATCGTAAGAATTCCCCTGATTTATGTTTATAATCAATATAAGAATTTGCCATTATATTTGTTGTTGTGACTCACCTGCCTGACGAAGTTGGATCGACGCCCACGAAATTCATCGCGGTTAAGGGCTAAAATGCTTACGCCTGCCGTTAGCCTGAGCTTTGAGCACCATGCAGGTGACAGTACGATTTTGCTCGGTTCCACCCCAATTTAGAAGGAGAAACCTTTGTAGGTGACCAGGGGTCTGCCACCTCTCTTCCCCTTCCACCAACCACACGAGAGGACTTGCGGCTCGACGACTATTTAAAGTACCCCCATGCCGCAAAGAAACTATACATTTACAAACATCCATGTCTTCTACGAGATTCGAGCCCAGTCCCTACGGCGCCTTAGTCAACGTCGCTAACCACTATATCTGTTGGGTGACGCCATTATATTTAAATCTTAAAATTATTCAATAATTGTCACTTTAAGTAGTGTATATGAGCAGGTTAAAAGGAAAGAAATGTTCAAATTAAGATATAATTTTCCACTTTATCTCATAAATTCAATGGTATTCTTATAAATTATTTATAAATTAGTTTACCAGAAAATTCTAAGAAAGTCTTAAAAATATTAATAAGAAACATTTTTAACAAAAGTTAGTTTTTTCTTATTTTAAATTTTGAATTCATTTCAAAAGTTTCTTGAACTAATTGCATTGTTATTGCCTTTTGACTTTTTATTACTAATAAATAATTTTATCTTTTTAATACATATATATAGAGAGAAAAAGATATTCTATCCATTATTTACAGTAGGTTTTTGCTCAGTATTATTAACAGAAAATGGAGGAGAGGGTGTGGCTGGTCAAAAATCATGTTTAAACCCACTTTTGTATAATATGTTTTGTATATATAAGAGCTGTTTTTTTATATCAGCAATTTTTATAATACTGTAGCATCCATACTTTTATATTTTAAATTCTATTATTTTTAATTTCTAATCTTTCCTTTCTAAAATCTTACGTCTGGTTATCTTGCAATTTCCATTTTTTTCAGTTTTCATAGCTATTAATTATTGATCTCTCTTTAGTAAAGAACTTTGACTATATAGATAGATAGATTATTCTACCATGCTAGGAAGAGATACCACTTTCGTTTATTCACTATTTTAACATGAAAAGAAGTATATTTTAAAAGTACTTCAAATTTACAATCAGTAAAAGAAAACTTATTACAACAAAGAAAGTGTTTTCAATATTTTTATTTGCCCTTTGATATATTTTATGTTAGAACGTTCGTAAATTATATACTGTGGCACTCGCTTATTGTTTAAGGTAAAATAAAGTTTAATAAAATATTATCTAGACTTGTGATGTCAAAAATCTGTATGTTTCCAACAATGCAATTTTCTGGTTCAAGTAATAGAAACATGTCTGATTACTTACGAATTTAAAATGCTAAGAAGCAAAACCATCGTTTTTGCCTTTATATTCCGAAATGTTCTGCATTGTAAATTAGTAAAAAGAAATAAATTTATGATTCGATTTATATACCTGAACATAATATTACAGAATTTGAATAAATGTACTTAAATTGTATCGAAGAAGAAAATATGTTGTGCCTAACGGACACAATAAAAGAAAATAATCCTAAATTTTCCCACATTGATAACTAAATTAATATAGTTTTATTTAGTTTAATGATTTTAACTGAAACTAAGAAACTATACGTTTCTCTGTTTTGAGAAACGGTTAATTTTTTATATAATAAAATGCCTCTTTAAAAATAATTATACAATTATATTTATTTGACTATGTTATAAATTGTTAGTAATAAAACTGTTTCATTTCAAGCAATAGAAATATTTTTTTTAATTTGAAACATTTAAAAAAATTTAACTGATAATTTTTTTGTTAAAATTATGCTGGTATCTCGGAGTTAAGAAACAATAAGATGTTTAATGATTTTAGGTAATATTATTTTAATTTAAGTTAATAAAATAAGTTACATTAATAAATTAAGTTTAAGAAAACGAAAATTACATTCTATTTGTATATAATAAATCCAATTCAAAACATATTTCTAAATTATCACTGAATTTCATTGACTAATGGAATGATACGTGCTTCTTTATCGGTTTAAGTTGCATTATATTTAATTTTACCTTTTGGAGAAAGCAAATTATGATAGGGAATGATCTGTGTAAAATTTGACTTCTCTTTTCACTGCCTTACCCTTTTTTATCATTCAGGCAATGGCAATAAAGTTAACATACAGTACTAGATTTTTTTAATTACATCGAGGAATGGGCCGTATAGGCCATTTCCCTACAAGCAGCCGAATATAAACCAGCCTTTGTAGTACATTTGTCAGAACAAAAGTTAAAATTTGTGTTGGCCAGAGAACCACAAACAGCCAGGTGAACAAAATTCATAGTCTCTCCACGAAGACACAGGGTGCAGTCTGGAGTGCCTTTCACACCAGTTTGGTGTAGGTGTTGCTGATGAATGTCATGACCGGCCATGGTTCTAAAAACTGTAGAGAAAACCTGTCTAGTAAGATCCATTGGGACTATACTATGGAGCAGGATCTGCTGGATCTTCTCATTCATCTAGCATCATTCTATTGAATTAGGCCAATGCATTTTCCCACGAACTGGAAATATTTGAAAAGGACTGTTTGCACGACAAGTCATCAGAAGGCTGTGGAAGACTGCAGCAATGTTTTTCCAGAGAATTCGCTTTTTCATTACCTTGGATGGCTAGAGATCCATTGAAAAATAATAGTCCTTTCAGTATCGTCGAGTTCATGAATTTTTTCTCTCCTCTTCCACCTCTATTGAGTCACTATTGTGTAAGAATCACAGTCTGAGAATCTACAAGGAAAACAGCTCATGTAAAGAAAGTAGACAAATTGTTCGGCATAATTGCTTGCATCATAGCCTCTATCTCTGCATCAAAGTTTGTAGCACCCAATACTGCTGCCAAAGAGCCTTCAAAAAGTTTTTCACAATAGAAGGCAACCCCAGCTGAGCCGTCATCCTGGGCAGAACCATCAGTATAAACGTGGAGCCACATATCCTTTGGGTATAAAGTCATAAAGGTTTACAGAGCATAGTCACAAAGGACAGCAATCTTTTTGTCTGGAAAATTTATTAATAAATTTAAAGTTAGAAGGCACAGGGTGGAAGGAAAACCCTCCTTAAGGCTAAGAGGCATGTGAAGAATATTCATGTTTATATTGTACTTATTCAATAGGCCCTCAGATCTCGAATAGAAAGAATGGTTTGAATTAAGTCGTCTTGGAGGGGAATATGTTGTTGCCAATGCAGGAGTGGCAGTTTCACGCATTTTTCAAATTGCTTGAGAATTTGTGTTTCTCGCCTAACACCCAGGAGCTCAGTATTTGTCTATATTTCAAGAGCATTAATGGGAGTGGAAGAGGCAGCAAAGGTGTTTAAGGCTGAGGGCTTTATTTTGAATCATGTCAATTATATCACCACAGCTTTTAGATGATGTGTCCAAGAGTTCTTCTCCATACTCAAGGACATGTCTTACATAGGACTTGTATGTGGTGATACGAAATTCAGGACATGATCCCCAAGTGACACCAGCCAATCTTTTGAGGAGGCTAAGTCTTTTCACCCCTTTTTTTGTATTTTCCTCTGTATATTCCCTACAAGAATGCATGTTGTCAAAAGTGGCACCAAGATAACTAAAATGATCTTCGATAACGAGGTCAAGGTTCATATATTTGATAGATGTTTGGTGTTTTTTAGTTGATGCAGTAAAAAGTATGTACACGGTTTTTTCAGTGTTCACAATAATTTGGGTTTTTCTGCACCAATTTCCCCATATTTTCATTACAAAGTAAATATTTTTGTTAGCAGTCTCAATATATTGATCAGTCGTAAAGATGGCAATATCGTTTGCAAATGCTAGGCATTGGATACCATGAGTTCTCTTGAGCTTTCACATTAAGTCATTAATCTTAATGCTGAAAAGAAAACATGCAGTACTATACGGTTCTATAATGTTCAGAAAGAGGGCAAGGGAAAAAAATATATTTCTTGTCTGAAGACAGGATAGTTCAACTTACTGTTGATGTTTAAAAGATTTTTAACATATCACATGATGTGCAAAAAGTAGCAAAGAATAATGCAAGGATTTATTTTGTTGTTTTTTAAACCAAGTAGTCCTTTAAGAGAGGATTTGTTATAATCCATGTATCGACTTCCCGTTCTGTAGAGGTTAAGAACAAGATACTTGGATATTTTAAGGACCAATTGCTGATTTTCAAGATAATTCATGCATTTGTTCTTCAAACTACTTGAAAATAATTATGTAAAAATAGCATTACTAGAAGCATTATAAGAAGATTAATTTAAATTTCTCTTAAATTCGAAAATGTAAATTTTTATAAATATACAAAAATATCATTAATAATGACATACATGTATTTTTATCAGAGTCTATTAATAAGAAAATTCTAAAAGAATAACAAGTATGAAAAAAAAATTATTTTTAAATATAGAAATATATTTTTTTAAATCAATAATTTGCCAATTTTGCTTAAACAGTATCTCTCTTTTCATAAATGTTCTCCAAAAGTTTCATCTTAGATCAAATTACGAACGAAAATAATATAAAATATTTTATTTAAATTATTAGACCATCAAATGCCTACATATATATATATACATGTATGCAATCATTTGCGAGTGCTTTTCTTTCATTTCTGATTTATTATTTGCGTAAGGAGTTTGGGATTGTTTAGCTTGTTGAAAGTTTTTATATATTCACTTTATTATTTCGGTGGACAACACTCTCCCACAAATAACACTAAGGGACTATTTACAAATAACGACGGGCAAGAAAAAGGGTTACATTGTAAGCAAAAAATGAGAGTATTCATACAAAGCGGCAACCGGAAGTTCAAAAACCCACATGACTTCCAAAGACTCCTCTTTTGATTGGTCCAGATAATCGAATGATGATGTATTGTGTAATTCTTAATGCAGATACGCTGCGGATTTAACTTCTGAGGGATAAAGTTAGAATTACATCCCGTTTGGTAGGTAAGCGAACAGTTAATTATTGAAGTGAACGTCCTGGAGGGTCAGGACCATTAAAAATTAAAAAAGTTTTTAAGATGAAATTAAAGCGTGAGTTACCCCATATACAGTCGGGCCACTATTTAACCCCAGATCGCTAAATCCCCCCTCCCCCAAAAAAAGTTCGTTATAAGTAAAATTCGTTATATAGAGGTTCATATTTCAATATATTTTATAAACCACGTGAAACAAATTTTAAATTCATATACACTATGTATTGAAAAAGAATAATTGCTTACACCTTTTTGTAAATTAATATCTATTTATTTTATATATTATACCCATAAAAAAAAAGGAAAAATAACTGCAAGGAAAACAAGAAAAAAGAATGTCGAGGAACATACTGTACTTTCAACATTAAGAAAATAATTTTACCTTAAAATTCATAAATTTTAAATCCATTTTCTAATTTAAAGATACATGTCATTTTAAACATGCGTTATTTTAAACATACTTTACCAGATGCGTGCTTAAATTTAATTACTCATAAAATCTGTTAATTTTGTTTGAGTTTTTGTGTTTGAAAAAATGTTATGCTTCATAATACGCCTCACATCTTTGCAATGCACCAAAAATCCTTTCAGGCTCATTTTCCCATGTTTTTTCTTAAATTTTTCTGGCTATCCATTGCTACCTAGAAATTGGTCGTACCCCCAATGATTTCACAAATTGAAGAGCTTTCTCAATTACGAAAGAGATTTAGAGATCGGAACTTTTTCATTTCGCATTGCGTGTATCCACTTCAAAACTGCCTCGTCGACATCTTCATAGACTCATGTTCTCAAACGTTTTGAACAAGATTTTGATGAATCTTAATTTTTTAACATCTCAGTTTTTTAAAATAATTAATAATCTGTTTGGAGGAATACCAAATTTTAAAGCAAAATCATTTTTCTTGACGCCTTTATACACTTCCTGAAGAATTGAATTTTTTTGTTTGAAGCTGAAGCACTTAAGGTTTGACATTTTTGAGCTACAAGAAACGAAGTTAGCAGTATAGCTGATCAACACTACAAATAGGTGGAGACTAGATCAAGGACACAGGAAAACGAGACAACTTCACTGAGGGAGAATTGGGATATAGAAATTATTTCTAGTGAACTGGACAATGCATGTTAAGGGTGGCACTTCTTGGATGAAGCGTCTAGAACTCTATTGTTCTCGGCGAGTTAGGATCTAACAAAACCAGTTCAAGATTTATGACCACCATAAAATGTGTTAAGAGAGAGAATAACTTGGAATGCTCAGAAATACTTTAAAAATTGGTAGAAAAATATTGAATAATAAGAAAAAAAAGCTCGTTATATATAAATTCACTTCGCTATTGGGAGGTTATTTTACGAAGAAAATTGTCAAATATTTTTGGTTCCAGGGAAGAGTTTACTATACAGAAAAATTCACAATATAGAGGTTCGTAAAATGGGGATTCGACTGTATAAATGCCAAAAGAAGTAGAACCTTTATTTTTTCTTTTGATAAATATGGGTATTTAGGAAGTGATTCAAATTTTTTCAAGAAGAAAAGTGAACTTTACATACAGAAATGTATTTTAAAATTGTATTATATTTTATTTGTAACTATTAGATAGTTACTTATTTTATTTAAAAAACAAATACATGATACCATAAAGTTTATTTTTAACTGGATCATTTTTTATAAAACAAATCAATTTATACAAATGCTTATTATCTTAATAAGTTTCTTAGCTTTTTATACCTTACTAATATTTTGCTTTCAAAAAATTAAGAAAAAAAAATTTCCATTTTTTTTTTTAAATAAAGCGATGCTATTTTTAAGAGTAATAAAAAATGGAAAATATCATTAAGTTTCTTAGTTTCAGATGCAAATGTATATATATATATATTTTACACGTAGACATAATACCCATAATTATCTCTAACTAATTTCTTTTAACTCATTCTCATTTTAGTTCTGCTTTATATTGTTAAAATAATTCCTTTCTCAGCTTTTATGAAAGAGAAATATAAAGTAAACCAAAAATAAATCTTCTCATAAAAAATAAATTTTCGTCATGAGTGGTTAGTTTAACTTCTTCATATGAATAAAAAAATTCTTCAAAAAAAAATTATAGTTCAGTTTATGAGGATTCGATAGTAAGCATTAGATACAAACAAACAATTGTTGAGATACATTTAACGCAATGAAACTCCTCCAGATCATTAAGCGTATTATAGTATTTTTACTTTATGCGAGAAGCCAACAAAAAACCTTTCCATAAAACACTTTTTGCATAAAATCGATTCTCATCTGTTAAGACCAGTATACGATTAATTGAACGAAAGCCATGGGACAAAAATACCCGAGAGATGAGAACAAATATCGATACAATCCTTTGCGGCTAGCTATGGCCTTTCTGTACTGATCTCGTCACCCGGACAACCAAGTCAGTTTTTATTTGGCATTCCTGCACCTTTTTTGTTATCTTGACAACGAGAATCTTTCCAAATATCCCAAGGATTTACTTGAGATTAATCCCATCATCTTGTTGCCCCTTGTCATTAGAGTTCCGCGTGTCCGCTCACCGTTTATAATCTACCAAGTGACCTGAAAAAATGTGCCATTCCCCTTGCAATAGAGTAGTAACAAGGTCAACAAAAAAAAAATGACAGATACTGTCTGTACTTGTATATATCACGAAGCCTTCGGAGTCCCTTATCGAAATGCCCGCATGGTGAAATAAATAAAGCATTTAGTTGCAAAGCATGAAACTCATCATAGAAATAGTTCTTTTTGCTGTATTTTGAAGTCATCGTCCGTAACATAGTCTTTTACTTTAGTGCCATTTAGGGGTGTCAGGATATCCCATGCAATTTAATTAAGGTATGAAAGCTGTTCGTGACTTTAATTGTTAAACACATAATGTTATGAGAGATTTTTCTAATAAATAAAGTATGTGATAAATGACTTATAAGTAAAACATTTACTCATTTGTTTTAAAATAATTTTCACCCTGGAAATTTTACAAATATATTACAATATACTTCAAAGAAACAAACTAACTTTTTATATTCATAATTTCGTAAATGCTATGAATAAATATACTATTTTTGCTATATATAATAATAAAGGTTAATAATTTGAGCAAAGAAACCATGTCAGATTTTGTTTGTTATTGAATATAACAATAATATTTGTATTTCTCTACAGATATATTTGAATTTATTAAATAATTATTACCATAATTTACTAAATTTTGATGTTTATTGTATCATAAATGTTATACAGAAAACAATTTTGAGATCCAGATGTATATTAGAGCTTCATTTTCTTTCTTTTTTTTTAATTCTTTTTTGAATAAACATCTATATTTCATAAAAATTATTCGAATTGAAAATAGCATTTTTTCTAATTGATAAAAAGAGATATATTAGAATTTATATATAATTCATTTAAAATAAAATTTATTTTTTAAAAGAGAATGACATTTAATCTTTTCTAGTGAAATTGTTTGAACCAAAACAATGTACATTATAGATCGTATTATAATAACCATAACTGACTGCCCCAAAAAGTAGTAGCGCCCTCTAACGATCACGCATCATCAGTTGAGGGCAAGTGACAATATAATGTGATCGCTATGAAAAACCAACCACGTTCTTCGCCCATTATTTCTTAATAACATATGTTGTCTTTGTGTTTTCTAACATAAATTAATAAATATTTGTTACGCTAAAGAGAGCTTTGTTGAACCCAGCCCCAAATTTACCCCATTTAGTTTAATCTTTAACATTCAACGCTCTACAATTGTGAAATTATTATAAATAATATTAAATAAAGTTTAAAAATAATGATTCAAGAAAAAAAATTATTCAGTTAGAAAAAAATGGCTATTTTAATAATAATTGTTCAGCATAAGGCAACTGTCTTTATTTAAAACATGTAATCAGAAAATATAAAACATTCGTTTCATAAAGGTTGAAATAATTATGAGGCAATCAATATACATAATATTTTTGAAACCCTTATCATTGATGGAGCAGTTTCTTTCAACCCTATTTGAAAGTATTGCTTGAAATATGGCGATGGTATCTTCTGACCTTCATAATTGACAGAATAATCGTTAGATTCTCATTAATTACGACAAAACAATTCAATATAGTATACGATTGTAGAATTTTTATGCAAGTGTAATCTATACCAGTTTAAAATTTCTGTCAGTAGTAAAATTAAATAAAACCATTGAAATATAATATTAATTATAATTTATTAAATTTTATAAACATGTACGGTCTTTCTACAGCTAAAAAAGCAAACAACGAAAAGAAACTTAAAACTAAAAAATAACAAATAGAAATTAAGTAGACTGTTACTACTAGTATATTTCATCCTTCCACCGTTTCTTTTGATTCGACAAAAATATTGAATAAATTATCTCAATACTAATTCGTTCATAAACTGAAATTTTTTCAAGAATTTCTACTCATTAACAAAATACTTTACTTGTTTAAATATGTATTTATGTGAAAGGCATTTCTAAATTCGCATGTCAGTCAAATTATTATCAATTAAGTAATAATTCTTAGTACGAAGGGAGATAAATTTGAAAACGCTATAGTTAAACTTTGCAAAAAGTATGTCTGTAAACTTTTATGACAAAACACATTAGCGATAATGTATGAAATGTCATTTTAACGTCAATTATGTAACCCAATGTAATTACAGCAATAATATGGGAAGTTTATCTTTCAACAGCTTCTTAGAAAATGGAGATGAAAGAGCTGTGCTGAGGAAACAAGCTTATTAAAAATCAGCTTGATATTCTCAGCTAATAATGTTCGAGTATGTGCCACCTGTGGCGTAATATTTTTTGTTCTTTTCTTCTATTGAATAGATGAATAGCAGAGAAAAAGGATGCTTCAGAAGCTAGGTCATGAGTAGTATTGGTATGCAACGTTCGAGAGCTCAGCGAGTGAAAATGGCCTTTTGCCAGCACACTCTCTGCTGGCTCTGTTAAAATAATTAGCCTCATCTGCTAGGGAGCCTAATTCTGTTAAGGTGAATCACTCAAAGAGATTCTTTCTCCCAACTTTTTGGGCAAGCGTGATTGTTTAAGTACCTTTCAATTAGTATTCGTTATGGAATCCTCTTGGTAATAGTAACGATATGAACTTTTTTCTTTCCCTTTTGGATAATTTTACCAGAAAACTTACTAATTATCTCTTAGGAAGTTTTGTGTGCTTATTATGAGACGGTTGATGCTGCTATGACTTAACTTCAGCTTCAGAGAAAGAATGCTGAGATGAAAAGATACTATACTAAAGGATAAATATCAATGCAGTCAGTAAGATATTCCATTATTTTGTTTTTGTTTTAACATTATATCTATCAAATGTATACTTAAAGCTTAATGGTAAGCTTATTTTTGTTACCTGATAAATCAAAAATAAATAAATTGCTGTGGATTGTTTGTGACCAATAAAGTTTATAAGTATTTTGTGTTCTCATTTAATTAATTCTCATAATATTTGCTTTTGAAAAATATCGTCATAAATTTTTAGGAGGAAAAATATAATTTTATATATATTATATTTTTAAAAAGTCTTATAATATTAGAAGTATTTGAGAACTAATAATAATTAGTTAAGGAAGGGAGCGCTTTTAAAGTGAGATTACACACTTTGTTTTAGCAATGTTAAAATGAAAAATGTTATATTTGTATTTTTATCTGGTTAAAATTTAAAATTTTCTTGGTTCGCTTCTTCAAAACTAAAATTTTGTACATAAAAATGCTTTTTAATACCGAATAGTTTTTTTTTAAATTGCTTTAGTTGTTTTTTTCCCCTAAGGAATGGTTATTGTTCGGAATGGGAGTTACGACTACCCTGAATTACTTCTTTTTTGTTAGTGATTATAACTACTATGTACCACTGAAAATTCCCAACACGATAACGCGCTATGATCTTACTGAGACGCGGAAATCTACATGGTTAAGAAGCTGAAGAAGAAAGTAAAAATTACATAACCTTCTTGTTTGAAACCAAGACAGACAGTCAAATGATTGACATGAATGGGTTGAGATAAACAACAGGAGGTTTAGAAACCGATCAGAGGCTGAGGACATTTTTGATTGATTTTTAAACCAAGGATGACCTTTCAGTTTTTCCTGAAATAATTAGAAAAAATAAAAGCAAATTACTTACCAAATATATTGTTTTTATTTTATCTACTTTTCTCTTTTCTAAAGTATTTGCATTTTTATGAAAATTTATAATTTTAAATAAATTAATATTAACTAAGAACTTTTTTAACCTTTAGGGGACTGTTAGTTTTAAAAGAGACTGTTCTGCAGGGTGAAGTTGCCTATTTAACTGTCAATAACATTATACAATGTGTGGTATAACAGTAGAAACAAAATAACATACTAAACATTTGCTTAACAGTGATGATCTTTGTGGCTTAAAAAGTGAAAGGTAAGAATGGGTTTTTATGCAACTTATCTTCTGAAAAGGGGAGAGTCTGTTCAAGTCATTCATGCTCATGGGTTTTGGCAAACCATAAGTTACTCAGAAAGCAGTAAAAAATGAGAAAAAAATATATTGTAGTTTTCTGAAAGTAGTACTTTTTTTTCGAGACTATACCCCTCGGTTTAAATATCAACTACCTACCATGTAAAGGTTGATGAAATATACTATAAAAATGTGTTACTATAAGAATGTGTTATTACAATAGGCAATCAGTATTATAAAGGGTTAAATGCTATTACATAAATAATTATCACACATATATATCCTCTAAAAGAGAAAGCATTAAGAAGTACTTATATAATTCAAGTAATTGGTTTATATAATTCAAATTTCAAATACATTTTTACTTATTTAATAAAAGAGTAGTTTCTCTTCATTTGCTGCCAATGAATCTAAAGTCAAATAGTGAAAAAAATCATATTGCATGTTTCGTAAATAATTATTTTCTTTTAAAATATGACTTGTTTATACAATTGATACAGATATCTTAACTAGTACCAATACTCCTCTAGTTTGTATAATTTGAATCTTTCATACAGCATGAACTGAATACAAAGTTTCATCTATAGAATTCAATATACTAAAACGAATAACAAGATTCGGAAATTAAACTGCTCGTCATACCAGACACGTTTTATCATTATTTTTAAACTTCTAAGCTAATATTATAGCTGGGTTCCTTTCTATTTTTTGTTGTTGTTGTTTTGCTTTCCTAGTAAACAAAGTTTACATTATGTAAATAACATGAATTTATGAGTGGAATTTGTGTTCAAAGATTACTGTTAAACTTCTTTAAACATCTGCAATGAAGTAGTTTTTAATAAATCAATATAATGTAATACATTTTTCCCATTTATCTGCTGTACAATGCAGGATTTTATGAATTGCAAAGAATAGATTCTAATGCTTCCCTTAATATTACACATGTATTACATTTAACATATATGTAACAAATGTATTCAAAAATATACTAGAGTTTATCTGAATTTATTTTTGCTAAAATTTGTACAAGAATATGTAAAGATTTACAGACATATACCGTTGGCCACCCAAAATACATACCAACACTGTATGAAATTTTCTCTCTGCATATTCAGTTATGAGACATGTATATGAGTAGCATATATATGTAATAATTCCCTCTAGTATCCTTTTTGTTTTAACTCTTTGTACTAATATTTAAAATAACTTTTAAATCTTTGGTCTAAAAATAACATTGTAATCTTAATCGTAATTGGCTAAGCCGAAATCCCTGTCCCGCCCATTCTATCCAATCAGAACTACTATTAAATAATAGTCACGCGCTTGCACACTGCTGGTATAAAAACAAAAATCTTGTGTAATCGCTATCTTTTGTCTGCTTGCCTTCATCATGTAATTCAGCCGGGTGCCACGCGTTCGGTGTTTGTCTTTGTTTGTGTCGTGCCGTCTATCTTTATATTTATGTGTTTCAAGATGCAATAAACTGGATTAATATCCCAGACTGCTTCTTCTATAGTATTGAATACGTAACATCAACCAACATAGAAAATGTATCTAATATAGTCATTCACTCGCCATCGGCCACGCCCTATCCTTTGGTTCGCTACAATACATCCACTCGCCACGTCTTAAAATTATATTTTTACCACTCTCCAGAAATATTACAGAAATATTTTATATATATATATGCTTTTCTGTGTTGCGTATATTGAAGTGGATTATCCTTCCAAGGAATGGCTGACCGTGTCGGAAGTAACCAAGTAATAGTAATGCGGAAAAGTACTCTGCAATAGACGGGTGCCAAAAGAAATCAATGATCGACGTACCTATTGCACAGTTACGTGAGATGATATGCATATTGCGCGAAAGGTAATGATGAATTGTTAGTCACATCTGGAACCATATCCTACAAAAATAAGAACTGTTGTATTATTATTAGAGCCCACACATACCCTTCGACGTTATTTGCAGCACATTTAAGCATACGAAATGTGTTCACTTATGTGGTTAGATACGAAACGGCATTATCTTAATGAAATAATAAGTTTTGATTTGGATGGTGGCCCATCACTTAAAATATTGTCATGTGAAGCAATCAATGTTATAAAATATATTTATTAATCGATCGATAAAATTTACTTTGTATTTTCTTTGCTAACCAGTTCATGTCCAAATCTTGTTAAGTCCATTTCCTTTCTGTCACCTCTACAAGTCTAGATCTTGTTCTCAAGAGTTCATGAAAAGGTAAGGAAACAGAATACCACGCATAACTTTTTTTATCAATAATTTTTTTGTGTGTCAATTTTTTCTTCCGCTGAATATGATTACACTAAGCAAAACGAAAAATGTTTCGGGCTCAGAAATAGTTTATTTTGAAGCATTTTGGCCCACTAAACACGAAAATTCCCATAAAAACTTCAGATTGTCTCTTGTTTTCAAGAATCAGAACTCCTCCTCACTCATAAAGAGCTTTACTTTTCTCAACTTTACATTCTCTGTATGATCTTTTTACCATATCATTTAAGCGGGTAGATGGAAGAATTCGTCTCAAGGTCGGTTTTTAACTTCTATGAAAGGCGTGTAAAAGTGCCACCTTTGCAGATGTGTCTTCAGTGTAACTTAGAGCATAAGTAGAACAAAGAAGAGACAATAGAGCACGATTAAAGTAACTAATCCCCACAGATCAAATTAATTAGAATCGAGTGAACTCATGCGCGATCATGACTCTTGCAAAGCAGAGTTTCTGGTATCCAGACTGCAGCAATGGAATCTACTCTTATCAGGCATCAAGTTTACAGAATGCAGGACTCGTAAAAAGAATCTTCTTCATTTCATAGAGAAGAAAAAACATGTGTTTGCATGTGTTGATGTCAACGGCTTAGTGAAATCCATGAACCTCAATTTAGATCCAGATAACTAGAGGATGTTAAAAGAATCTTCCAACTTAGTTTGAAAGCAGTATTACTACACTTCGCAACCTTCTTTCTTTCCATTTCCATCAAACACTCAGTTCAGGTTAAGGAAACTTAAGCAAATGTGAAATCACTTCTAGAGTTAGTAAAACACGAGGTATATAAATGGCAGATCTGTGGTGGCATGAAAATCATTGCTTTACTCACTGGGATGCAGTTAGTCTATATCAAGTATTGCTGCTTTCTATGTTCGTGAGATCGAAAATTGCACTACATACAAGACAAATGGCCGTCTTGAAATCTGAAATTCGATAAGAGAAAAGTCCCAAATGACCATCTTGTAAACCTAAATTGTCTCCCCCCCCCCCCCCTGCACACTAAGCTGAAATTAATGAAGAACATTGTGAAATCCATGAATAAGGTTAAAGAGGCTTTCCAATTTCCAAGATTGAGTGATGCAAAAATTAAGGAGGGAATCTTCGTGGGCCCTCAAATACATAAAATGATGAAGGCCCCCCGCTTAAGATAAAATTCTGGAAAAGAGAAAATAGACAGGGAAGCGTTTAAAAGTGTGGTATGAGGATTTCTAGACATCAAACAAGATGAAAACTATCAATAGTAGGTGAAAGAACTCCAACAAAAGTGACATGACTTGAGATGCAATATTTCTCTAAAGATCCATTTTGTACATTCTCATCTTGATTTTTTCCATAAGAACTGTAGAGCTGCAAACGATGGGACACGGTGCAATGTTTCAACAAGATATCTCAGCAATGGGACGTAGATATCAGGCTCGTTGGGATGCCTCAATGCTCACAGACTACTGTTGGACAGTTATATGGAATACTCGAACTTCGACATACAAGAGGCAATCCAAAAGTAAATGTCCACAGGAAATAAACTAAAAAATACTGTTTATTTCTTATGTGAGCACTGTTGTGTGTGTGTGTGCGTGTGTGTGTGTGTGAGTGAGTGAGTGAGTGAGTGAGTGAAGCATGACTTATTTTATTTAAAAATAGTAATGTCTTGTTCTTCATGGATAGGGTGTTGTTTATCTTAAAAACAAGAGCTAACAAATAAATTTCAATTACATATTTGTATTTTTTTTAACCTAAAATAGGCTATTTAAAACTAGGAAACAGATAAAAAGTTATTTTTTGTTGCCTAGTGTTATTAGCAAATGATAAAGGTGCCTTTTGTTAAGGTTTTAAACATGAGTTATTCTTCAATTTTAATGAATTAGCCTTAGTCATGAAGCTTTTACTTAGTTCTTACACAATCAGTAATAAGCATTTCACTTAAAATTTGGTGTGATGTCAGAGTAGAGTTAGGTGGTACTCCTCAAATTCATAGTTGTTCACTATTAGAATAAACTTAACGCTAGAACGTCTGCCGATGCCAATTTTTCATCGGAGCCTGGTTACTTTGCTCTCCTTTCCGCATTTTTGGTGGGAATTTAAAACTTTTTCGTTACTTTTAATCATTTTCCCTGGTGGATACACAGAAAAAATTTTCTGGTTCTAGGTTAAATTGGAGTGATTTTCCAACTACATATACTTAGAACATCTCATACTTCTTTTTTTACCTTGAACACAGTGTTATGGAGTTCACAGTGGAAATGAGTACTAAAATTTTGCGTTTTTTTAAGTTTTTCGTTAGATAGTATGTGCTTATTTGCTCATAAAATTCTTTTTGCATTCAATTTTCGGCACCCTGAAATAATGACTTTTAGAAAAGGTCTAACTTCTGATAAAATTGCAAATTTCTTGTGACAGCTTTCTAAAATTGAAAAAAAAAATGGTTCTAATTTAGATTCCAATGAAGACATAAGATAAAATTAAAAAATGACTGCGAAGAATCTGAAGAAAGTGCAGATGTAATTTATAATATTCCAGTAAATCCTGATACATGTCACTAGGGATCGCAGAGAATTGATACCGCATCATAGCAATGTTCCTGACAGATTTGCGACTCGAAATGTTTTACAAGAAAGCAGTGGTCCTACAAGCTTCACGAAGCATAACATCAACGTCAGTTTTTCAAGACATAATATATGAAAATTACTTGAAATATAATATTAACAAGTCTTAAAATTAGTCAGTTAAAACAATTGTTTTATCTATTTTATGTCGCGGTGTCAAAATGACATCGGTGAATGTTTAAGGGTAATTGAAATCCCAGACATTCTAATGTTAAAGGAATCCAGAAGATTTCTAAATTTTTCACAATACAGGAAATTTTATTTTCTTGCTAAATAGTCAATGTACTTCTTTTTGGACTCCTCTGAGATCTTAGCATTCATAGAGTTGATATAAAGTAGCTATAACATTTGAAGTTACAAACACAACACGATAACACAGAAACCTAAATATAGACCTTACCGAGATTACAATAGGTAATATGCTTTCATTTAAAATATAGTGTTTTGTAAATTATATCTGAATTATTTTTTATAGGGATCAAGCATTACAAAGATTTCGGTAAACGAAAAAGTAATTATTAAACAAAATCGAATAATCATAAATAAAACACCATGTAATAAAAAATAAAACGTACATATAAACATAAAAACGAGTTAACAAATTATTTATTACATGCATATAAACCTTTCTTAAATTTTGTTATATTTTTTCAAATGAATTTAATACAAAAACATTTTGTCAGGCAAAAAAAACACTATTTTATTACAGAAACACTTCTTACTCTTGTTATTATAAAAGCTATCCTTCTTCACACAACCACATTTAAAAACAGATGCATTAAATGAATAAGAGTTATAAAGGAAATATTTTTCAAATATCACAAAAATGTCAAACGTATATGTAAATAAAAGTTATACGTCTACGTAATACAACAGGTAAATAAATATTACTTTTTAAACGGTCATTTATTACTTTTTTGGTAAATCCTATTTTAAGCATGAGGTAATAGGGCAGTAGTTAAGAAGCTCACTTCCAAATCCTGTTTCTTAGGTAAATGACTTTTTTTCTGTTAGTTAAAACAAAATTGCAGTAAAATGTATTGAGAAAAGAACCAGACAAAAAATAAATAAACACATTTTTTTTTTAAATAAAATGCCCTCCTCTTTTTTCCCTGGTAAATAGGTTTCCTTAGCTGAAACGTAACAGGTCACTTAATGGAGAAACCAAAAAAAAAGTAGTGGATATTTAGAAAAAAAAAATTAACTTAAGATAAAAGAAGAAAAAATCTTAAAATAAAATGTCTAGTGAAAAATAACGTTGTGAAGAAAAGAGATTAAAATATTCTTCACAAAGTAAAAATAGAGTCACGCTATTGAGAAATTATTGGTTATCAACCAGCTAGTTCTATTCAGGGATAATTCATTTCATCTAGTAATCGTATTAATGCAAAATGATTTTTTTTCTCCCTTGATGCATCAATAATTTTTAAATGAGACAGACTTTTTTTTTCCAGACTTTGTTTAAGGGAATGTAAGAAACGTTTGCAAATTAATCGAATACATGGGATGGCTTTATTTTTTGAGAGTTTTCATAAATAAATTATTTTTTAAAGTTTATTCTACCGTGGTAGAAATTGCGTTTTTAAAAATTCAACCGTGTTCTAAAAACATTGAATACACACGCAAAGAATTATGCAAAATGCCATGAAAAAATGGATCAAAAGAAAATAACTGATGAAAGGATGTTAAAAGAAAGTATTCGAAAAAAAAATTATTTTGTTAAGAATTTAAATTAAGGCGATGTTATTAACTAAACAAGATCATAAAATTTGCAATTAATGGTTTTTATCTTTTCGATACATGAAAAAATCTCAAAAGATTTAAACAAAAGATAAAGTTCAAACAATTTCACTACAGTTTAGCTCTTAAGTAACTTATCTCAGAAAATCTCTCGCGCGCACATCTAAAAATAGTTGTGATAGTAAATTAATTTAGTTTACTTGAAAAAAAAAGTTTTTCTAAATCTTTTGCTTAAAAGAAAGATAGAATTAACATAGAATTTAATTTAAAATAAGAAGGAATGTGGTTGAGTGTTGTTTTCATGCCGAGAGCTGAAAACTCAAGCAGTTTCCATTCATTGAAATTAAAATTCAATGTTTTGATTTCTTTACGGTCGTTTAGTCAGGAAATTAATTATAAGAAAAAAATACAAAGTATTTAAGAAATCTTCATGTTTTTTTTTCAAAAGGTTAAAAAATGGAATAAGTGAAAAAATTGTAAAGAATTTTAAATAAGTTTTACTACTATGTGCACAGGATGTCTTTTTATAGAATTGAGTGTAACTCCTTGGAAAAAATTAATTTATACGAGGTTAAGTAAAAAATTACTCTTTTCGTTCTTTAACTTTAGTAAATAAAAATAAGACATGGGCACATGCGCATACTTTGAGTGGCAGCGTCACTGGTCACGTGAGTGGAATTTAATCACGATAGCGTCAGTTGTCGTCTAGCTACGATAACGTAAGAACGTCTCTCAATTCCAATATCAGATTGCATCAAGGAGGAGCGATTGGATTTTTGTGGTCAGGGGAAAGAAAAGTGTGTGTGGGTGTGTTGAAATATTCACCGTAGACTATTGTCACAAAACAGAGAAAATGCTTTGTCTAGTAAAATAATTTTTAAGTGGGATTCAAATGTTTAAAAGTGACTGAATGAGCAAAACACAAAAAATAGGGAGTAGTCCAAAAGTGGCTTCGTGACCAACCGAAAACCTTCGACCAGGAAGATATATGGAAGCTTGAGGCTCACTGGATCAGATGCTTTGCTCAAGGTGAAGATTGCAAAAAAAATAATGTATCTGGTGTACACCTATACTTGTTTAATAAAGCTGTACAACAAAATATTAAAATAACATATGACTTACCCTCATAAAATCAAAAGTATCCACATCAAAATAATATATTCTGATAAAAACCAAATAACAAGCATTTTTTTTAAGTATGAAATATTTATAAAAGTTTACGAAATGTTAAAAAGAATGCCATAATTTTTTATATAAAAAAATCAAAGTACGATAACTTTAGAGGGTCCTTTTAATTTGTCCAATATACTATATATCCGTCTAATCACTGTGTGTCAAAGATAAGTGTTTTTTAATATCAAGCACAAGTAAAAAATCTGAAACTGCGAAACATTTATTTAAATTTGTAAACTTAATTTATTAACTTAAATTTTGATAATTCCTGCTTATAAGCTTCATGATTGTGCTTCGTTTATTTATTTATTTATTATTATTATTTATATATAATTACTCTGTTAAGATTCAGACTAGAGTCATTTAGGCAAAGGAATTGCTCCAAATTATGTGCTTACCTCATACTTTGCTTATCCAACGATAGTCAGATTGGATTTGTCTCCAAAATGGTGACCGATCCTATCCTGCTACATTTCTAAAACGCGCCACCACGTGACGATGTGCCATTGTACTGAAGGGCATCGTCATATACTATACCCCGTGAACTCTAGTTTATGTTCAGAGATCTATGATGTTTCAAGGATACGTTGATTATGTTCTGTGACATTTCTCTTTTTTTTCCAGAAGGGAAAGGAAAACGAATCGTACAACACAAGCATCCTTTACAAGCATCAGCAGCATGTTTTGAAAGATCTATAGATGTTTCTCTGGACACTATACTAATCGTTTTGTTCTAACGCAATACCAGTATCATTTGCAAATAAATATCAGTAGTTGTGTTTGTTTGTTACCATATCTATCTATTTGCCCAGTTTCTTTATCTTTAACAACTTCTTCTTGGTGTTATGCTTGTTTTTATATGTCACATAGAGTGTATATACAACCATTTACACATTTCTATGAGAATTTGTATATTATGTGTACTTTAACAAAAAAAATATTGAATCAAAATACTAACAACGATCAGAACACTCTTTATGCTCCCATACGAAACCAAAACATTAGATGACGATTGAATACTAGTTATTTGTTTGCATTGCATACGTTATGAAGATTGACTATAATCCTGCAGCACCTGCGACTTCATTTGGAATGGTGCCGTGCAAGAGGAATATTATCAACGGAACACACAGCACAAGGTTCAGAAAATGTTCTCAGATGAATGCCGCTTCTTTTTATCCAGTGATAATTGTAATGCATTAGTATTGGGCACTTGGAATTCGGGAGCATGTTTGAACCTCTCCACCACATGTCATTGCGTCATCATGGTTTCTGGAGCCATTACATAAGATAAAAAGTATCATATGGTTCATATTCAGAACAGTATGTCTTTCCACTGATATCTGGATAATATACTGCTGTGGGGAGATTTCCTTTTTTTTGTCGAGGAGAAAAGCAATGACCTTTACCAGTAGTATTACGCCCGATCTCTCATTTTACACTCACCTGTCAGCAAGTCCTGTAAATATACGGATGTTTTCTTGACCACCATTCTCCCTCATCATTTTCCTCCAATCAAACAAGTCTGTTATATGAATGAAAGCCACTTGTATAACCTACCATCACTGCATTCAGAAGAAATGTAACAAATGCTTGAAAGGGACAGGAGAGCTATCATTCAAAGTGCATTTCTACTCCTTCAATTTGTACCGAGACATGATTCGTGGTCCTACAACCTACTGAGTTGACATTGTTATAGCTCTGCTTGTTACGAGTATAATTTCAAAATAAACACATCTTATTGTTTGTTACTATCTATCTCTTTTTGACTAATTTCTTCTTTTTCTTACCACTAATTTGTGTTGTATTTTAAATGTATCGTTTTCCGCATACAAAGATATTGCATTCATACAGTAAAGAAACAAAATTCCCTCTAAAAGATCCTTTTCTTACATTCTTTTTTGATGATTTCTTGATTCTTTAATTCTTTTTGATGAAATTGTGAATTACCTATCCAAGTAGTCCTCGTCCTAATCTAGTGATCACCGTTTCTTTTCTTGAATCGGGGCTTACAGCTCTTATCTGCTTAAGTCCCGCCGTGTAGAAGTAGTGTTAATGCTCGCTCAATTTATCGTGTGTTAAAATTCTAACGTTGGCGATGTATAGAAGTTTAGAAAGGAGAGTTTTAAAAAATGACACCCATTGCTAATCCCTTGTGGTGCTTTGAACCGAGACAATTGTATAACTCGTAACATTCCTAATAAAAACATTCCGTTTTTAATTAAAAAAAGCATAGCAGGTTAAAATATATAGACATTTGATGCTAAAAGATAAATCGCAAGTATAAAAAAAAAGGATAAGAAAATAACAAATGTTCTCCATTGAAAAAGTGTGAGGAAATAATCTAACTGAAAAAAGCTATTACAAATAAAATATCACGTTTGAGAAAAAAGAGTGAAGTTTCTTCTGATTCTTCCCAACGCTTAAAATATTTAATAAGGCTTACTATATAGCATAAATTTATACGTAGATAAAATTCGAAAACATATGGTCGTGATTTTTGCACACTTAAAAGCTGATCTTGCTAAAACAAAGTTCTTTTGGTGCGTTTTTAAAATAACTTTGGAAGATTTTGGAATAATATCATATGTTTAGTATAAAAATGCTCAATGTGTAATGAGAAACAATATACAGGATGATTTGCTACCAGGCCAAAAATCTTGCAGGGTGCGTATATTCGGAATCACATAGGAATGCAAGGTCGCGAATACCACTGTTGCGGGTTATGGTGCAAAAAAGAAGAGAAAAACAGCAACGCATTAATGAGAATAAATACATTTTATTAAACCGTTGTAATTCAATAGTTGTTCGAAATTACAATCAAAAGTTGCCTAAGACTTCTGACAGTGACGATGCGTGGAATTCCTGACATTCAGGAAGATTCTTCCATGCAGTCTTGCGATAGATGGCGCTGAACGAAAGGTTTCGTGAGCACCGATACTACTTGAAGTCGTCATTTGCGATACGTTTCCCGAGGCTGTAGAATGAATTCGCATTGAAACAAGAAGCTGGTGGACACACTGATAATCTATGGAGATGCTAATTGTAACGGGCATGACACTCGGTGGTTGTACAAAGAACAATACCCGAACACGCGTGTTCAACATCGCAGAAGGTTTCATGAAATCGGTTCTTTAACGAGTTAAGTGGCTTTTTTTGGTGTACGTGACACCCTTACCTGTTGAAGACCTCATTGCTCGAATATCTATAAATGTCCGGAGGATACGTAACATTCCTGGAATATTCCAGAACATAAGAAATGCCATTCAGAGCTGCTGTCAAGCTTGTCAGAGGATTTCTAGTCGTAATTTCGAACACCTGTTGTAGTACAACTTTCAATAAAATGTTTTCTTATCCAGTGTGCTGTATTTTCTGTTCTTTTTCTCTGCTCTTCGCATCATAGCTCGCGACTATGGTATTTGATGCCCCGCATTTCTATGTGATATCGAGAAGTCCCTGTACCCTCTACACACCATGCAAGTTTGTTGGTATGGTAGTAAATTACTTTGTATATATTGAGAAAGACCCCTTGATTTAAATAATTCAGTGTTCCATACAAAGAAAATACTGTACATTTTCCTTTTTAGATAACCTACTATTCTTGCATATGGTGTTTTTGCTTACAAGTTGTTTACCATTGCTTTCATTTGGATTCAAACTACTAATTTGACATTCTGCATCCATAGGCTGAAAAAGAAATTCGTCTTCGAGACAGTTATTAGAATTTCTATTCCTTTTGCTGATTACGATTTGAAGAGGTTACCAAACATTTTTTTAAACAAATCTTTTAAATTATTTCTTTATTTTCTTTTTAAAATTTGATTTGTATTTACACAGCGATAAATCACGTACCATAGTTCAAGAAATAGAACAAGAAAAATCATAATCTGTTTGCTTTTA
>BMAV01000624.1:877739-897242 GCA_019973955.1 Trichonephila inaurata madagascariensis
TGCCAAATTTTGTGTCAATCAAAGCAGTATTTGTTGATTTTTTTGCATTTTACATCTACGTGCTTAACTTTTGGAAATGAGTGTACTACCAAAAATTCAGTAACACAGATTTTAGGGTGTGCTTTTTTTCTCTTTTGTATCTACAAGCGATTAAAAGCTTAGAATGTGAGTAACAATATCATATTTACTTAAAAATAAGATTTGAATTTATAAAAAAATAAAATTCTCAACATATGTTGCATTCTTTAATTTTACAAAATGCTTTGTTAACAGTTAGTACGATATTTTAATTTTCAGAATAATTAAAATGCAAACACTCAAATAAAAATATAAAAATATGGTGCTTCGTTCTTATATCATCTAGAAATTTCAAATATGTCTCCACATACCACCATCATCATTATTATTATTGTGTTCATACATGCACGAGAATTGTTTTCGATTATTGGCTGTAAATCGTGGCATTTGGCAAAGTATTTTGAGTTGACGAAACGTTCGACGATATAATTCGTAAGTTTCAAAAAATATACGCTTCAGTTTTTAAAGTGTGGTGAGGAAAATTATATATACAAGAAAGTAATATTACTATCTAACAAATATAACAAATTTCTTTAAAAGAAATTAATTTCTGTATTCAATTTCTTGATAGTTAAAACCATTTTGAAGGAGTTATTTTTTTTTTATTACTATATCAGCAATTTTCTATACCTATCGGTTATATGCAGGAAAAAATGCAAACTGGCAGGAACAGAAAAGTTTTAGTTGCTTAGATAAGAATTATATTCTTAAAAACGATAAATTCACTCAATGTGAGTAGCTTTCTCCCTTCTTGAAACAAATCTCACTTTTGTTTTCCCATGTAAAGTGTTTGCTTCATATTACCAATAATTAAATAATATCATTAGAAGAATTAGTATTCATCAAACACAGAAGTTCCACAACTTCCATTTTCTTTATTTTAATCGGTCTGGCACTTGAGTTTCAAAAACGTTATCGATTTACCTAAAACGATATAGGAGATAAGGAAATATGATAATTAAAAGGTTTTTTTTAATGTATTTTAAATGAAGCTACTCCTTGACGCGCATCAAATGAGTTCTTCTAGGAGCACCTGTATTTCGCCTTGCATAAGTTTCTGATGAGTGCGAATCCATATGATAAGTGTAAAAATTAGAGTGTATTGGGCTTATCTAAAAGCGTATGGGTACAAGTCTTTTGGATCTTAAAAGACAAAACAGAGAAAAAAAATGTTAAAGGATGGAAAAAGCCTAAGTGGTCATAACCAACTCACCGACATTTTGATATCAAAAGTTCAAAGGTATTATGGTATGGATATTAGAAATAATATCCATGATTTACATAGCATAAAAACTGCTGTTTGGGCTGTTTATTTCCATCTTCTATCTTCAAACGAGAGACCTCAGCATGGACTGTATCCTGCGATTATAAATGCCTGGTACAAGTTTCAAAAGACAGAAGCTGAATGTAATGAAAGGCACTATGATCATAAACGCATACGCACGTGTTATATACCATAATGAATTAAATCAAGCCAATATTTAGAGATCTGGGTGACCCTATGTTATTAAGAAAATGTTTACATGGAAAGAACCAGAACCCAAATGAGTCAGTTCATAACACCGTATGGTTATTGATTCCAAGATCTACATTTGTGGAATTAAAAAATCTAAAATATTAGGGGTAAACACGGCTATTGGACAGTTCAATATGAGTGATGAAGCAAAATTAATGATTTTAAAACATTGGGATATTGAACCAAGTTATAAATGTGTGTCATGCTTCAAAAAAATTAGATAGCCCAACGAAAGCACCATGAGATCCCCAACCCACCAAAAAAGGAGAAAATATTAAACATAATCAAAAGAAGAAAATGTCTTTTGTACTAGAAGAGAGTAAAAAAACCATTCATATGCTTTTAGGAAAGATTTAAAAAAGTAAATGCTTAAAATAATACAAATTTACACTTTAAAGCCTTTTTTTCTCAAAATGTAATAATTTTTCACTTTATGTGTGTACCTTTTTCTCAAACACTATTTATCATTTAAACCTTTAAATTTTCAGTGAGCAGACTTTTAACATTTTATTGGAGATAACTAGATATATCTAGCAAACCTTTTTAGATATGATTTTTTAAACTAAATTTTATGAAGGAGAAATTGGACAATTTTTCAAAAAAATAATAATTAATTTAATTTTGAGCAAAAAATCAAAATGCTTTGTTAAAATGTTATTGATAGTACACATAACTAACTGTTAAAGTTTTATCAATTGGAAATAGGTAGTTTCTGAGAAAAAAGTTCATAAACTTACGCAATTTAACATGAACTCCAATGGACATGCCGGACCCCTTCAGAATTATAAAGAAAAACATTTTTCGTCACACAATCAAAAAGAACAAAAATAAAATATTAATGATTCATTTTTAACAAATATCAAACAATATGATGAACAGAGTGAATTACAATATCTATATAAAAAAATTAAGGAATTTTATAAATTATATCATCTGCATCAAACAAATACAATGAATTGCATAAAAAATTATTTAAAAAAATATAATTATAAAATAATATAAATAAGTATAAGAAAAAAAATACATATATAAAGGTCTTTTTAGTCCTTAAACTTATGCTTTTTATCTTCCTTAAAGTAAATAATTCTAAAAGAAACATTAGACGATCTAATCACATATGAAATGTGTAGAAAAAAGTAATACATTAGAATCCTTTTTGATATACATATACAAAAAGTTAAATCAAACATTTATTATAGAAAATGTACCAAATTATTTACTTTTAAAAAAGCAATATAAGAGAAAAAATTATTCTTCAGAGTAAAATATATTTATAAACTTTCGTAATAAATCGAGGAAAATTTCTTCATAAAAGCTAATTTTTATATATCTTTAAAATTGTTAGACTGTAATTTGCTTATAAAGCCCTTTAAAAGTAATAGCTGATATCGTGTTTTAGTGTTCGCTGGAAAACAAAACCTTTACAAAATTAGAGCCACTAATTAAAAAAATGAAGCCTTTGTGATTAAAATTTTATGAAAAGCTCATTAATATTTATGTTTTGACGAAGTAATGTGATAGAAATGAATAATGAATCAAGCGAAGTTAAATTCTCTCTTGCTCTTAACTTTCCTTAACAGATTATTCATGAATATTTATACTTTAAATTTATCGATCTGTATTTTGGAAAATATTAAAATATTTACAGTCTATTTAGGGGTTGTGACTCAATTATAATACTTATTCATGCACAGTTAAAATGTATTATACATATTTTTGTCAAATTACTGAAAATTTTATTGGTTTAAATATTGCACATTTAGATTTTAAACTTAATCAAAAAATAAACAGAATGCGATCAGTATTAATTACATGAAGTAGAATAAATTAAATTCTTAAGTAAGACAAATAAATTTCCATTAATATTTAATGAATATCAACGTACATTTTTCATTCATTTTGTAGAGAGATTTTTTTAATTTTTTATTCTTCAAATCTAAATTATTTTAAATTCGAAAGTAAACTAACTAATCCATCTATCCACACACACACACATCGGAGGCTATCTTCTTCCAAATCACTGAACAAAGAAACGCAACGAGGGTACTATATGATAGGATATAATTCGAGAAATCTATTTTGGCCATTTAAAATCCAAAATTGCAATCAGTTAAAAGAGATATAAATTGAAATTGTTAAAATGTATGCTTGATCAATTCCAGTGCACTTCCTATAATGCGGAGACTCCAAAGGAAGACAGAGGAAAAGGTAATTTTTCCAGTTTTCAAAACTGATAATCTTCCGCATAGAAATCAGTCAAAAAATATTTCTGGAACAGGAAAACGATTAATTTATATAAATGACGATATTTTGCATTTTTTGCAAACTTTTCTTCTAAAATGAGTCGGTTTTGAACAGAATATTCCAAGAACTCTATATCTCTCTAATAGCTATGATCAATTGAGCTAACATTCCAAAAAAATACATGCTTTGCTCTTTTAAACCCAGCGATAAAAAAAAATTAGATAATCTATGCAGGGTTTTTTTTCGATTTTTAAAAATTTAAATAAAATTAGACTTAAGCATTTAATAACTTAGCCATTTTTTAAAAGAATTGAACGGATCTTTCTTTGCCGATGTCAAGTTTTTTTTTAACTGTCTTTAGGCAAAAGATTGAAAAGTTTACTTATAAATTACTGCTTTAAAAACTGTGTTTTTCGTTTAATAGTCATACCTCGACAATTTATTAATGCTTTACTTTCCCAACATTTTTTTTTAATTAAAAATTACCAATGTACGGATTTTCTAAGCCCTAATTTAAAATTAACCCCTCAAAATATTTAAAACTTCAAACTTTTTTTTGAAATTACGTATTTATGTTAATTTGAAGGGCGAGTAAGATTCAAAAAATGTAACTAAAATATTTTTTCTGGCCTAAGGTCGGGGTTACATTTAGAACAAATTTTGCAAAAATAGAAATTACCATGGAGTGCTGATATTAAGACTGGAAGAAGAAATTTTCCTATGATTAAAAAAAATGGAGAAATTGTTAAACATTCGAAACAAAACGTGAAACGCCGGCCAATGCAGCTATTATTTCTTTTTCTGAAAAAAAAAATGTAAATTACTTTCAATACTTCCCGGCACAAATATACATTATTAAAGAAACTCTCAAGGTTAGAAATTAATACAATTTGAACTTTTTTTTTCAAGTAAAACGTATTTGAAGTCTTAAACATGTGTGTTTTATTTAATATCATTTCTCCATTAAAGGCCTTCCAAAGTTCTTTTCTTTTATCTCCTATATGCAACGTAATAAAATTTTATTATATTACACATTGAAAAATAAGTTTAAGAACAAATTTGTCTCTATTACTTTCATTATCCAAGCTTGAAAGGTAGAAATCAATTTTAAACTGGCTTTATATCATGAAAAAACTCAATTATATACATTTTCATTTCCTTCAGTTTGGAGAAAGCAATTCAAAACTTTTAAGAAATAAATAAAAAAAAAATATTAGGAAATGATTAATGTTGTCTAATGGAAATGCAATTGGAAAACCATATTCCTTGTTATCTATCCTGAAGCACTATATATTTTATTTCCTTCGTAGTGCTGAATAATAAATTTACTACGTTATAAGTAAAAAATTCTGAAACATTGATGATAAAAATGCATATGATTTGTTTCCCTTAGCAGAAGATTAGATATTGAGAGCCTGTGTATTTTCATACGAATATCCAATTCACAGAACTTGCTGGTGAGTTTTTGGGTCGGTTCTATTCATTACAAAGAGAAATAGAAAAATGTAAGAAAATGCATTTCTTTTTAACGTACGATTGACGGTTTTCCAATTCCTTGTTCATTTCTCCCCTTCTCTTTATTTCCCTATTTTTTTCCCCATTTTTGTGAAAAGGAAATTACACGTTTTTGGAACGTTACTCCAGCCACTAAAGATTACTTGAAAGCTTGATTGCATCCAAATGCATACATCAAAGCCAGAATCGATAAAATCGAGGCTTTGCGAATCCGTTTTTCTTTAGGAAAAGTATTGAAACTCAAGAAAGCATGAAAATAACTTTTTTTTTCCTATTATTATTGCATCTTTGGAGTCAGCCACTGCAACAAAAAATATTAATCAGTTTTAAAGTACTCTTGAAAGTGGCATGTTTATAAAGTTGCATTTTTTTTCCTCGAGCACCGAATGCTAATGGCTCTCTATACAAACCGTAAAAAAAAATTTCGGTGGTGGACTTGATTAAAATATGTGAATGAATGAAAGAAATTAAAAAGAAATCTACATTGTTATCTTTTTTGAAGCCCCAAAATAAATGAAGTTTTTTTAGGACTTCCTGGATATTATGTTTCAGGAAAATGAAAGACTTTGTATATATTACTAATGTATTTGGAAATATTCGAAACATTTTTTTATCTTGCGTTCACTGAGCATAATTTCGAATTTTTCTACTTCTAAGTAACGCGTTGATTTAATTTAAACCTTATTTGCTCTCAATATGAATATGTTTTTTAATTTCAAATTTATATAAAAACTTTTCCTATACATATTTAATTTCTTCTAATATATCTACATACACATGTTTATTTTGGAAAATATTAAAGAAGTTTATGTGATGTTGCAACGTATGAGATACTACATACTGTATGTTAAGCGATTGGTTAGTGTACTAATTTCAATAAATATACTTAAAAAAATTAAAGTGTTGTAAAGTATGTGACTACCCAAAATTCGCTGTTTTGGTGGAAACTTTCAAAAGTTCTTTTATGTTTTTTATTTTACAGTTCATACATTTAAGACTACAAAAACACTCTATTTTTGTTGTTACAATATTTAGAAGCAAAGTTATAGCATAATAAATAAACCGGAAATGGAGTTTACAAAATCGGAAGCAGATCCCTACACAAAATATTTTTAAGATGTTGAATTGAAATTTTTAGAAAATTTTTATTTAGTGTATTTAGTGATTTTAGTGTTTTATCTGTGTTTTTGAACAAAAATATAATCTATGTGTAAGGTAACTCGGGGGAAGACGCCAGTTTGTTAATAGTACTTTTATGCGTCAATAGCCACTTGTGTGAAGAGTCTGGTCCGACACTGAGTGTGACTTGCGAATTTATCTGAATTAATCGTCTTTAATCGGCCTTGTTTTTTAATCTTGGGAGCATTCAAGGGGGTGAGTACCACTATTATTATATTCCGTTCTTCATATTTAAAGTTCATAAACGTATTTGTTATTTTAAATAAGATAATAGCAATGTAAGGGAGTTACACATAATGTTAAGCAAACTATGCATGTAGAAACAGCCATAACACTGCAGCAATAAGAAATTAAGCATGTGTGGCATCTGCCCTTTATACTAGGAGGAAATTTCACATGGATCAGAAATAAATGAAATGAACTTTTTTTTTTTTCATTTTATAAAATTGTACATTATCGTATAAAATATAACTACAATTAATAATTATGCTGTGAGGATAGCACAGGGACGAAGTCGACTACTACTTCAGCCTGCTATAGACCGTTCTGCAGGAAAATTCGTCTTTAACAAATCCAAAGGAGATTTATAACTTAGAAGACTGTGGTCTTCAAATGAATAATGAACCCTGGAAAATTATTGCGAAGAAAGGATCGCGTATTATCCACCACGTCACGCCAGGGGAGACCATGACTGTAGTGGCATGCTGCAAAGGCGAAGGTAATTTTCTTCCTCCATATTGTATTTTTAAAGGTAAACGGAATTTTCTTAGATATCAGTGATGACAGCTTTGGTGAGGACAATAATGACGACTTTTGTGCTGTGTGTTAAGAGTACTTTAGATGCTAAAAAAAAAATCCCAAGTGTGACTGGATTCAGTGTATCGAATGCAACAAATGGTTGCGCGAAGATTGCAATGATAATCATTTGTACTGAGTGAAATGTTGTGTAGACTATCATTTGAACCTATGTACTGTTATTATTTTTAGCAAACTAATTATGGAAGATTTTTTTTTTTTGTTTTTTTTGTTTTTCTATAGTTATTGTTACTTCAGATTTAATTTGGCAATATTTGTTTTATTTTTTCATTTACTGTAGTGTTGTTGCATCTTACTCTATGACTATTGGCATCTTCCGCCATATATGGGGAAAGATATCACAATTAAATGAATTTCTTTAACATTAAATTTCTTATTTATTTCCATACTAAGAGAATTAACTTGTATACATAAACAATTAAATAGTGAAAAAAAAAGGTGTATCTTTTCATGGTCTTATTATTTCAATTTTCAATGTACTAATCGAAAATTCCTTAAATTTGTCACCTTCACCCGATTTACCTTACATATTAATGTACTTTATTGCTTTTTTATAAAAAAAATCATATTTTTACACATTTATTAGAATTTTGTGTAAAAGTTCGTAACTGCAATTTTTCATCAAAATTTCACTAAAAACAATTGTTATTGTCTGTCTATAAAACTCTCCAGAAAACGGTAAATGGGTAAAAAAAAGTCCGAATTAGTTAAAAATGAAGCTAAAGAGAGTTTGAGCTATAAGTATGGTGAGTATAAGAAAATGAAGAATTAGTAGAAATTTTTTGAAAATTGTGTTTAACTCTTTAAATGCATTTTCTGAGACACTATGTTTTTCAGTTTTTTGCTTCACGGTAAAGTTCACCACAGAATTTCATTTCAAGATATTGAATTGAAATTTTTAGGAAATGTTTTATTTAGTTTTATTTGTATTACAGACTATAATCTAACTTTAACTTTTCCTTAGAATGCGTCAATTAATTACAACTTCATAATAAAAATGCAATTGGACAATAATAGGGGAAAAAGTTTTTGTGCCTTTTATAAAATACTTATTTCATATAAAATATATACATATGTATAAATACCTTTCACTAAAATTTCTTAATAGTATATTTGTAAAGGATTTTTGAAAGTAATTTAAATACGGAAGTGCAGTATATAAAAGAGAGTTACATTAAATTTAAATTAAACTCGTGCTTATAATTCTCATTTGGTTTTAAGTTGTAAAGAATAACAAAAGCAAGTTTAATCAACATTTTAAAGCATTTAGAGTTTCAAAGCTTTTTGTAAAATAAAGAGCTCATTTTCTTTTTAATACAAGATCAGTAAAATTCCGCAAAGATTGTCAGTAAAATTAAGTATTGAAAAGTCGTATGATCAATAACTTTATTTTATTTAACTCCATACGTCTTAAAATATTTTTCTGCTGTAACCATGTTCACTTAAATGCTTATAACTTATCTCAATTATACCAATCAATGGTACACTAATGGATCGGTGTACTATATTTACAAACAGTGGGCCAAGTCTATCCCATTTGCTCATTTACCATCAGCAAATATGTCGATATTTTTTACTCGACTTTCATTTTTATTAGAAATACCGTATGCAACCATTTCACTGATTATCGTTTTGTTTTGGTCGTCATGTGAGACATCCATTTCTTTTTCCCTACAATGGGTCATCCGATAGTTCATCTCTTTCCTTAAGAATACCAAGACATGCTCCAAAGAGTAAAATGCCATGTTACATATATCTTTAAAAATTTCCCATAGAGCTTAGATTTTTTGTGATCTTAATAAAGATACTTAAAATATTATTCTGCAGAAATACAAAAATAATTTTTAGTTCATTTTTTTTTTCTGTTTAGTTTAAGTTGGACATAATTTTTTGAGATCTCATAATACAAGCTTGTGTTTAGGTACCATTTTTTAAAAAAGTATCTCTTAAATATGTAACATATTTTTTGCACATATATAAGATAATACATAGTGAACTTATTTTTTATTAAAATATTAAGATAGTTTCTTCAAAAAAATCAGGAAACTTCAAAATTTTGAATATTTCTATTTTTCCCCCTTTTTAACACACAAAACTATTTTCAAAAAGCTATGTACTACGACTAAAAAAACAGCTTCGCTATATGCACAGATAACCTGCAGAGAAGTATAAAAAACTTGGAACCACCAAATAGTGTAATAATTTTTTAAAATTGTACCTAAAAGCAAAAAACTATGCTTTGGAGAAAAAGTGAAAAACTAAACATTTGTAAGCCTTTGTTTAAATTTTTGTCAATTACTTTTTTCATATTTGAAGATTATTTTATCAACGAACATATAAGTGTTAAAAATATTTTTAGATTTAGAAAAATATACACAACTTTTTAATACTCAAATTGAAATATCAATTTTTTAGAATGTGTATGATTTTTTGTACGGTGTCAAAGCTTTCAGAAAATTCACCTTTTCTCTTTTAATATTCCTTAAAATTCCATTCATAGAATCCAACAAGAAATCTTTTTCTGACCTTGAAACGTGGAAATTCCACGGACAACATAATAACTATGAAGCCCTGTCTTCTTAAATTCTTGCATCAAGAGCACGCATAAACTGTTCTAAATAAAGTGTCAAACTTCTCGCGGTTCCTCCTAGTATTTGAATGATCGCACCCAATTACTCCCTTTGCTGCCCTATATAGTCTTATAGCAGTACACCTCGCCTATTTGACGCTTAAGCATTCCTTGCCTTTAGAAAACTTTTGACAAACATTTTTTTTCCTATTTCACGGACCAATCAATCATTATATTAAGCATTATTGATCTCGATATCGAAAGTAAAACTTCATGATTTTAACAGAACAGCTCGAAGCCAACGAACGTATGTTTTTTTAAAAGAGCATGAAAGAGCACAGTTTGCTCCTATTTAAAATTTACTTCAAAAATAACGTTTGTATTTTCAGACAATATTTCCAACACTATGTGGTGTTGCGAATCTTAGTAAGATTAGTATCAAATAATAGTAATTGCAAGCAAATATTTTATACTAATTGTTCAAATATCAGCGAATTTAAATTACATCAGTATCTTTTTATTTTACAGTTATATAACTTTTAACCCGTTACCGCCCAGTGATCTATTTATAGATCACCTCCCACTCAGTACTCCCAGTGAAAACGATATTTTTTAATCACTTCGTATTGTCATTGGCTGGTTTCCTTGTACATGTGACTACACCCCCAAATGAGATTTGAAACATTCTTTCCCATAGCAGTCCAGCAATTAGCGTCTGATGTTCGCCATTTTGAAGCTTCAAAGTGCAGCTTTCGATTTTGTATCCAACAGAACAAAAAATTAAAAGTAAATTCAACTTTTTTATGTGTTTTACATTTTCAGTACCTTTTTAATTATTCTGGCTTATTTATATTAGAAAAATAACTGTTTTTATTATTAAAATGTAAACTTAAACATGCTGATCTATAAATAGATCGCTGGGCGTTAGTTGTAACTAATATCATTTTTCCCCCGTTTCATTTCTTCCAGAATTTCTCGGCGTAAAGTGTTTCACACCGTCGAAGAAGCGTCAGAATATATGTTTTCTCAGGAAATAGAGTCTGATATAATTGCTTTACCACCTAATGTGGATAAGTTAACAGACGAAGAATATTTTAATAATGATGAAATGACTACTCCATTGGTAAAAGATCTGTCAAGTAATGTAGAAATTTATGTACCCATGGAAGAAATAGAAGTAAAAGAACAACATAAATCGATAGAAATAAACGATGACGGCCCTAATAGTACGGAGCAGCTGCCATCTAGTGCCAGCAATGCCGTGGTTCTTATGACTATTGCTTAGACAAAAAGAAAGAAATAACTATAGTTAAATGGAAAGAGAACAAGTGTATAACAACAGCGGCAAACTTTGATTACATACAGTCATTAATCCAAGTTTCAAAAAATCAAAAATGTTTGAAAGAAAAATCCCAAATTTTGCAACCAAATACTATTCACCAGTATAAAGAAAATATGGCTAGAGTCGACCAGCATGCCTGGGTCTTAGAAAAACATACAATTCAGATCCGTGGCAAAAAATGGTACAAGCCAATCTTTACTAGAGTTATCAACTTGGCTATCGTAAATACGTATATTCTGTTCAATTTAACAAATTATGAAAAGAAAAGTATAAAAGACATCCGAAGATATATCGCCGTTGCGTACCTCAAACGGGGAACAAATTGTAAGAAAGGCAATGGAAGACCTCTGATGATGTCATCAAGATCAAACGTAATAGACTCTCTGTGTTTAGATAGAAAAGACCATGTTATAGGAAAAATACAAAACGAAAGAAGATGCCAGTTTCAAAAATGTAATCTCTTACGTTTTGTATAAAATGTAATGTAACCCTTTGTCTGAAATGTTTCCATTATATCACACTTAACTTTACAAATTGGCTGCATAAAATTATAACTAAGTAAGTTTAGATCAGTAAAATAATATATATTTTCTCTTTTAAATCTCATTAGTTTCTTTTAAATTCACAAAAGTTTCATTTCCCCCCTCCCTAAATTTGTAATTCTTTAAATATAAAACCACAGGAAAGTTACTTGGTCTTTTACTACCATAAGCGCCCAGCGATTTATTTATAGATCACCTATTATCTCAGCTGCTAATTACGGAAAATGGATACAACTTCATAATTACTCCATTTATGATACATGAAATGTGATTTAAAAATATTTTTCAAAAATTTCGATTTTAAAATAATTTGGGCCTCAACGTCTTTGTCTTTGTCTCATGTCCTCATGTCTTTGGTATACCTACAAGTTATTAATATAAAATATATTCCTGTCTTGTTCACAATCATTTTTGCATCTATATTAAATTTAGTGTATTATGTGATGTTGAAAGGAATGCAGGTTAGAAATAACACTATCCGAATCTTAAAGTAATACTAAAAATACTAATATTGAAACTTGCGTCGTATTTTAATTAAATCTTATAAGCACATACAAGTATTAAAATCAAATAACTAGACAATTTCTTCTGTTTACATAAATTGAATATATCAGGATAAATTCAGACATTTTTTTCTTAAAATTCAGAAGCGTTTTAGACATTCTTTTAACAAAATTAATTATATTTTTCAGACTTTTTAATAAAAATGAAAAAAAAAATCCATACAAAACAAATAAATTTGATTTTTATGAAGTGTTACAAAATACAATATTCATTTCATAATTGAAGTAACGTTTGGTTCATCACATTTTAATGTATTTTGTTAACATAAAAATACAGTATATTTAAGTATCATGAGTAATATTTCATAAAATGTGTTAGTTCTTTTGAATGCAAGGCTCATGACAAAAGGAAAAGTGGAACAGCTTCTATAAGTCAAGGTCCTGGAGCTCGCGGCAAAAGTTTGATTTAGCTCTTTCGCCTGCTGACCTTAGCTGAGCAAAATGGAGTGGACTTCATGCTTTGGCTGACCCTACCATGAGTAACCCCATTCCCACCTACTCCGCCCAGGAACACCAACTCGCCGGCTGCTAGAGCACATTTTGGGGCGACCTACAAGACTTCAGAGAGCTTAGAATGTATTTCATTCATTTATTTTTGTTTTTCCGTATTTAAAAAATTAATTTCATTTACAAATGATATGTGATTTTATTATATTAAATTACACTTATATTTATACTAATTATTTATTATTATAGAATGTTATAGTTACATTTACGGTAAAATCCGGAGTATATGCGCACTTTTTAACACCAAAAATAAGATCGAGACTTAAGGGAGCGCGTTATACGCTGGGTATAAAAAAGATAGCTTTAAAAATAAAAAAAAGAGATGAGTATAAAGAAAAATTGTACTTTATGTATCAAAATACTGTATATTTAAACGAAATTATATATATATATATATCTTATGAAGCAAAAGAGTTGTTGTTCTCGGAGTTTACTATTTTTTTTTCAAAAGTCTGGGATAATACCTCGAATAAATGACTTCAAATCATAAGAGTAATGTATACTAATATTTCAATTTCTTCGTAAAAAAGGGGATGCGCGTTATACGGTGAATGTACCTAAAAATTTAAAAAATCAGCTTGAAAGCATAGGTGCGCGTTATACGCCAGATCTTACAGTATATATAAATAATATGGATGGCGATACTACTAAAAAATCATGTAAATAATATAAACAAAATACTTATTAGTATAGTTATTATTGTGCAGAAAATTTTTAAAATATTTTTAATTATTTTTATTATTTATTTAAATTATTTTTAATATTTAATATTTGTTTATCATTAATTTAATAAACAAATCATCATAAACAATTTTTCTTTTAATAGGTTTTTATATTTTTGATTTAAATATGTATTTACATTCTGAATCTAAATACATACTGTTTGTCATTGATTCCATCTGTAATTTGAACATTTTCAAATAATTTCATTGGCTCGTAACATTTTTTTTTATTTATAATGAACTCAAAATGACTACCCATTGTATTGTACAGGCTTATGCAAAAAATTATAAACCGAAAAGGGAAGGTTGTCTAGCCATTAAACCGCTGGTATGTGTATGAATGCTTATTTCTAGTAAAAAATATACGTCATATTTTTATGAATTGTTGGTGAATTTTATACAATAGAATCTTTTATTTTATCCCTTCGCGTATTAAATTGTAATTTAGTAGTATTGCATTGTGGAGTCAAATAACTTTGATAAGACCAATTTTTTTGTTGTTGAATTCTATCTACACTATCTGAAATCAATTCAGGCAATTCCTTTCAAGGTGGTCATTATTTTTCCTTAAGTTTAAAATGGTACAAAACAGACGAACTGACGTTAAATGTTCTTATTCCAAGAAGAGAAATGAGACATGCAATTATAAATAATAAATTGCTTTCCATGTGTTTTTATTTATTAATTTCAATTTAACTTTTCAAACTGTAGCACTAAAAACATATAACCTCAACCTATTTTAAAAGAAAAAAGGTTTATAAACTTTATTTCGCTGAAAAAGGATTTTATGCTCAGAATACGATAAAATACACCAGCTTTCATCCAATCCATGTCGATCGAAATGATTTTGGAATACAAATGTAATACTCTAAGCTCCAAACTGTTTTTAGAATGTGTCTTTCAACAGCAACGATTTATAGCAAAAACACACAGGACATCTGCGAGTCGGAAACACGTGCTGAAACTGCAAATATTCAGTAATGTATAGCAGAAGTCTTTCACATTTTTCGGAAAGAATAAATTGTTCATCTTGCAAAAAAATTGAAAAAGATATCATTAAAACTATTTTTGTATTGATTCTGAAGTTTAAATGTTAATCTGGCAGGAAAATAAAGTGCTTTACTGTTTGTTTACATTTGCTTATGATTACGTAGCTCGTTATAAGTTTCTGTTTAATCTTTTTTATTGCTGAAAATTTTAATTTTTAAAAATTTAAAATGGGTAATTCTAAACGTAGAATTAGTGCAAAGAGAAAACGCCAATTTCGAGGTAAGGGATTTACCAATAAACATTCAAAAAATAGCAGCTCAACATGTACCAACGCCAGTTCTTCAAAAATTAAAATGTCTGCTGTCTTTGAAGAAGAAATAGTGGAATATGAACATAAACCACTTACTGGTAACAGAATAATTGATGTAGAAGTCCTTTTAAATATATTTTTACAACTTTGTTGCCCAAGATGTTTTCAAGAAGGTTTACTACTTTCTGAGGATTCCAGATATGGTTTGTGCTCAAATTTTGTTATACGGTGTAGACATTGTTACTTTTACTCAGGGTTTTCTAGTTTAAAGAAAACTTTAAGCTGTTCTGAAGTAAATACAAGATTTGTTTATGTTATGAGACGAATTGGGAAAGGTTTTTCTGCTGGTTTTAAATTATGTGGTACGTTAAACTTACCCAGGCTCAGTAAAACTGCGTACACTACTCATGAGAATAAACTCATGGCTGTGATTTCAGTAGTGAACTATCAATGCAAAAAGCAGCTTCTGAACTGGTAGTGCTACATCCTTCTAAAAATAAAATTGTTGAATGTGGAGTTTCAGTTGATGGAACGTGGCAGAGTAGAGATTACACTTCCATGAATGGGTGTCTCGTAGCTTTGTCATTTGACACTGGTAAAGTAGTGCACATTGAAATAATGTCATCATATTGTCCCACCTGCAGAAAGATTTCTAAAATCTCCAGAAGCATTGAGTTGGAAACTTTTGCAGCAGATCACGTGTGCCATAGCAATTCTCAAGGTTCTGCGTTAAAAATGGAAGCTGTTGGAGCTACTCGAATCTTCCAACGTTCTATTGTCAAACGAGGCCTTAAATATGCACATTATTATGGTGACGGGGATTCTAAGGGCTTTATCAATGTCAAAGATACTTGTGGCGGGAGGATATCTATATGAATTAGTACCAACATCACGCGAAGACGATCGTTTTGGCGTGATCGGTTAAGTACTCGCGTTCGGAACGGAAGGTACCCAGAACGAACCTTCCTCCTTCATTGGTGACCCTGGCCGTGCAAATGAAACTTTCTTCCTTCATACTTATGGAAAAGATAGCGTCACGAAATATTAATGTATAAGTCATGTTCAGAAGAGAGTAGGTGCGAGATTGCGCAAACTGAAGTCGAAAAATAAAAATGTGTCGGTAAAGGCAAACTCACCGACTCTTTGATTGACCGGCTGCAAAACTATTATGTGGGATTGCTGTTCGTAGCAATGTTGGAAACCTGTCTGGTCTTCAGCAAAATGTTATTGCGGCCCTGTTTCATTGCTCATCAAGTGTTGAGAAACCGATGCATGGGCAGTGTCCCATCGGAAAGGATAGTTGGTGCTACTACCAGTGAGCTCTGTCTTGCGGCAAAAAGCCAAATGAAAAATATAAATGCTTATCAAATGAAGTACTAAATATGGATTAAGCCTACATATTTAGAATTATGCACCAAAGAACTTCTTACTATAAATGACTTCATGGCAAAACACAAAATTCTAACGAGTGTTTTAATGATATTATATGGCACAGAGTACCGAAAGGAGTTTTCTTGGGCCTCAAAACTTTAAAATCTGGTGCATTGGATGCTGTGATCCAATTTAATGATGGATACAAGGGTTGTGTTGACATTTTAAAAAAACTTAATATAATTTTTACTTTAAAATCATACAAACATCTTGACATCAATAGAATTAACGATGCAAAACGACATTCAACACCAAATGTAAAGCAGGGTAGAAAAATTTTAAGAGCAACAAGGGAAAAAAATCAATGTTTCAGAGAGAAAAGAAGGTGTTTTTTTAAAATCAGGAGCATTTTAAGTTTATCTAATAGTGTTTAATATTAAAAATTTCAGTTGAAAATTTCTTTCTGATTTATCTCAAAATGAATTTTTTTTAACGTATTGGCATCTGACAACGTAAATATCAGAAAAAGTTGTGAGCCAAATTTTAAATTTTATAAGTAAATTTATTTTATAGATTTAAACCTACTGTTTTCATAGTAATATTGTTGATATGTTTTTAGTAACTAAGGTATATATCTTGCTGGTAATAATTTTTTAATGATTTTTTAATGTTCTTTTACTCGAACCTTGATAAAAATTGTAATAAATTGATTATCATCAGGAAAATCGTACCAGCCCTAAGAAATGTTATGATGATCAACATTAAATTGACAGAAAAGTGATATATTTGTTTACATTTGAGTTATGTGCGTTATTCTAATAATGAATTTAATTGCTATTTACATTATGTTTTACTCCCTAAAATTTTTTATGTACTACAAGTAACATATTAAATGTATTTTTCATAATTTTAAAATATATTCCATCAGTAAAAAATATTTTAATAGCAAATATTAGTTTTTTAAAAAATTTTCTTCGAAGGTGTACAAATACCTTAAGGCAAATGCACAACAATCTGTTCTTTAACATTTCTTTTTTGTTTTAGAAGAATTTTGCTAAAAATCACTAAAAGTTATCCACTATATTTCTAAATTAAGGATTTGAACCAAGATATACTGAATAAAAAACGTCTAGAAAAATTCTTTTTATAAAGTAAAATGATTTTTCTAGAATTTTAATTCATGTACATCTAACTAATAGAACATTTTAGCAATGATAAATATATTTGCATTTCCTTACGTGTACACGGATATACATTTTTAAGTGCTACATAATTAGGGATGGTGTAACGAGCTCTAGAGAAATTCTAGTACACTGATGGCAACGAGACTGACCAGAGGTACTGTGTTTGCTTGCCATATGAGAGGAATCTTTGATTGTAACTCAATAAAGAGGTTCGTAAGCTCCACTAGCGATCGAAGTGTGGAGATTTTGTATCTGCCAAAGGCAGATGTGATTAATGTCTTCTTGGCCTATTTATTATTTTTATCTAAAATTTGTGTAATTTAAATATTTGTGTGGTGTCTGTGTATGGATCGTTCTATGTGTTCGTAATTGAATAAAGTAAAGCATCTTCAGAATCTCAACATTGAGAAATCTACGGCTCTATATACTAAAATTAATTTGTAGATTCCACTTGAGAAACCCACACACCATGTTTCAATGGAAAGCTAGTAATGAGTCGAAATTCTTGTTATTGGTGACCCCGTGACGAAGTTCAGATTCAAAAGTTTGCGGAGGAATGTCATATGCCAAACATTGGATTAAGATATTCTTAACTAAAAAAGGATCGCTGGTTCAGTAACATGATTTCACGTATTTCTCAAAAACATCCCAAAGAGAATCAGTAGGGTATCCTGGCTTCTAGGTAGTGAATTCATGTCCAAAAAGTCAGAGGAATGTTCATCCAATCAGATAGTAACTAATCCGAATCAGGGAGATGTGACCCGTTGGTGTGGTGTGGTAGTTAGGAGAGGGGGGTGCCAGCTCAGGTGTCGTCCACGTCACTTGACCATGGTTCAAAATTACGTGCAATATATTTTTACGTGCAATATTATTACGTGCAATATATATTACGTGCAATATATATTACGTGCAATATATATTACGTGCAATATATTATTACGTGCAATATATTGCTGGTAATAATTTTTTAATGATTTTTTAATGTTCTTTTACTCGAACCTTGATAAAAATTGTAATAAATTGATTATCATCAGGAAAATCGTACCAGCCCTAAGAAATGTTATGATGATCAACATTAAATTGACAGAAAAGTGATCGTCGCCAAAAGCCCTCGTGTAGCTGAACAGTGCGACGTTAATATTAACTCAAACTCAAACTCAGGGAGATGTGCACAATTGCCTTGGGGAACTTTTCCATTTATATGTGAATGAAAATATAACATAAATGAATAAATGTGATTTCCCAGAACTTCTTTCATTGAATTAGGTTGGTACAAGGTCCAAACGGTCTCAAAATCTGTCAAGAAAAAAAAACACTTTGAACCACGATTTTGCCGCCATGAGCTAATATTCCAACCTGGCATGCAAGATTCTTAGTTTCATGAACCTGACGTCATATCCTCAGTCTCCCACTGGTATGAAGTAGTCAGAATTGACAGAAAATTGTCCGAATTCAGCTACTCGTTTCCCCTTTTCTACAGTCCATTTTCTGTTTTCCGTTGCCCAGACAGAACGTACAGATAAATGGTAATATTTACTGCTCCCAAAGCACATACGGTGAAACGAGCATTGCAGGGTCCATTTAATGACTGTATGACTGGAATCTGATGGAAAAGAATGGTAATATCTAATATTTATTTCACTTGCTAAGTACAATACAACTATGCTGTCTCATATCATGCTTGTTCGGCCAATTTCCCATGAAATGAGACCTCTGATGATTTATGTAAATGAATAGCCCATGCTTTCAGTGCTTACAATATGCTCGTGATCAAAGTCATAAATCACAAGTTTTACCCATAATTTCAGTTGAAAGACTGATTAACAACAACCACAGAACTAGCTAACTATGCAGTTACCACTGCTCTTAAATCTCACGTGCACGTACACATATATGCATAAAATTTTTGAATGACTGATAACCAACATGAGATTTTTTTCTACATCTATGTTATTTATATTATTGATATGACTTAATGTGTTTATTCATTTACTCTCTCTATATATCTTACATATATATTTTATTTTCTATATTCGCCATTGATATTTTGAAATG
>BMAV01000624.1:897642-916820 GCA_019973955.1 Trichonephila inaurata madagascariensis
GCTTACAATATGCTCGTGATCAAAGTCATAAATCACAAGTTTTACCCATAATTTCAGTTGAAAGACTGATTAACAACAACCACAGAACTAGCTAACTATGCAGTTACCACTGCTCTTAAATCTCACGTGCACGTACACATATATGCATAAAATTTTTGAATGACTGATAACCAACATGTGATTTTTTTCTACATCTATGTTATTTATATTATTGATATGACTTAATGTGTTTATTCATTTACTCTCTCTATATATCTTACATATATATTTTATTTTCTATATTCGCCATTGATATTTTGAAATGCGATTTAGTTTATGGGATTCATATCATTTCAATTTTTTAGTTGATTGTGAAATAGTGATTTATATATATATATATATATATAAATATATATATATATATAATAAAGGCACATATATAACGTTCTCATATATTAATTTTGGTATGCAAAATCCTTATGAATTTTACTAATTGTTATTTTCTTTGAACGATTTCTTTACTTTAAACTGTGCAAATATATTTTACGAGTTTATCGTAATAAAATCTTAAAAATCATGATCAAAAGATTTATTCACACAATAATTTAAATAAACATTACTTCAATATCTATAACTAGGAAGATATTCAGTTACAAACGAAGATATCAGAAATATTACAGTATAATTTCACTGATAAAAAATTACAGAAATTGAATTATTCAGGATAAGAGATCTCATTCAAACTGTATGTAGTGAAATCTATTAATTCCTAAGAATAGTACATTTTATTTCTCAATGCGGATGTTTAAATTTAAGACACTTATTTTTAATCGAATTCGTTTATCGATTAGGACTATTATTGTTTTTGTACTTTAAAATTTATTTTAAGAACATTACTAAAATGTTTCTTATAATTAATTTTTGAATGAATAACTAATGTTCTATATAAAATGCTCAAAGTTATAGAAACTCAGTGTCATGCAAATTTAGACACATTTTACATTACATTTAATTCTTAATTACATGAATTTTTATTGCTGCTTAACAGACAATTTTAAGATTAGTTTATGTTCTTTTGGTGGAGAAAAAAACAATGAGAAAAAGAGCATAAAAAAATTAATTTTTGAAATAGCTGTTGATGTGTTTGATGAGATGGTAAATTTTATGTTATATGAAAGCAAAAAAATTTAAAAACTGAACGATATATCTGCAAAAACCAATGATTAAACAAAGGTGTATTTTTGCTTTGAGTCATTCAGCTGCAAACCAATCATTAAAAAAAGATAAAAACTGAATTATGATCATATTATTATATACATTTGTTGAAATAAAATTTTTATAATCCCAAATGGCAAATATGTACGTATTGCCGGCTTCTACCACCTAGCCACTGACGGTGTTCATCTATGAACGCTGTTATACATGTCTAAAAAAACTCTGTGGGAGCATTAAAACAACTCTGTGGAATTTGGAATTTTGAACGATATAGACACTTGACGTTGAAGAACGCCGCGAGGAAAATAAGGACGACGATGCCCCGCGTCTATTAAATGCTGCAGAAAGACGAGCAGGACGATTCACATATTTTAACGACGGTCCTGTTTCAGCGAAGCATAATTAAAGTGTACATAATGGGTAACTTTTACAATCGCGATAAATTAAACTAAAAAAATTAACTGGATACTAATTGCCTTGTTCTGATGGCCAATCAACATAACTAAATATATTTGTCATTTCAATTATCAACTCAGGTGTCATATTTAAGTTATAGGATCGCTTAATAATGGATCAAAATAATATGGTATGTCAATAACAGTCTCATTTGCATCTTAGAACGATATTAAAACACAATTTATCAATTAATCTAGGCGTTTAGAATGTTAGGGAAATTATTATATGGGAAGGAAAATATTCATGGATCATTACTGCAAAGAAAATTTTGTGTGTTTTCAATTTTTTTTAACTTTAAGCTTATATGCAGGACTTCAGATTGAGCTTTCTGTATCCGTGAATGTAGCGTTTTATTGTAACCTAGGACTGACCGTGGCTCAAAATTATGAGGTCCGTTGCCAATAGATCTCTTGTTGCTTTATAGCGTGACTTTAAAAGACACACATAGTCACACTCTAACCCAATATTTTTTGAATAAGTAGATATGTTTTTTAGGAACTTGTTTATGTTATCCAGAAATTGACAAACAATTGCATCAATAAATATGGATTGTACTATAAAAATAAATACCATAAAATCCACCGTATAACGGGCACCTATACTTTCAAGCAGCAATTTTTAATTCCTAGGTATATTCGCCGTATAACACAAACACCCCCTTTTTCCTGAAGGAACATAAAATGCACGCTCTTAATTGAGGTATTATATTAAGCTTTTAAAAATAAATTGTATACTAGAACCTTTTAAGTTCATAAAGAATGCCAATATTGTTTACTTAAACAATATTTCTACATAAAAAGAATTTATTTCTATGCCCATTTTTTTCTATTTTTAAGGCTCTCATTTTTATATCTGTCGTATAACGCGCACCTGTAAATTTAGATTTTATTTTTTTTTTTTGAGTTAAAAATGCGCGTTATATACGCAGGAATTTACAGTACCCTATTTCAGTATTAAAAGTTTGATTGATTTCCTAAAATACAACAAACATAATTTTTATTAATAAAAATGTCAAAATTCATGCGAATATGAATATATGTGAATATCATTCTTTTCCTTCTGATTAAAACAAATATTTACATAATTATAGCCCAGCAACTCTTGCGCAGGGTAGGTCATATCCACACCAGCTAACCTTTCTCAAGACTCCATCTAAACCTTTATTGGAAAATGAATAGTTTCTCGTGTAGCTGACTTTAAGGTCATATCCCTTAAGAGGCTGTAGATTGTAGGGGAATTCTAAATATATATTTTTGGACACCGCCTCTTCGGGTATGGCATACCCTGCATAGTAATTGGCGATACAGTTGTAAATGTCTGAGCACTCTTTAAAATATTTCTTATGAAATGGCGTATTATTGTAGTTATGATGAATAAATATGATATTTAAGTAATTTAAAAGATACAGTATTTAATAGAGAGAGATATATAGTACAACAGTATTTTCGGATGAAGAAAGTCTCTTTGTGGGGATGATGAGGACGAATCGAATAATGAACTGTATAATAGTACAAGTATGAATCCTCTACTGAAATTTGTCCAGATAATTTATCTGACAGAGTAATTATCGTCCTTGATAAAAAAAAAATGACCACATCATATTCAATGACTAGAAAATGTAATCGTTAGCCTATGACAATATCTTTTGTGTTGTTGAATGTGCGACAGTAAATGCGCAAATTATTTGCTAAGTACTCAGAAACCATCTACTAAACATCGAACCAGACGCTGATTTCTGAACTGTTTTGAATTTCGATTTATACAGAAGAATATCAAGACTGTAGAAACCAGCAAGCAATGATTCTACGAAATACTTATAAAAAAATTAAGATCCAGTGAAAATATCGTACTCACTCGGGACGAAGACTAAAGGAGTGTATGTACAATGTACTGAATGCCCTAATAAAAAGAACAGAAAAACTAAATTGACGTGTGAAAAGTGTAATAAACAAATTGTATTTTCTACTTTTCTTCATTTTTCACCTTTGTATGCAATTTTTATGGTAAAAACAGAATGTAAATACCCTTGTTTATGAGATACCCTGCGCATGAAATTCCGTTCGTTTTTTGCAAGCGAAGATTACCGGGTTATATAAGTTAAAATTTATTTCATGCGTTAAACATATTTTTATAATGAAAATGTAACGAACCGAATCTTAAAACAGAATACACACATAAAGCACTTGTGTAGTATAAATATATTACTTTTATTTTGTAGTGTATTTATTAACTCATTTGATATTCTAATTAACGCCGCACTCCATAGTTACACAAGGGTAATTAAGGACGTGCTTCTTAATTTAGAACCTCAGCTGACATTTGTAAGTTATATTTCATTCTTCAAACTTCCACCTCACTTTGAGGATTTAGAGCTCGACATATCCAACGTACATTTAGTCCTACCATGGAGGATTTTTAGTGGACCAGGGCTCGAATACGTGACTTGACGACTACCAGATTGTGACCATGACACATAGCTATCTCGACCAATATATTAATTAGTAAGTACATTAATTTAATGGCCTATTTAAAATGAAACTGATATGCTCGAAAATTCTTACTATTTTGAATAATTTGTATATGCATGAGTTAATATGGATGTATAAAATTCTATATTTACTCACAAGAGATGTGATCCTGAAGATATTTATAACGTTTAAAATTTAATTTTTTATGGAATAGAAAAAAAGAATTCTGTAACATTTGAAATTATTTTATATGATTCACAGCTTTTGATTAAAGAAATCAAAAGCTGTGAATCATATAAAATAATTCTAAAGTTGGTACAAATGTGTACACATTACAAATTAATTCAGAAGATAAGCGTGGAGAAAATTTTATACATAATTACTTTTCCTGTATAATGTAAAATATAAAGAGAGAGATGCTTATTATAAACTAAAATAACCATAGAAACATTTTTTAAAAACTAATTTATTTTCATTAAAACTATTGAAATTGTAATACAAAGATTTACAAAAAGCACAGTTTCTCTATTAACCCTTTATCTACCGATTGTACCACTCACTTGAAAATAACATAAAAACCAATTTTATGAATATTCTGACAATACTTAGCAGGAATATTCTTTGAAACCCCTCTCCCAAGATATATGGCAGCACGGATTCTATGATGAGTATTTTAGCGGGGAAAGTTTTATAGTAGAAATTGCGTTTTCAGCGGATTCAAAGATTATCATTTTTGTCCCGAAAAAATAGTTAATGTCAAATTTTAAGTTTATTTTTTGTATGTTAATGAGGACCTTAGAAGACGATTTGACTCATTAATTAAGTGAGCGGTATAGATAATCAACTTTACTGTGGAATATCTTTAATTAATTAGCTCTGACGGATTCAACTTCCTTAAGATGAGTATTTTGTTTATGTATATCCCTTAATTTTCAATGTAGTGATCCAAAAAGATATATTGCACGAAAAAACCTGTAGTAAATTATAATGTGGTAGATAAAGGGTTAAGTATTAGATTGAAGCAGAGATCTGTATTAAGTAAAGGAAATAAAAACTATTAGAAAACGTCTAACGGAATTTGTTTATTTCCCATTTATTTAATTAGTAATAAAAATTATTGTTTAAGGGAATCTAAATGTTAAATTATTTTATTTGGATTTCAAATAGTTATATTCAGAAAAAGTCAACAACACTTAATATCAGACAACTAAGACGAAACTGAACCTGCTAAAAAGACTACAACGATTGTTCTTTATATGTAATGCACCTTACTATGCTAGTATTAAGTTCGAAATATCACTTACTAAGCCTAAACTTTATGAGGATGCGATTTAACCTAAAAGGAGGAATTATTAAATAAATTTTTATTTAAAAATTCAAAACTATTTTTAGTTCGCATTTTTTTTTTAATTACAATAATTTTTTCATTTTATGCATCATAACATAAACCGACAGTTTCATAACAGTTAATTTAACGTAATGAACAGTTTATTTTTTAAAGTTTATTGTTATTAATACTTAAATAAATTCATTTAATTAAGTTATTAAAAAAAATGTCATTAAGATATCACAGTCCTTTTAAATGTATCTGAAATTTGTGGTGAACTAATGCAACCTTTTAGATTAATGAAAATGTAAAGAGGGAAATTTTTACTAAACATAGTAAAAGTAACATAACTATTTTAAAACACAAGGATTGTTTCAACAGCTTTAAAGAGTTCTCACATTTCGGGATTGGTAAAACTCTAGTAATCATTTACTTTAAAACTGAGCTACACTAATAGTGCTAAATACTAATAGTAACAATACATATATATTTTTGTCCCTCAACTCAGTGCTATCTTAACACCAAAATTAAAATGCATGTAGCAAGTAAAAATATTTCGATTAATAGTATTATTCCACATTCATATTATTAATTATGTGTATCGACGGCTTCTATTATATATTCTTTTTATTCATAACGAAAACTTCGGAATTTGAATCTTGTATATTCATAATTGCTTGCAGATATGCTGCTTTATATGTATTTATTTAAAAACTGAAAAATGTTACCGAAAGAAAAACAAGAATCCTTGCAGCGGAAAAGCGGAAGGTATTCTCCCTATCAACAACAACGTGCACTACTAACGCAGAAATAATATCGATGTCTACATCAAAAAAGATCGATGAAGTTTTACAATCAACCAGCTCGCATTTATATTTTATCTGTATCGTTTCAGTTATTTGCATCGTAGCTTTGAAATCTGAAAAGACGATGAGTTCAGGGGTTGAATATTTTACTATTTTCTTACTATTTCCTTTTTTCTTTTTGTTTCGATTCAACTTCCCAACATAGAACCGAGATTTTGAAAGCTGAAAAACATCGCTGACAAAGGAAAATATCGAACTGTTTTCGGCACTCGTTTTTTCAGTACAAAATAGTAGGAGAGAGACTTGAGGGTAAATGGGAAGGAAGAATTCCTTTTTTTAGAGGAGAAACACAACGGAATCTGAAACGCGATGTGCTTGTTTATTATTTCGTGCTGTATAATAGTCGATATAATTCAATTCAAGGGATAGTTTCTAGTTTCGAGAAATGATATGCGAACAACAAATTCCAGTATAGAAAGTGGACCTTCGCGTCGTGTTGGACAGTTTTGAACAGTTTGTAAAACTTTTTTTGTTATTATTATTGAAAGTTATGTTGCATGGTGAAATGAGTTCCCTACACTTTTTTTCAAAAGGTTTTGAGCAAAGATATATGATTCTAGTATAACAAAACATATATATAGTAAACTCAATGGTACATTTCAGAAGTTCTACAAAAAAAATACATAAAAGGAAGTCTCTGTCAACGTTTAATTCTTCTTCTCAAGACTATATCATTTATTATCATGAAAAGTGTTCATTTAATTTTATTCTAAGTTTAGTTTGAAGTATTTGTTTGTTTGTTTTTAAACTTGATAACTACTAATTCAGTGATCTTGTAATTTATTCGGGTAATCGAATCCATAAGAAAGTGCTATATTGAAATGAAAAAAAAAGTATTTTGAAAAGATAACTTCCATATTTTTAATACATATTTAGCTCTTGTTGGTTACAAATGTTTTTATTGATGGGCTTGTTTACTATTTTATGGGAAACAAATCACAAGTTAATTAGAATTATGGTTTTATTTCCATATTAATCAGAAATTACACTTTTATCTAAAGCCTTGTGGTGACGTTTACTCATTGATAATCAGCAAGAATGTTGAAAAGCATTTGCAAAAAAAATAAATAAATAAAAAATTGGACATATTTATGAGTAATTTAATTATTAATTTACTGATTTGAAAACCAAATTTCATGACTTATAAGAATTTTACTGAGTGATACGGAGCTTTCCTTTGGTAGGCGTGATTACCCTACGTGTGTGTGGAAGGCACGAGCATATCGAAAGTTGAAAATAAAAGATTTAAAAAAAATACTGATTTACTGAAAGGAAGCAAAATAAAATACGTTCTGGACTATGAAAAGTAACACAATACTTATTTCTTTTACTTATACTTATTCAAAAGTAATTTATACTATTTATTTCTTAGAAGTAACATATAAAAAAAGCAACACTTATATTGATAATTTGCACTGTTTATAATTAATTTCGTATTGTAACTTAAGTGTTAAAGAACATTTTATTATTTTAAATAATACTTATTCATTTTATGAGAAGGGGGGATGCGTTGAAAACTATAATTGAAAATTGAGTCACCAAAAATTGAAAGTTTGAGAAGCCCTGGAGTGATGTCATTCATTCTATGTATTGAGAAAACGAATACTTACGATGCTTACGATGTGCACTTTAGTGTGTCTTAACAATAACTTAACAGAAAAATGATTATGTAAGACTACAGAGGAAATAGACGAGATGGTGCCCAACTAATTTTTTGGTGATCATAGTTTTGTATTACCACGTTTTGCCACTAGAGGAACTCATACAGCTGAAATTCATCATTCAGTAAGCCAAGTATCATCAATTTAAAAGTTAAGGACTAGTTTCGAAAGAACTTTATATTGACAACTGTTTTGTGTAATCGTCGTTTTTTGCAATCGATGATTTTCGTAAACAGCAAGCGACAGTAAAATTTTGGTTTTTGCTCGGAGCAAATAAAAATTATTGAAATGCTTGAAATGGCAAACAAAGACGATTTTAAGGGGAAAACTTAAGTGTTTTATTGATTTTCCTTTTTAGAAATGGTGAAATGTCATTTAAGGATAAACCTAATTCTATTCACCATTCCACACCCGGAACACATAAAAATGTAAAAAAAAATCGAGAAATCATCAAGGATTGATGATGAACCTTTGTACAAATTGTGGAGCTGTCGGGAGTGATTTGGGGATAATTTCAGTGAGTTTTGACAATGACCCTGCTCACACTTTATGGAAATAGAAAAGAAAAATCGTATGACTCTTGTTCCTCATCTTTCCCCATACTCACCCGACTTTGCTTTGTAAAACTGACTTTGTTTCTCAAATGAAAAGAAACTCGAAAGAAAAGCGTTTTGTTGATGCTACTAAGGTGAAGAAAAATCAACGAATGCGCTGTCAAGCATCAAAAAGATGAATATAACTTTCCGTTAGGAGAGCTTCAAAAAGTTCCGACCACAGACGCACGGCATCTCTCAAATGCATCACCTCATACTTTTGTTTGAAAAAAAGATGGTTTATTCATTTTATTGATGAGATTTGACATTAAAATACATTTGACAAACTAATATTTAAAATAGAATCAGGAACTGAGATATTTATACGAAAAAACATCAAAAAGATAATGGTTAGTTATCCTCGTATTACCACTGTTTACATTTTAAGATGTCATGTTGCAGTCTTCATAAATCCCTTTACAATATTCAAAGAGGACATGGATTTTTCATATAATGCATTACAAATTTTTAATAATCTTTTTTGATGTCCTGACAAAAGGGAATAGTACCTTCTTTTCCAAAGTTCTGGTGATGTTTCTCTTGGTTTTTCGTCTTGAATGGGCGTTGCATATCAGATATTTCTTCATTCCTGAGTCAGAATGAACGAGGCATGTGAAAGGTACACCTAGACCACCTTCGCGGGTGCTCTTTCATAAGTTTGGGACCCAGTTTTCCTAGATATATGCGCAAGGATCTGAGTCATTTTTATTCCCATAGAGATACTTTAGGGAATTCATTCCAGCTACACATTGATGATTGAATAAATACATTCACTGGTTAGGCGCGTACCAACTCTCAGGTGTATCTCAAATCCCCGCAGTAACAAAAAATATGAAACAGAAGTTACAAACTGTTTAAATTTTTTTTCGAATAAAACTAGACCCTACACTTTACAAGTAAAAAAAAATTTACATTAACAAAATAGTACAAGGTCATAAAGGACGTTGTTCGGCGCGCTGCATCTATCAGATTCAATGGTCCCTGTCACCCTAAATGTGAAGAAATAGCCCTCATTCTTGGTATTGTATCCTAGGTCGTGTGACAAAAGGCAGATAGAAGAAGGATAGGCGTGTGAGTGAGTGAGTGAGTTTGGTGTTTTATGGCGCAAGAGCCAGTTTTGGCTATACTGCGCCAAACATTCATAGGTCTGTGGTCTGGACGGGAAAAGTAGAAATTGGATGACAAGATGGAGGGTCGAAATTAGAGAAGGATCACTGGGGTACCCCGGGGTCGTGACACCCGTGTTTACCGAAGATAGTAAACCCCTTGGGAAAAGGAAAAGATCACTAGGGTATCTCAGGATTGTGACACGCGTACCCACCTAAAGAAGGTGAGCCCCCTGATGGGGAGTTACATCGGCAATAAGCGTGTTCCAACCACCATGTAGACGCAGCATCGAAACTGTTTTTATTATGCCTGTGAGAGATTCACGCGCCTTACGGAGGGTTAAGCAATGTTTTGAATAACGAGATAAACGTTAAGATCAGAGTATTAATGTAAATGGAGAGTACTTTGAAGAGGTTTCGAAGATTTCTGCTTGACCCGGGATTGGTCGCGGGAGCACAGAGTCACCGCAGGAGCACTTTAATTCTGGGAAAATTGTTTATTTGTTACCAATGGCTTTGTCAGTCTTCTTCTATATAACAACCTTCATGGAGAATTAAATTTATTTGTCATATATACACCTCTTTTTTGGGATTGGCAAATATTTTGTTTACAATTTTAAGGTACTTGGTGTGACTGGGTTCCCCCACATGACCACTTTTGTTCCAAAATATAATAGTTTAATAGTTTATAAATGAAAATGAACAGAATATAATAAAGGAAATAGGCATCTGCAATCTCGATTGGATAAAGTTAAAACTGATCAAGCAAGGGAAAAGTCTGATGAAATAATGCATATTATAATCATGATAGTGAAAATAAATCTGAGAAAAGAGATGGAAGTAACGGCTGAGTTGAAATGAATATGTTCAAATGCAACCGAAAGAACTCCATCAAAAAGGATATAAAGCCACAAGTGTACAACATAACTCACTGCACCCGTTTAAAAGACACAAGAACGAAAAAGTTCAATATATTATGTCAATAATCAAAGGATAAAAAAACTTAAAAAGTTCAGTTTTGCCTGCAACTATCATTTTTGCAATGTTAGTGAAACTTTTTTGTGATTTGTGTCCTTTATTAAAGTAGCGCCCATTTGAAACATTTTAGTTCAGTTTCATTGGATTTTTTCTCAAATTATCAAAGCAAAATTGAAAAGTCTTTAAAAGTAGGTAAGTATATTTTCTCTTAATTAAATTATTTACTGGAATTACGACTTTAATCGTGTATAATGAAAATAATTATAAAAAAATAGGATTGGGGTGATTCAGTCACCCCACATGACCACTAACGTTAGACCACCTTCTCCCGGATTTAAAATTCAATAACTTTAAAAAAATAGATTCAGTTTCTTTAGGGTCACGTATTTTCTTTAGAATATTTATTGATCCTAAAATTATTTGTTTATCAGGAAAATTCAGAAATTTAAAATCGTTTTTAAATAGTTTTAATACTAATTTTACTTAATAATTTGGTTAATTATAATGCACCTTTTTTCAACCAACAACTAAATATCACATTTTGCTGTATAGTATTAAGCAACCAAATAATGTTATTTTACAAGCCACTTTAAATATTCATTTTTTTTTTCAATTTAACCTTGAAAAACTTTACAGCTGATGCGGAACAAAATAACTTCAGCTCTCCACCGATCGGATGACTTATGTCACTTACAGACTCATTTCGGAAAGCTTCCATTCGGTTTGTCCCATTTTCCATCGAGAGGAGTTAATAAAGAGAAATGTGGATGTTACCGGAAAAATGGAAAAGTGCTTCGGAGGAAAAAGTGAGCAGAAAAGACACATAAAGGAGCGAAAAGTTGTTAGTGCCTCGGGCTTATCAAATATAAAATCGGAGGCACCTTCGCGCATATTTGTGTCCCCGCTGAATTAATACCGACAGGGGGAAAGCGGAGGGCAAAAGAAATGAAAAGAAAGAGAAGAGGTAAAAATATTTTGTTCAGTGCTCTCGGAAACAAGAGATTGTAACAGAAGAAATTGCTCAGGTATCTCCCAGATTGATAAATTATCAAAATCTATGGGACGAATAGCGTTTAATAAAAGTTTGTTTCTTTATATTCACAATTGAGACGGTCATTTATTTCCGTGACATCATTTTTAAAGTATCAAAATACACTATTATACAGGATAAAATTAAAAATAAAAGTTATTGTCGAAATAAAATGAATTATAAGATTATAGTTGTACTAGTTATTCATATAATTCCTTGCAATATATTGTTATTCAAATTTATGTTATAAAAAAAGAGATTAATATTTTCGATTTTTTAAATTTAATTATATATGTGTGTGTGTGTATACACGCTGGTATGTAAACGATAAGGAGAAAAATACATTTTAATGGATAATTTAAAAGTACTGAATCATTTTTAATGAATATTGGTAAACATAACAAAGAAAGTACGTTTTTCGAAAATATCCAATGAATTTCAATATCTCGTTTATTTTATTCAGAATAAGAAAATTGTAAGATAGATAGTCCGAACACCATTGATTAGAGTTTTAATTTTTCTTATGCTTCTAAAAGCTTGCTATTGTTTTGGAAACTTCTTCAAACATTGACCCAAAAAGAGCAGGCATATGATGAATTATGATGGAGGGCTGTTCAGAGATTGGAGACTAAGAAATCTTAAGTAAAGTAGTCAAGATGGCTCATTGAGTCCCCAAATGTGCTTTCCAAATCGTAGCACCAGTCTCACAACTGATTACACGTAAATATATATATATATATAGTTACAAGGCAACTTAGAACCACCACAAGTCTGGATGATCAATACTTGGCATTAACTGCATGGCGCAATAGAGTGATGATAGCTACTTAACTGAAAAATAGGATCTCTACTACTTCCAGTACCTCAATTTTGACGTATACTGTTTACCGAAGGCTCTGTGAAGGAAAGCTATATGCCAGGAGATCAAAGGTGTGCATTTCTTTTACTCCAAGTCATACATGAACTCGAACTGTATTGCGCAGTCAGAATTATCTTTAGACGCCTGAATAACAGGTTTGTGTTACCTTTAGTAATGAGCCTAGATTCAATCTGAACACTGATTCTCGAAGTGTTGCTCATATTTGGAGAAAAAGAAGTACGATATCATCCCTCAACATCATGAAAGGGGACTAATATGTAGGGGCTTGCTGTATTGTATGGACTAGTATGACGTTGGTCAGATGTGCCTGACCGAACGTCCCTGACTGTTCTGAGGTATAGGGAAGAGAACTTAGAGCTTCGTGTGTTTATTCTCAGAGGGTCAGTTGGCATCTGGTTTATTTTTATGCATGATAACTTCATGTCTACAGTCCACAAACACCTTGTCTGGTAAAAGAAATCTTCGAGACAGAGGATATTGATGCAGTGGTTAATAAGATTTCAAGACTTGTACTCTGCAGATAACATGTGATATGCTCTTGGCAGAGCAATTGCAGTTACCATGTCCCTTCAAACAAAACTCCAGGGGAAGAAATTTGGAGAAACGGAATATACTGTCTCCAAACCTGAGACAGCACTTAAACCTAATATTAATCCTACCATTATATCTGCCTAAGGCCCAGTGGTAGTGTATCGCGCTTCCACGCTACAGATTCTATTCCCGGCATGGGCAAGGTCGACTCAACCTTTCATCTCTACTGCATTGGTTCGATAAATGAGTACCAAGCTTGCTTGGAGATTTAAACATTTGGGGTCTCGCTTCAGACTGACCTCCTGATCGGGACATCTGCTCATGCACCTCAGCACCCAATGGTCACGTACATTGGGATGGGCACAATAGGCCCTAGCCCTCGTGTACTGTAGCGCCACTGAGTTTGAGTTATAAATGCGTATATATGTGTATAAAATAAGCAAACTAAATATAGAAATGCGGTAACAAAGGTCTCGATGGTAAGTACTAACTCGTAGATAGGTATTGATTACATATAAGTGAAAAAAGAAAATTCCAAGAAAAATATCCATGTTAATGATCAAACTGTTAACAATAGGAGCTCGTAAGATCAACTATACCAACTATGATACAAAATTTGTAGTGGTGGTGCATAGATTGAAGTAAAATAGCAAACATGCCAGGTATTGAACTCACTTTTCCAATAGCAACTGACAGTCTGGTTACTTTTTACTCATTAGACTTATTTTTTTACACATTATTTTTAAGGTGATTCCAGAACAAGGACTCAAGACATGTTATATCTGGAGAAAATGCTGATGGTCAAATAACTTCACAACTGGCCAGTCCAATACATCATTTGAGCTGGCACTCCATTTCCATTTCCAGGAAGTGAAACGATACATTTTGCTCAAATTCTGTGCAGTAAGGAAGCCATCAAAACGATTTCACCTGATTTCTAGTGTGCCCTCTAGATCTTGAATGCGATCTTTCCACATCATCATTACTATGCTTAATCTCCTTGTCTCGGTCCCTTCTACAAGCCTTTACATTTTTGACAGATGTGTTTTGAAACACACTGTATGTTCATATTCAGTGTGGATATATTTAAGTATGCATCAAAAAGTAAAAGTTTCATCAAACAAAAAAAATTGTAAAAGTGGAAAATTTTACATTTGAAATAATAATTATGTTTTCCAAAAGAAATTTGCTTGGATAAATTTTTATAATTCCACTCGCTATTCTGTTCCAGATTTCATGTTTATTTGTTCATATATAAGAATCTTCATTCCATTTTAAACTTATAGATGAGGCTTATTTATTCAGTTGCCTTTGAAATTTTAATTATTCTCCCTGAAGCGCATGTCATATAATTTATTATTTAGTTTTAAAAGTGTTCTCTAATTTTTAGAAAATAAGTTATAATTTATTGCAATCAGAGGAGTACAATAATTAAACCATGGAAACTATTAGTTGAGTTACAGGCAACCTGACGAAAATAAAATCTATTTAGCATAAAATACAGCCTGTAATTAAATTTCAAAAATTATTTCCATAATTAAAATTTGAAAATAGTTACGAGTGAAAAAAGAAGTTAATAATATGAGGAATATGTACTGTTTGATCTTCCATCTAATGAATGGCTAACTTGACCATAAAACTTTGATAAAAAAAGTCGTTTATTTTCTATTGCGGTAAACCTTGAGCAAAGAATTTAACATAAAAACACATTGGTCGGCTATTTAAGTAGAAAAAGGAAGGAAAAAAAAATAACTTTTATCAACATATTTATTGTTTCATTCTTTTGAAGCTTTTTGATGATTCGCATATATAAATTTTAATCAGTACGTTAATTGAACTCATAATAAAGTAGTAGTATTAGGCAAAAAAAAACAAACAAAAAAAATGCTAAAAGTGAATAGCACAGTATTGGTGAATTAAGAATATAGTACACATAAAAAGAATACATGTTATATTAAGTTTATTCAAGATAATGAAATGTATTAAAATCAAAATTAACTTAACATTTTACCATACAGATTTCTCGAGAAAATATTTTAAATATGAACATAATGTTTTTAAAATCTCCTTCGAAAATAAACCGAAAATCTCTTATTTATTTTTCTTTTCTGCTTACACTAATCACTAAAAGTAGGATAACAAAATGTATAATGTAGTAAAGCTAAGTTCTTCGTAATCTAACCGCATAGATAATGCTAAAATGCAATTCTAATGTTATTCTATTAAAATGCTGTTCTAATGCATTATTTCTACATCAACATGTTGAATATACACAATCACATACATACATACACATTCAGAGTGTGCTTAAACTGAACGTCGAAAGAGCGTGGGGTGAGAGGGGTGGGCATACCAGTTCTGGACAAAAAACCCATGTTTGGTTAAACAACGAGGGGGGGGGGTGACAAGAGTATTTTTTAAAATGCAATGAATTGAATCCCTTCATTACACCATATAAGGTGTTGTGATTACAAATTCCACAAGTGTGCAATGATATTTTCAATAACATGATCTTACACAGCCCTGCTAATAATCACAGTCACAAAATGAGCAAAAAACTTTACAAGTTTAGTTAAAATTTCCTAGTTTGAGAAAATGATATCTAATTTTGGCTCTCCATAAAAAGAAAAATATTACATTCTACCCTAAGGGCAAGTTATTTCAAAAGATGACCCATTTAATTAAGATTCCAAAATTATACAGCACTGGCTACTTTTCTATTTGTAACAAATATTACCAATTTTCTACTTCATTCAGTCTCTCGTTCAGTTCAGAACGTAGTTGGACTATGTTTGTGTGTGTGTGTGGAACTGTGATTTTCAAAACGTATAAATGAATATTATTTTGGATATTTAGGAACTTGAATCTGATTGTGGTGGCACTGTGATGTCCCTAGCCACTTATGAAGCGAAGTGAAGATACGAAGATCTTCATGTATATATGCATTGACTTTTGTAAATAAGTAAACTTACTCACTTACTTATTGCTGTTCGTGTTGCATCTAATAAACGTTGTGTTTTAAGAAGTGTGTATGTGTCTAAGCATTCGAGAGTATTTATAAGACTACACGTGGTGTGTGTCCCTGGATTCGAACACTCTCTTCAACACAAACTCGCTACACGTTATAACCCGATATGTTTGCATTTTCTGCCGTTACTTATCGATTTGGTCGAGATGCCGAACATCAGTTTTAGACGAATTAGTCTCAATATATTAAATTGTTAAACTTTGAGGTATCATTGTTTTTTGAAACTTCAAAGCATTCGATAATAGTGTCTAAGCATTCGAGAGTATTTATAACACTACATTGATCATGCGTATAAAATTGTTTTTAAGAAAATTAATACAATAAAAAAAATTGCATAACATTGAAATATTTTCCGTTTATGGAAAATACTCTCTTCTATATATAATAATATTTTATAATTTAATTATAAATTATATTTATTATATTATATATTTTAATTTAAATAGAGCTAAAGACTTATGCTGACATACCGAACTAGGATTTTGGAAGTATAATACAGGGTGGGCCAAATAAAAAAGGCCTGGACAAACCTGAAACTCCGTACTCAGGCCCTATTTTATTTATCCTCCCCACCCCCTTGTATAAATATAACACTGAAGTGTTTTAAAGAGTTTAACAATCATAATACCCGGAAAGTACACTCATGTACAAAAAAAATAGCGTGCCAAGAAGGAGTCGTCAAAATGAAACGAAATTTTACATACGCAATGGCTACTTTGATATAAGTAAATGATTAGAAAATCAAAGAAAAGGGATCATTTAATTCGGAGAAAAAAGCAAAAGAGCGGAGGATTTAATACCCTGTTGAGCCCCCTCTAGCGCGAATGCACGATGCGATACGATTGGGCATTGTGAGGCCTACAAGTTATGTATGATGTCTTGAGACATTTCGTTCCATATTTGCTGTAACCTTGCCTCCAGTTCATTCAAACCCGTGGGATGCCCAACTCGCCATTCCAAATGATCCCAGATATGCTCGATTGGAGACAAATATGGGAATCGGGTAGGCCAAGGAAGGGTAGTAACAGCGTGGAGAGAGTCTTGTGACACCCTTACCGTGTGAGACCGAGCATTGTCTTGTTGAAAAATGGGTCCTGGGAGCCGTTGCATGAGCGACAACACATGTGGTTGCAGGATGTCCTAGACATACCACTGGTGATGATGGTCATGGTGCCATGGATCAATACTAGGGGTGACCATGCATTGTAGGCAATGGCACCCCATACCATCACATCAGCTGTGAGAGCGGTGTGTCGCTGTAAAGCAAAGGCAAGATTGAGGCGTTCACCACAGGGTCTCCACACATGAACACGATTGTCATCACTGCTGAGATTGAATCTGGATTCGTCACTTAAGACGACCTGGTTCCATTCTGCTGCAGTCCAGTTTCCTCGTGCGTGGCACCACTCCAAACGGAGGCGTCGATGGGTGGGCGTCAAGGATAGTACAAGTAGTGGGCGCAGCAATCCCAAATGTCCTTCAGCCAGGTGCCTTCGTATGGTCCGAGAAGACAGTAGAGGCCCTTAGTGAAGATGCTACCTGTGCCTGGACTGCGACCGACGAATCAGTTGGCTGTACGCGTGTATTTCTTACAGTGTGGCAGTCTTCTCGATGACTGGTCTGTCGAGGGCATTCTGAGCCTGGTTTTGTGTAAATGACATCTCTCGGATCCACTGGTGCCGACACCTCCTCACAACATAATCAGAGCAGCCTAATTGACGAGCTACTCGCCTAGCTGACTACCCAGCTTCCATCATACCGATGATTATCCCTCCCCCTCTCAAACTGCGACAGCTGGCTCATATTGTCTTAGAAACAGCGTAATGGCATGTCTATCTCAGCTCTTGTTTTGTAAACGATTCAGTACACTCAAACAAGCTTTGGTTACCGTTTTATACTCCACCGAGAACGACGTTAAATGCCCTCTACCGGCTATACGTAATGCACAATCACACTGCATTTCTAAATCATTTGCATATCTCTCCGACATGTACCTTCATGCCAAGTTTCATAACAATCCCGCAATTATTTCTTGGTTGTCTATTTTTTTTGTCCATGAGTGTAATACAAAAACCAGGGCTGATTTTCTGACTATATTCATATTTTTGAGTATTTAACTATCCTTAAAATCTTATCATTTCTAGAATTGAAAAGAAATTACCAAAATGCAGTTTCTTTCCTTTTCGGGTGGGGGATGAGGAATATTTGTAAAAACGGTAGCTTCTTCTATATAACTGACTACGAAAATGATCATTTGAAAGTGATTAAATATATTAAAAATATTTCGATGGTAAAAAAAAAATTATCTTCTTCGGTAACTAAGTTTTAATACGTTTCCACTAAAAAAAGTACAAAGGTATAAACACTGTAATAATAATTTTCAAAATTGGTGTAACAATATTTTTTTAAACTTATGAATACCAAATATTGGGGAAAAAATGTATTTTTTCAACAACATAATTCTTAAAAATTGTAAATGTGTTCTTTTTTAATTCCAAGTAATAAGAACACTTTTAAAAGAAAACAATAAAATACAAAAAATTATATATTGTCGTTGTATAATTAATTATCTTTCATTAATAAACTATGCCACCATGTCGTAGATTATTACATTTTTATTTTATATATAATGTAACTAAAATAAATATACAATTAAAAGTACTTATATTATCGTCACACCGAATTCAACATGAAAATGTCTTTTAAATTCAGGATTTTTCTATTTCTTCTAAGCATTTTTTTTATTTATTAAAAATATTTAATTTTTTTTTAAGCAAAAAGTCAAGAATTATTTATATTGAATATTATTGTTGAAATAACTTTCAGCTTAAAAAATCCGTTTCATGGAAGAAAACTGGATAAAGCATTCATTTCTTTTTAAAAATATGAATAGATAATTTATTGTCGTTGAAATTTCACCGTGGGCTATTCCTTCGTCATTTTATGCAACACAATTAATGTTTAATCTTTAAAAGAAAAAAAAGCGTCAATGTCATGTAATTGATTTTTCAAAGCGAAAAAGACACCGTTCAAAAGATACGCTATCCATTTTCTTTTTTT
>BMAV01000624.1:926820-941816 GCA_019973955.1 Trichonephila inaurata madagascariensis
TTTTTTTTTTTATTTTTTTCCATTTTTTTTTTTTTTTTTTTTTTTTCATAAATCTTTTCCCCAATATCTTAATACTCCAAATTACTGTGAAATTAATTATGTCTTCTCACGGAGTTATGTATCTGTCTTCTAAAATGCGATTCTTTTCTTTGAGTATCAGTAAAACTCTTCTGAAGACTTTGGAATGCTTTAAAATCACTTTAATAGTGTTTGAGAAGGGTTTACTTATTTCAGAAAAATATTTGCTTATTTATGTCTTTTCTTTTCTCCCAAGTACACCACACATGCTCGCTTTTGTGAAAAATGGTTGCACTGTGGAGCAATTGCTTAAACTTTAATCCGCAGTTAAGTGATTTAAATTAGTAATAATATTTTTTTAATTCATTTTACTTCTTAAGGTATCCGACTACTTGTGACAACTTTTTTTTAAAAAAATGGAGATATGGAGATTTGTTTATGGTTTTTAGGTTTATTTAGTACATTTTAAGAAAAAAAGGTTAAAATTAAGAAGAGAAAAATAAATTATTACTACTAAAAAGGGAAAAAATGGTTGAAAATTGACAAAAAATGACATAAACGGGGCTTTCGCTCTGTACAAATAGTAAATGAACAAATTCTCAATTTTCTAATTTTAATGTATTACTTTGCTATTCCTTTTTGAAATAACCTTCAAGATAAGAGTTATTTTAGTTTTTACAAAAACTAGAGCCCTTTATCTTGGTTATTATATGAAATTTCTCTAAAAAACTGTGATTATATTCACATAAGGAACTGTAAATTTTATAATAAAACAGTGATTGGTAAATATGAAGGTTAAAACATTTCTACTGTTATACAGTACATACACAAAAAATTTCAACAAATTACTTTAAAAACTTTTTGAGCAATCGCTGTCCCCGTTTGAACTTTTCAAAAAAAAACACATTTCGAGTAAAACGCATTTTAAAGTTTGACATCTTTTGTAAAGTTATGGCATCATCTTTTACTAAAACGTAGTTTTTGTTCTAGTGAATGGAAAATAAAAAAACTTGGTATTTTTACAAAGCTAATATGATAGCCTATAAAATAATATCATAAAAAAAATTGTCAATTTGTTTTAAAAAAATCATGATTTTAGGCTAGTCGGATACCATAATGCAATTTAAAGATATTTTACTGAATATCATTGTTCCTCATTAAACATGTAAACAATGTATTGTTGTATTCTTTAATTATATGAGGATAGTTTGTTCTTCCGAGCATAGATCAGTAAATTATGTTTTAGATATAATTTTAGTAAAACATTTATTATAGAGAAAAAGTTCAATAATGAATGTAGACATTTTTTCGATTTTGTCCCATTTCATTTGAAATCCCTATATATAACTTCTTAAAAAGCTTGATAATAATCTTCTCATTTTGATAAATATCTTAGAGAGTTTATAATATTTGATGCATGGACAAACATTGCTTAAGGGATTTCATCCGAAGTCCCTCTTAAGAAGTGCATTAATGCAAAACTGAATAAATTTTTAAAAAATGCAATATTTTAACCTTATTGAATTAAATTTGATTTTAATGTAGTTAATCATAAAGATGAAGAAACAGTATGATTGCAAAGAAAAAAATAATATACTTTGGCTTCCAAGGAATCCAAATGGAAAAAAATTACAGCTCTTACATTAAATTAAACTGAAACCTAAAACTTAACTTACTTATAATGTAGTTTAAATTTTAGCTTCAATTAAGATATTTAGTTCCGGTTAGAAGTATTTAAATTATTTTTTTTAAATGTTTACGTCTTCCAAATAACTTTTCAGTACCGTCTTTCAATAATTATTTCTCAAAAGTACAGATTTCAAAATATATATAAGAAACATTTTTAAAAACAATATTTACATTATATATTTTTGTAAGACATTTTGCCAAAAATATTACTTTATAAAGGAGAAAAAAATTACGGATTAATATCTACCTGAAGTTGTATTATTTTAAATCTTTTCATACGTTATGTCACATTTTATTGTTTTTTTTAAATGTAATTAAAATATTTTTAAAAAGTTCTCGCATTGAAGAAATGATAATATAACAAATGCATTTAAAAATATTTGTGATTCTATGGCTGGTTAATTCTTTAAAGTGGTTCCTTTAACTTTTTATTTTTTATTTTGTACATCATTATGAAAGAGAAAATTCTACGTGAAAAGTGATACCTTCTTTCTTCGGTGCTCTAATGAGATGAATAGATTACAAAAACTTAATTAAAATGTACATATTTTTTTTTCCTTCATTAGTTCATTTCTTTCAAATGTCACACTTCTTAGAAAGTTAATTTATGATGTATGATGCAATATCTACCAACTAACGTGTTGTAAAGAATAATACAATGCTGAGAAACAAGCAAACTTCAATAGATTTCAAAAATAGAGTTAATTACATAAAATCACGGAAAATATAACAAATGTAAAATGCAAGAATAATGAAAAATAACACATTACGTTTTTAATTATCACATTCTGAAAGAAATTCATGAGAAAATTGAAAATTTTGAAGAGTGAAAATAGAGAAGGTTATTGAAATATGATTGGTCAATATGTTTTTAAATCAAATTTAATTATTGTCCAAATACTATTAGATACACTGATTTGTAGTTTTTTACTTATGATTATCTTAGTTTACAAAAAAGAGGAAATTAAAATTCCTATAAACTTTACAGTCAATATAATTTTTTAAAGCAATAATGTTTTATAGAACATATTGAAGGCAAAAAAAAACTAATGAAATTCCGAAAAGGGGAAAGGGGGTCATGAATCGATTTTTTAAAATTCTTTTATTCCAAAAAAACTAGTTATTTCGCTTGAGAAACTAGAGACTCAGGAGAGGAGGGGGGGGGGGGAAGAAAAATAAACCAATCTCCTTCTGTGAAAACTTTCTACATTAATTTGAACCATTCATATCGAAGCAAATGGTAAATGTATAATGTTTCCCGCAGCCCAAATTTTTCATTTCATTCATTGAAAATGAAGCGAGAAGGTAACCGCAACCCATTCCATGGATTCTCTTTTCCTTTATCACATTTCGTTTCCCTTCCCAAACAAAATTCCCAGCTTTCTGGAATTCCATCTGCATAATTGCTGTGTCACCAAGTTGCACGTCCCCTATCACATCCCCCACTTCGTCTTTTCACGTCTTCAGGCGAATATTAAATAAGTTCCTCGCCGGTAGAGGGCGCTTCTAGAAATATTACTTTATGGTGAGGTGATTGCTATGAGTCTTATCGAATATATATACGGCAACTGACTTGATTAAGTGTAAGAGTAAACAGGGTCTGGTTTTTCAGCGAAGGAAAGAATCTATCCTTTCCTATATATTTAGTACCAGAGATGCTTGAAAAGAAGCGAGTTTTCTTGAGGGAGGAATTTTACGATGAAAATGCTGTGTTTACCGGTATTTTCTCTAGGGATGGATATATTGGGTGGGAAATATTTTTTTTTTCTTTTAAAAACTTTTTAACCTCAGAAAAGTGGAAGCTTATGCAAATGTTTTGAAAAGAAGAAAAAAAAGTGTCTTTAAAATCTCATCGTGGTTTTTTTTTAGTAAAAAGTCGTGGTTTGGCATAATTGTATTAAAAATGAATTTTAAATGCAAACGAATGAGATTTTGCATTGAAAGGGGGAAATGTCTTGTTATATAAATTGGACTAATTTAATTCAAATATTTTTTTTTATTTTATGAAAAAAGAACAATGTTTATTTCAATAAAAGTAAAACCTCAATTTAATAAGGTTTTCCTTTCTGTAGTAAAAAGTATTTTATTTATAGATCAACATATTTTATATACTCTACTCACACTTAGAACTCTAATAATTTGAAAAAAAAAATCTTGATGTATTATTATTGAAGATATACAAAACTACACAAAGCAGGGTTGATTTTGTTAAATGTATGCGTAAGTAAATGTCTAAACCTTGATGTATGTAACCAAAACTTTGATAATGTCCTTAAAAATACACAACACAATAAAAGATCTCAAGATTATTCTACGAGTTTATTGTAGTGGCCGCGGTAGCCCAGTGGTCAAGGTATCGGATCGTTGCTGGCTTGTCACGAGACTGAGTCAAGTACCACTAAAAACTTGCTTGTACGGGAGCGATTCACGTTAAATCTGTCGAGAGCTCAAACGTCCTCCCGTTGGTGTGGTAGTTAGGAGAGGAGGTGCCAGCTCAGGTGTCGTCCTCGTCACTTGACGATGGTTCTAAATTACGAGGTCCGTCGCCAAAAGTCCTCGTGTAGCTGAGCAGTGCGATGTTAATATTCACTCATTCATTCATCCGAGCTTATTGTATATTTTATCACATCAAACTCATTTTGAAACCAGAAATTAATGTATTTTCGTCATATTTCAGTGCTATTTTAAGTAATATAATAACCCAAGTTTTCGTAATTGATTAAAATAAGAAACTCTTCGAATGGCATGAATAATTAATTCAACAATTCCAATTGTCTAATCAACAACGAATTACTGGACCGAAACCAAGTGATTCCCGACGAAGACTTAATGAGTTATTATATTTTCGATAAAATGATTGAAAAACAAGAAAGTAGTGATGGCAATGGAAGTCAATTTTCAAAAAAAATTAGCGTAAATCAATTAATAGATGAGAGTAAGATAATAGTTAATAGAGATAATAGATAATAATTAATACTTGTAAAATAATGATAAACTTTTGGAGAACAATGTTCAACGTATTTAAAGTTCGAAAACTGGTTTTTATAAAATGGTTAAAATATATTAGATTTAGATTCTATACAAGTAAAATAAAAAATACATTTAAAATATTTCACTTCTGAAAAAAAAAAATATCTTGTATTTTTAAACAGGAACGTAATGTATGATTTCATCTGCTTGAAAGTAAGTCATTAAAATAAATTTGTAAAAATATAATTTTAATAGTATATCTTAAGCAATTTTTATTTAGAAGAAAATAAATAATTCAGAGACAATAGAATAAGAATTCGTGGTAAGAATTCATTGTTGAAAATCGAAAACAGTGAGTTTTCACGCGTGTTTCCCTTAACTAACCTCTGGGGTTACTTTAGGATGTTTTTTAATGTGATAATATCGTCTAGTGAAGATACTGGGAAATTTACAAACAGACGCTGGTGAATGTTAACAAAACCATAAGTGAAAGTTGTGAAGTTATTAATAGTCTAACAGTAAAATTAACTGTAGAAATGGTTGTGTATGAGTGAAGGAGTGAGAGTGTGTGTGTGAGTGAGAGTGAGTGTGTGTGTGTGTGTGAGTGAGAGTGTGTGTGTGTGTGTGTGTGTGAGTGTGTGTGAAAGAGAGAGTGAGTGAGTGAGTGAGAGAGAGAAAATGAAGAGAGAGAATAAACATACTTGAAGGTAGTAGTGCATTTTTGCAAATCATCTGCGTCGTGGAGACTTTAAAAGTATGCAATATTAGTTTGTTGCCGTTGTGTGTTTATTACAGGGATACATACGAAAGACGTGAGCTAGATGAACAGAAATATATAACACAATCACAGAAGAAAGATTTTTATCACAAACGAGGATCCCAGCACAGAACAGAAATACGCTGCTTTTCTTTCGAGACGGGAATTCATTGCAGGAGAAAGTCCGATTTCTTTTCCCAAAGATTCATCCATGTCTTATTTGGTTTTCGAACCCGAACCCACTCAATTGCAAGCCGTGTGTCATAACCCCTATACTGGGTGGGACGGCAATATTATTTTATTATATATATATATTTATTTTTGATATATTATTAGTAAACGGCTTCATGTGTAAAAAGTTCATTTTTGTTTTTGTAAATAGTAATAAAAAGCGACTTAAGGAATCTTAAGTAAAAACATTGTACATATTTGAAAATATGTTTCCTATCTTTGCAGGTTTCATTTAATATGTTACTTAATTATCTTAGTTTGATTCAACATTTTCCCTAAATTAAAATTGTAATTAGAGAACAATTTAGTTAATTCTACCTTTCATTTATCGTCAAAAGTGGTTAAAAGATATCAGAGACTTTTAAAATATTTATAAATAATAAAACTAACTGCTTGACAAGTTTTGATATTAAGTGTACACATAAATAAAAAAAAAAGTATGAAAGAAATAAAAATGTCTTTCTTTTAGAGAAGTCCATCAACTCAATATTTGAAATCCATAAAACTTGTTGCAATTAAAATCATCTGAAGTATATAGGGATAATTTCTAATCTTTTAAATAATTTCTTTGAATAAATAATTCAATATTTCATTAATGTAACTTCAAAAGAACTAAACACTTCTCCATCGACTGCAAAGTGAATAAACACCATTTCTCAGAGCCCGTCATTTATTCCTACCTCCTCTCTTATATCAAAGCAAGTGAATTTATACCCGCTCCGAATACATCTCACAACAGTGGCCGGCCGAACAGCTGGGCTTGATGGATCAGAATGTGTATTGGAAGCCATACTTGGTTAAAGATAGACACATGCCTCACGCTCAGATGTATTTGTAACTAATTAACTAATTAAACATCGTTCAATAATGCGAGACGGTGAACTAAGAGAAGGTAGAAGGCCGAAAAGGCATTCCGTGTGATACATAACAATGTTGTAACTCTGGGAAACTTAAATCGACATTCTGACATAAGGCTGTGCTGTAACAAACGCTGTCAGTGAAATATTTGATTTGATATTACGCTTAGATTTCGATGTGGGAGAGTTGATAAGATATTAGGGACACGTTTTAGGTTTAATACCTTGGTTGTGTTAGAATGGAATGAAGAAACTAAGGATTTTGTGATAATGATGTTCCATTATACTGCTTATTATGAAATAAAATATTTGTTTCTCTGTTTCAGTTGAACATCTGTAAAATATATTATCCTTGATTTGTGTGTGTGTCCGGGCGGGAAGTAGAAATCTGTATACTTTTGAATTAACTTTTCGTGAACTGGTTGTAGAAATTATAAATAAATAGAGCGTGAAGACATATTTTATTTACAAAGGGATTGGGGATCAGGACATGGTACATTATTTCTTCGCTTAGCTCTGTCATTATATATCAACGTTTAAAAACAGTTTTCGTAATCGTATCAATGTTTATATACTATCTTAAATAAACTTCTTCCTGAACTGTAAAAGTGAATATTTACATAATTAATATGTTAATAAATGATTTGTATAAAAAAAATACAATATAACAAAGTTTTGATTTAGCCTTTCAAATTTCACCTAGAAAATTAAACTTTTGAAGAATTATTTTTCACACTATTTGCAATCAAATGGTTACATTTTAGAAGATTGTTTGTACGTGTGTATGTTAAAAAGAAAAATGCGCCACATAGTAAACGCCAGAGGTACCGTAAAGCAAAAGCCCTTTTGCGGCGGCACGTTGACAACGGTGTACAAAACAGAACATTTTTTTTTTTTTTTTTGTCTTTGAAGACTCTTTTAATCATCAAAATGACCATGTACATTCCAGAACTAGCCAAGAAGCTAAGGAGAAGAATAAATGCTTTCGGAAAGCTCATCGTCCGGATTCTAAAGTGATTTTTTTTGGTATGGTGTTAACTCTGAAGGCGTCTCAGACATACATTTTGTGCCAGAAGTGAATGAAAGCCACGCGGCAAAAGTTTATCAAAACACTATCATAAATACCAAAAGTGAAGCCCCAAGCTTAAACCTATTCAATGGAGGCGACTCTACTTTTCAACAGGGCTCTGATTCTACTCATAAAGTAAAAATGGCCCAATGGTGGTTGAAAGAGAATGTGCCGGACATAATAGAATACGAAGATTGACCGTCACGCAGACCGGATTTAATTCCGTTCGATAAAAGTTGCGGTCAGTCGCAAACTTATGCCACACACAGCATACTAATTTGAACGATCTCAAACATTCTTTAAGAAAAGAAGAGATGAATATCCATATGGAGGTAATACTTCTTAGATAATTTATCAAAGAAACTTAGGCCTGTGTGAAATCAAAAGGTGATCATTTTAAAGAAAAGGAGCAATATGTTAAAATTTAAAGATAAAATAAAACTTCAAGAACGTTTAATTTTAAATATCATATGACAAAGCATTTTATTGTAACTCCTTTATAATTATATCAGAACATATGGCACCACAAGGACATGGCGTTACTGTTTTGATCGAGCTTACAATTATATAAAAACCGTGCGTATATCTTATCTTTCTTGAAAGGGAAAAAATAATACACATTGCGATTGATGTAATAAAACTATATAAGCACAATGTGACGAAAATTATTAATATATTTCACTGTATCGATGTTCAATTATGTACGTATAAATACAGGAGACACGCTATATGATAATCATTCATGAACCAACGGAATGTGACCACTTTATCAAGTGGTGGTTGTAATGAATTTCAGTACAAATGGAATTTCCAAAATGTAGCTAGACAAATTGGAAAATTGAATAATTGTTGTGGTACGCTTTGATTTAATCACAAAAGCGTTCTGAGGTAAACGTAGTATACATTTATGTAGTACAGATGGTATTGAGCTATATTTGGAGTGTATCAAGTATAAGTCTCGTTATTGTTAATTATATTCCCAAATATTCCTTATGACGCTAATAGCATTGTTAAATTTTGTTGAACATTATATATTCTTACAAACTGGATATATTATTATTATTATTATACTAATATTATGTATTAAAAATGCATATAAATAAGCAAACATAAGTAGCAAAATTATACTGACATATTTAGTTCAAGTTTCCAGACTGTTTTTCTGATGTCTCATAAATTTTACAATGTGATCTTCAGATTTTACCCACATTAAATCAAATTTGATATTTAATTTAATTAATGCTGGTATTTACTCATATTTTAAATTTCTAGAATATCAACCAATCGAAATAAAATAAATATATTAATAGTTGAAAATTTGAAATTTAGTTTAGATATTAAAAAAACAATTGCTACAATTTTAATGCAATGTTTGATCAGTTGCTTTATTCAGAAATTATTTATCTGGTTAGTAAATTAAAACAGAAAGAAGGAAAACATAGTAACTAACATGTGTATTTTTAAATGCATCATTTAGGATATTAATGTGGATAATTACTGGAAATAATTATTTCCAGTAAGTCAGTTATTGATATGGTGTAAGCGGCTTTGAATATAACAATTTTCAACACTATTCAACCCTATGAATTCAGAGCTTGAATATGTTCATCTGATACATGAGACTGTAAATAAAACCGAACAAGATGTTCAAAGGATGTGAAATAAATTCATCGAGATCAAACCGCTACTGAATGGGAAATAGTACAGTATTAAACATATGAAATTATTTTCATTTAAGATTTGAATCTTATACTCTTTTCAGTGATTGTTATTTTGAACATGGACCACAAATAGATTAATTATGTTGTTGTTGAGACTAATGCTATTCGATAAATGGTATCAGATCGTGGTCCAGAAAATTCATTTTGGCAAAAGGGGCTACATTCCCTCTGTCATTTTAGCCGTAACTTTGAGCACCACACAGGTAACAGCAAATTTTGGCTCTTTCCCCTTCTCCCCAATTTTGAGAGGAAACACACCTCGAAATGGTGTTCTTTTACCCCTCTTGTCCCACCCCTAAATTCTCTAGAGGACTTTCGGCTCACTGGATATTTAGAGCAAGTACTATGCATTCACAAACACGCACGCATTTTTTCCGGGATTCAAACTCAGGCCCGCGGCCCAACAGTCAGCGTCATTAAGCATCATCTTGTATACGCAGCTTGCATTAATTATATAAACGTTTATTACACTTCAAAAACGACCTTTTTAGTTTTACATTTAAGATATTTTTTACCTTTAGTACTGAGGTATGGCCTTTCTGGATTATATTTAATAACAAAATAAACATCTGGTTTCAATGTCACACTTTATAGCATTTTGACTAGATATTTGTTCAACCACTACGCGTGCATTTTATTTAAAGAGCATGTTAATGAAAGACAAATTTACTAAGGGAACGCTTTACAATATAAAATTGTATAAGAGACAAAAGTTACATTGATGTCGGAAATTCTAAAACTTTCGAAACAACCACATCATGCTTCCAAAAAATTTGCCCTATCATAACATATTTAATTATTTACTTAAGCAGACATACCATTCTGCTTTCTACTAAAACTTGTTATATTACACACAAAAGCAGGGGTATGCCATTAGTATTTTAAAACAAAACATCCCCAAGATATAAAAGGCAAAGTATTCCTATGCATCTTACCAGCTTAGGACTGTCCTCCTTTCATATCAAATGACCCGAGTCTAAAAGCCCTAGCCACCTCCGTCGAATCATTTGTTTATCCGGGCCCTTTAAGGATAGCGGTGCGATCCTTTAACCGCGGGAGCGAAAAAAATTACCTCTTCCCATTGCCTTTTAGACTCCCAGCACAATAATTCAACTTCAAAGCGATCTAATTACGGTGAAGCTTTCCGAAACGGAGCAAAGGGACTGCTTCTCCCTCGCCTCGTCCCCTCTCGTGGAAGAGATGTATGAAGAAAAATAATAAACTTTACAAGAAAATAAAAGAGAAGGACTGCTTTGTTTTTACTCGTGAGAAATGATGCTTGTTTTCTGTTGTTATAGAACTACTTTTCGTATCGCCTTGAAAGACGTGTGGGAAATATTTTTGGGGGCAAAAGAAGAATCAGCTCTTGTGATTTCTGAAAATGCGCAGTTTGTAGGGATCTCTTAGTTAAATTATAATTAATGGTTAAAAATATGACAGGTGGATTTCGAATTGTATTGATTTTAAATGAAAATGATGTTCTGGCGCTTAGGTGATGCCTTAGTCATTTGTTGGAAGATGATCGAACAATATCTAATTTGCTTAGCGTAACATAATCTATCTGTCCAATTTTTGAAAACTTGCGTATTAATAGAAGAATATAAACTTTAATTTCTGTAATGAAACTCATATGCATTTAAAATTTCAGTTTGTATTTTTAAAGGTTATTTTGCTGAAGAAAATATTTAAGTGTTTAATTTTTTTTTAAAAAAAACCTAAGTGTGTGTATAGTACAAAGTTAATTTAAAGAGAACAAGAGTAGAGTATAATAAAGTGTATAGTACTCGATAGTTTAAAAGGAATCATATTAGTATTCGATTTTTCATACAATCCCCTTTTTATTATTTTCTATTGTTGACTGATTTATGAGATCCAATAGATGTTTTTAAAGTGATTGAATAAGTGTAACTGCCTTGTGATTAATTCGAAAATACATGCTGATACTTTTCGGTGTACAAATTCCTCTTGAATACTTTTCGAAAAGATACAATATCGATTTATCTTAACTTTGAATCATGTCCTGTCAAAAGCCGAAACATCTAAAGGAATTCAATTTACAAAATGCATTATTTCATGTTGTGAATTTACAAATTTTATGTGCTCTTAAAATGTATTAAGAAACGCATATTTTGAACACTTTAAAAAAATAACAGTAACAAGTTTACATTACTAGCAACGTAATAGTCATTATATAAAACAAAAACAGTAAATAAATAAAATGAAACATTCAGCTTGATTTGTATGTGATGATTCTTTAAAATGTATATTTTGTTTTTCATTTTATTATCGGTACTATTCCATTTCTTCTTTTAGATTATTAATCCCGTATAATTTTACCATTATTATTTAGAATCCTACAAAAATGTTTAAATTATGTAGAAAATAATTACATTTGTTTCTTATTTGAACACTCAAAACATCTACAAATTCAAGTTTAAATTCAACTCCTGAATAATGTTTCTAAACGGTTCTCCGAAAAATTCGCTTTATTCATAATTAGTTTTTTTGGTGTAATTCAAATACTTTTCTTCTAAATTTTGTCTGTGTAAGACAATAAATATAAAGTTTAAAGCAAACTTCTTGTAAACATAATTATGAATAACGAAGTATTCAAATTAATTTGACTTTTCCAAGAGAAAGAATCTATGTCCAATATAATCATATTTTTGCTTTATTTCTCGAAAAATTAATCGCCAAACATGCTATTTTTTAAAATAAGAAAATATGTTTCTGTATTTTTATGAGTGACTTACAGGAATTTTGAGCCACATTTAATAAAATATCAGTTGTTTTATATCCTTACTTAACGTTTTGTTAATTACTCGTTCTGTGGAGCTTACAGTCATAATCTCAAGACACTCTTTACCTTATGGGATAAAGTACATAATTTTTATTAATCTAAGAAATGTCTTCAAATGTTTATTAAGACTTAATACTGCGTATCCTGAACTTCATTTTATTCTTAGAAATATGAAACACTTCAAATTAATCAACTCTCACATAGTAAATAGAGATCACTTTTGTTTTCCCTGAGGAACACTATTTTCTGAGGATTTTCTAACTCTATTTATCTAGAAAAGTTTGTGTTAAAATTCTTGGAACAATTTTTTTTTCTTTTGGCAGAAGTATTTTCCCGTAAATTCTAGGAAATTGGTTGATTAATTCGAAGTAACTTTCAATTAAAGTACTTAATACTTCCTAGAATTTTAATTTTTGACTTTCTGAAAATAATGAAAGTCATTTTCTTCTCATTAGCACTTTTTTAATCATTTTTTTTTATTTAATGAACTTTTTGTAAAATTTTTAAAGCCTTATAAATAGCTACAGAATCAATATCGTTTAGTGAAAAATATTTTAAAAAAAGTTTGGAATTTATATATAACTAGCCATTACCCACCGACATCGCTTTGGTGATGATGTATGACAATATACAAACTATAAGTTATTGAGATATCTAAATCGGTAGAATCAACCATTCAATTATTTTGAGGAGCAATCTTATACATCTCAACTCTTAATTTAAAAGGATAGGTCTTGAATTTAAAAACGGAAGAAAAATATCGCTTACTATTTAATCACTCTTTAAGGGTTGGTTTTCGCAAAACCCATTTTAGTGAATCTCTAATCTACAAAATAAACATGCATCACGAATTTCAAGTCTGTAGATCTAATCGCTAAAAAAAAAAAAAAAAAAAAAAAACGGGAAATTGTTTTTATTGCGCCTTTGCAACACTCCCTGGAAGTCGATTTTCGAAGAATCCGTTCTTCGCGGATCAACAAAAGAAGCATGTTTCAAAAATACAAGTATATGAATCTAATAGTTCTAAGCATCTCTTGAGGAGTGAGTGAGTCACTTCTCTCCTATATATATATATGCTGATTAAAGAAATAATGTGTATTTTTATACTTTGACTTACTGTGCATTGTTTTTCAAACATGGAGGTTATAAGAATTTATTGGAAGGAATGATAAGAAATGGTTACTAGTCTTGGATACAAGGAACATAGCAAATTATCATACACACACAGGGTGTATCAGTTCAAAAGTTACAAATTTTAAAGCTAAATAGAGTGCATCTAGACGATGGGAATACATGGTCAGGAACGCTTTCCTGTCGTGGTAATGAAGACAATAGATACAAGAAAGGCAGAACACGAATAAGAGGAGAAAATATATTTATTATTTCTAGTACAGTAAAAATGTGTGTGTGTTTGGAAGTTTGATTGATGTATGTGGTAGATAGCGTTAAGTAAACCGAAGCATCAAATTACGGTGCATGCACACAAGAGGTTTTTGCTGTCGTGCTCGCTATGAAACTTCATTTCGCAGAAGACAAAGTGATAGTATGATGGAACGTTATATGAACACTGAGCTTCCTAATATGCATCTAGCATACGGGATCGCTGATTGCAATGGACGAGCCTCACATCGGTAATACGCTCAGCGTCACTCCCGGAGGAAAACTCCTAGCCACTCCTCCTTTGCACGCTTCCACTAGAGATTCTTTGACAGCAGACCCATTATGGTGGAGAACTTGAATGAAGAGTAAGAACGCCAACCAATGAAGAGACTGTGCTGTATCTGGTACAGAACATTCCCGGTACCAGTATGCGGTCTATAGCTAGCCATATTGGGATTTCCCGTATTAACGTCTGGTTGGTCCTGCTTACCCCTATCACCCCGACATGAACCTGTTTTGTCCCCTTAATGTTCTTCTTCCTTAATTTTTTGCTCTTCTTAGTATAATAAATATATTTTCTCTTATACGTGTTCTGTCTTTCTTATATTCTATCTTATGTTTCCGTCACTACGTGCCAGGAAAGTGTTTCCGACCATGATTTCCTATGTGATTTCCCATCATCTTGGTATACTCAGTCTGTAAGTTTGTAACCATTGAAATGATGAACCTATATATGTAACATAAAAATAGATATATTATTTATAAGTCTTAACCTAGAACTTGGATGATGCAAGATCATGTAATATTTCGTCAGCTTTTCCCCTCCAGACACTAATCCTTCCCTATAGACTTGGTACCACCTCTGTCTAGGGGGACAGAACCAATAGAATCCTAGGGAGCCCCATAAAGCATGTCTTTTGGGGAATTTCACTCTTCGCTATCTCTTCCGATTTTCCCCCATATAAATACCTTTGTTCCCCTAAGTCGGGGTTCTTTTGCCTTGTAAAAAGTATTGTAACACGTGGCTTCACAGTGCTCTTCCTATGAAGGAAACCCCGTACACTCAATAAAGATTTTAAAGTCCATAGCTGTCGTTACTGGGTCGTTAAAATGTGTCATATATAACACATGGATCAATAAGTCCCGAGACTAACCCAGAGATGGCGCTCGTAGTAAACCAGTAACCAGGTCTTTCTAGAGTACTAACCTTTGCTTGAAACGTGTCAAAATTTTAAGTCGATCGGACCAGAAACAGCTGAGTTATCGAGGTTGGAGTAAAGTCGTTTCGTAGTTTGTTTAAAAAATGGAAAAAAACGAGTTTCGTGTTCTGATAAAACATTGTTTTTTAATGGGTAAAAACACCGTGCAAGCGAAACAATGGATTGAAAAATGTTACCCGGACTCTTGTCCATCAAAAGCAACGATTTGTCGGTGGTTTGCCGAGTTTAAACGTGGTCGTACCGACACAAATGACACGGAACGCTCGGGTAGACCTGTGGAAGCC
>BMAV01000624.1:941916-1027581 GCA_019973955.1 Trichonephila inaurata madagascariensis
ATATATATATATATATATATATATATATATATATATATATATATAAACGAATGAAACACAGGATTACGTCAACTAGAGCGCATTAAGAAATTACACAAATATTGAACAGAACAATTCAAATTTATAATCTGAATTTCACTTAAGGTAAATTAAACTCACCGGAACTGTGAAACTACCCAATGTTACTTCGCTGGATAGTTATAATATTGGTCGCGAAGCATTTCTGGCGTTTCTTTATATAACTACTGCAGGTCTATCTGGATTTTTCTATTTGATTCTATTCCTTTGCCGTAAATTGTGTTGAAATTTGGTGACCAAATTTTTGTCCATCCCTGTTCACTTAGTATTATTGTAAAAACAATTTGTTTTGGTGTGTAAATGATATTTTAAGTCATTGTATCGTTCTAGTTGAGAAAAAATTGAGCAAAATTTAAAATTTCGTTTCATTATAAAACCTTGAATATTTATTGCAAATGTATTCTTGGAGATACAGTTTATTTTGTGCTTCGATTTCCATTAAAAGTGACGAGCAATCAAAGCTTAATTTATTAAAGATATAATGAGTCCTATCTGCGCCAATTATAAATCCAAATATTTCTTAATTGCTGTATGTTTATAAAATCCATTCCTATAGAAGAACCGTGATTTGTGTTAATGAGTGAGTGAATATAAACGTCGCACAGTTCAGCTACAACGACGGCTTTTGGCGACGGACCTCGTAATTTTGAACTGTGGTCTAATGACAAGGACGACACTTGAGCTGGTACCCCCTCTCCTAACTACCACATCAACGGGAGGAAGTTTGAACTCTCAAGAGATTTAATGTGCATCGCTCCCTACACGGCGGATCTTTAGTGGTACTGAGCTTGAACTCGTGACAGGCCAGCTATGATCCGATACTTTGACCACTAGGTTACCGCGGCCACTTTATGCTAGTGAGAGTTGCAATTTAAACTCTAGTGAATTGAGAGATAGGCTGCTGCAAAATTTAGATCATCTAAACCCAGCAAGATTCAAGGTCATTCGGTGTACTGAAAAAGTTAATTCGACAAGCCAGGATGAGTACTATTACATTGGATCAAATCTAGAAATCTGGAGAGTGATCCAATTATTTGTTATAGACATTTAATTTAGCAATTGGTTGTTTTGAGAAATCCTTGATAGTAAATTGAAAAATAAATAAAGATGTTTATTTCAGGAATATGTCGAATTATTATGTGTGTTAAACGTCGCCAACCCCCTCGGGCTTCCTTCATTTTCCTTTTTTTAAAAATTATTTATCGAATATTTTTTGTAATTTGTAATTTTTTTTTTTAACACAACACAACCATTCGATTAATTGTGAAGGGGAGTGGTACAAGACCCTTAATTAATTGCTAGTAAAATAGAACTTACTATTATGCAGTTGTAGAGTGAAAATAAAATAATTTCCTTTTTAAATAATAGATTGAAAATTTATGTTATATCGAGGTAAATGAAGTAAATTGTGCTAACAGAACTTTGTAAATAGTAAAGCGAATAAACAAAGTCAATAATTCATACCAAGTACAAATTTTGTATATCCTACATATGTAATAAACTCTATTATTTGAGAATTTAATAGAAAAGTTCGGTTTAAGTAAACATACACGTAAAATATATAAAAAACTTTTATAATTTATGCAATATTATCATTTATGTATTGTCATTAACTTAAGTTAATTTATGTGCTTATAAAAATATTACGTCATATATATATATATATATATATATATCGGTGTATATATTTTTAAAGTAATATATTGGTTTGAAGCAATTTTCAAAGCGCTATTCTACATTTCATAAATCTAATTAGGTCGTTAGTATAACGATAAAATATCGCCTGCAGATATAATTTAAACGCCTTATTTTAATTTGTAATACAATTATGGCACTATGTTTCTGGCGACAGAAACAGTTCTACTTCCCAAAATTTTATAAATTGTTCAGAAAAACTATATATATATTATGTTATTAATTTAAGAGAGTTTCAGTTTTGAATAAAAAAGATCACAAGATTATTTAAAGACGTTGCTTTGAGAACTGATGACGAGTTTTATTTGTGGTGTCAGTATATATATTTAGAGATCAGTAAGTGCTTTTATAATTTTTAAGGAAAAGAGAGAAGAACCGTGGGTAACCAAGTGGTTAGAGTATCGGATTCGAGACCGGAGAGCGTTTCTATGCCCGATGCCACCAAATACCTTTCGAGTATACACGGGATAGTGCTCGTTAAATCAGTGGATCTGAAAGTCTTGTAGGTGGTCGCAGCAGAAACCACGGGTGCAGGTAGCTGGTGGGTGGTGGGGAGTAAGATAGGTGGTGGCGCCATCTATCGTGCAGAAGTCCATATCAGGCTCTGGCAACTCACACATTCCTTCCCTTCGCGAAGGACACGACAACAAAATCAAGGAAAGAGAAAGGGAAGCAAATACAATCCCCTAACCAGTTTGAAGATAGAACGGATTTGCCATTTAGAGAATTATCAGACATTGAAAAAAATACCTAATGACTTTCATATCTCTTCACTGAGGATGAAGTGCTTGTTACAAGCCTTTGTACCAACGTAATACATTCTCAAATAAGTAATTTTAAAGGTACAATGGATATATTAAACACAAAGATTCCTCTATATAAGGTTTCTGAATTGAAACCCAATTCAAACACATGTGGAGCACACATGGCCACTTGAACCAAAGCTGCTTACTAGCGCAAGGAGAGAATTGGGCTACAATGCATCAACAATTCGTCAGCAATGTACTCAGCATCTACATGCCATATAAAATCCTGCACACATTAGTCAGTAGTAACCACAACAAATGTTAAAGCCTGGACATTTTTTCCAGCCATTTGCAACATTTCGGTTCTCTATCCGAACGCGTTCGATGCTAATTTTTCCAATTAAGTTCCTTTATAGACTTTTGATTTCATTGTTGAAAGGCTGTGTTTAATTTTCTCATGTTCCTACGTCTTGGGTTTTCATAGTGTTAATTTGTGCTGATTTAGTAAATTTTTTCACGACGTTGTCCACAATTACCATCAGAGTTTTGCATTGGTTTTCAGCAGGACAATGAGCTAGTACACGAGGTAAGCAATGCTCAACATTTTTTAATCGTTCTGTAGACTACATTGTTCATGGACTGCTATATCTCTGCAAGACTTCTTAAACATCCATTTTTTTTAATGTAGAGATGTACAGCAATACCACTACGATAACACTAACTTTGTATTTTATCACTTTTCTCATCTCACTGATGACTGCATTTTTAATTATTTCATCTCTGTGTTCTATGCTATGTCTTTAATAAGTATGGCTCTGATATCTCTTCTCTTTTTTTTTTTCTTATGTTGAACAATAAAGTACCTGTATTGTAGATTTATGCTCACAGACCCGATCATAGATTAAGAACAAAAACTGAAATTGTTTGTTTATAAGTTTGATATTGAAAAAAAAACGAATTTACTTTTTTTAAAGAAAATAGGGTAGAACTAATTTGAATGCAAGATATTTCAAAATACCCTTTACTATGAATTGTATATTGTTAGTTTTATGTATACTGATAAATAAAATATATTACTTTAGATGATTATAATTTAGACTGTAATGCACACATTAAATATAAAATACCCGCGTTTAAACTACCTTACTTAAATAAAGATTTCATCATCTAAACTACATATTGGCTGCATGTATTTAAGCAGATTACTTATAAAGAATAAGGAAACAATAAAAAAATGTAATACTATATATTTCCCGCTATTATTAAAGGAATAACCATTATAAAAAGTAGCTTTCGGGCATTATTCTTTCTGAAGTACTGGACAAATTACATACGTATTTAAATTGAATCAAATGAAGAGCAGTTTTGTCAGAAGAATGTACCTTACAAAAACATGTCTGAAGCTTAATATTACAGTGTTTACTATTTCCATTGCATTAAACATCTATGATCCGCAATAATAAATTTAAAAAATGGCTTTAATTATCTAAATGCAATTATATTCAATAATGTAAAATGCATACACAATTAGATAATAAAAACAAATTAATATTGCTTTGTGCGGTCTTCTTTTTATCTAATTAGTTTTATGTAATTAGTTTATTGCCGGATAAATATGCTAGAATATTTTTTGTAAAACATATTATTGGAAATATTATTTTTCTTTCACTTTCTAATGGCATTTTTGTGTCTTACAACCAGGGGCACAGCTACCGCCATATCAATGATACGGGACCCCCAAGTTACAGGGGCCCCAATATGTGTAACATTCTGACACTTTCAAATAAATGTATTTTATTTCTCTTCCAAAAAGGGCTCCCAAGGAGTTTTGATACAGTAATTCATATGTTTTGAAACAAAGATTAAAATAAATCTTCTGTGATTTTGATTAATACTTTTTCTGATTTTTAATTACCGTATAATTTTGTGTACGAACTTATAATTTTTCGAACATTATTTTTAAATTAAAATAAAAGTGTTGTCTTACATAAAAAAACCGCTAATCTAAAAAAATATATATTAAAAAAAAGTTGTTGTTTTTTTTTAAAAAAAAAAAAATTTACAAAAAAAAAAAAAAAAAACTTTTAATCTTTTTTTTTAACCAAGTGTGAGAAGTTTCAGTTTCTTTAAACTTTTTTTTTAACATATTAAATGAAAATTTTATTCTAAGAGAAAAAAAAAATAATAATTCCAACTAAAACCTTCAAAGCTAGTGTTAGAATCCTAGTTTCCGTATAATTCTTAACAGGTAGATTTACTCATCGGAATGTCTGTTCATCATGCATCAAAATATAGATCAGGGGATGAAACACACATCGACGATCACTTGTCGCGTACGAATTTCTCTTCCTGCTCATTTTTTAAACAAAATAGTGGCACATAAAATAAGATCTGGAAAGATAGTGTATAGTATAATAAACGAATAAGGAGAAGATGTTAGCTCCAGGCAGGATTATCAGAATTATAGCTGTCATCATTGGTATCTTACATTAAAGCAATTTTATTGAAAAAACATCTAACTTTTTTTACCCACTTGGCAGCCAATTTGACTTTGAAATTGCAGGAATTCGCTTTCCAATTCAGCTTATTAACATGTTTCGAATTTTGAGTAAATTTTGAAGAAACTCTCGGCTTATAGTTACAGAGCTAGTTTCTAGTGTACAGAAAGCTAATCTAATAAAACTATAACTAAGCTAAATGCATCTTAATCCTTAAAAATCAAGAATTAATTTTAAAATCTCTAACCAAGAATTAATACGGCTATGTGTTAAAAATAATACTTCAAGTTTATTAAATAATTTGAAAAGTGGAATAAGATTCTACTTATATAATTGTGTTGTTGTTTGCGAAATTATAAAAGAGTGAGGAGAATCCCCTTCGAACTTCTGATTCCGATATCTACATATTGAACGAAATTTAAGAAAAAAAAACTAAAAATATGTAAATTATCATGAATACCTTTCTTGAATCTCATTACAGTTAAAATTACTCCACGTGCGATTATTTTATGTCATTTCTTTAGGGGATTGGTCAGCATCTTAATAACATCACGTTCCATATTGTTATACTCCCCTCCCCCTTTCAAATTGAGTGACATGATGATGTTTGCTTCATCCCTAACCTCCATCTACATCCTTGCCTTTTATCCATATATGTTAATGCTAAATATTAATACATATGTATAGAGGATGAAATATTAAGGCTACACGGTACCCTTTTTCAAAAAAATTTTGGGGACAGTTACAGTAAAAACAATTAATGTTTCGTATTTAGATTATATTTTTGAGCTTATTTTGTAAGTAAAAAGTCAGTTTGACCAGCCATTATTTTAAAATTTTTAAAAAATTAGGAATTTTTGATGTTTTTTCAAACTTTTATAAAATACTCAGTTTTTAAAATTTTTTAGTCATTTTAAGTTATTTATGTTTCTTAGGTTATTACAAACAAAAGTTAGTATGTATTTGAAAATCTATGCCTTTGTTGATTTTTAATAATTATTTTTCTAGAAAAACCTGGAAAAAACATGAAAATTTTTAAATATCAACTTTAGCATTTTTTAGAAAAATAACTAGAGATCTTAGCCCTAAATCCATACTAACTTTTATAGAACATACGTTTGGGAGTATATACAATAAAATTTAAGGCTCTATCTTGAACAGGAAAAAAGCCTTAGGGATTAGAAAACACTTATACCTTCAAAATTGAAAGTCTGAGAAAAATGCATTTAAAGTTTGTAAAGTCATAAAACAAAAATTTATAACTTTCGTAAAGATTTAATTTTTTACTATATTATTTTCCATTATATATTCTGCATTAAAACACTATTTTAATTAAATATCACTGAAAATAATATTTTAAATTCAAAATATATTTTTGCATGATATTGATAGCATTTGTTAAGACGTCAGTTTATTCAGCTTTATCTTAACCTAATATTTTCACAAAAGTTTTGAAACATGAAGTATTTATGTACAAAATAATAATGATACTAACTTAAGCTAAAAATGGTCGGGTTTGCTCATAAATTTAATTTTTTTTTTCAGTTTTAAATGGGGGCAGCTTATGAAGTTTTAGCTCTTGTCGCGTACGACTTTAAAATACTAAAATATAGTACTACACTATGTTTAGTATAGCGTAGTTTGGTACATCAAGGAAATATTCAGTTATATCTGCAACATTTGAATTCAGAATACTTCTATACAGAATTCGGAAGTCTAATTGCAGAATCAGCTGAGGATTGATTTTTAGATACATCATTTTCAATAGTATTCCATCTCTTCGAAATATTGTTTCTCACAGAAACCTGACAATGCATTTTCCATGGCATTTTCTCTACAGGAAAAATTAATGATAAAGCTTTTAAGTTATATAAACTCTTTTTAAAGCAAAAATTAGCCGTGAAATTAATCTTAATTAATTAAGTAGGAGAACTCAAATACTTCAAAACATAATCAAACAGAAATGATTTTAGTAATGAAAATTGAAATTAATAGCCATTTTAAACTAAAAGCTCGAAAATATTTTTAATTCAATTTAAGAGTGGAAAAATGCTTTAAAATGAAACCGAAACCAAAACCATACCTCATAAAACTTCAAATATCTTAAAAACTAATTTGCTAACAGGTCTGAAATTCCGTGGTAAGCTTCTCAATGATATGGGCCATCAGAAAATGCAAAAAAAAAAAAAAAATTGGGTAAAAATGAAATTTTTAGGGTACTGTGTAGCCTTAATACTAGCTAATGAGAAGTTGAAAAATTATGATAAAATTTCAGATCGAGAATGACTAAAATACCATTACTAGTATTATTTATGTACTCACGAATGTAATTTCTACTAATAAAACTTGCTTTCCAGAGCTAACTAATTTATATATTCAAGCGCAATATTCTTAATTCTATTTACGTTAACGTTTGTGGTAGTAAGAACTATGTAACATTTAATAATAAATGAGTCATTTTATGTGAAGAGTATCATAATTTCACCGCCTGTGTATTTAGTCATAAAATGAAGTCTACCTACTTCGAAATATTTGATAATTTTTTAAAGTGAGAAATATCTTATTTTTCCAAAAGTTAATTTGTCATTGAATATAGGCAAGTTTTTCTAAGTAAATTCATTTAAAAATCAAGTCCCGCAGGCTCAGAATCTTCTCACTCTATTTAAAAAAATAAACAAAAACAAACTTATTTATATTTGCATAACACTAAAAGTCTGGACAAAACATAATCATCAAAACAGCATACATGCACAAATCCTTCTTATTCACTTTCCCAAACCTTCATGTAAACATTTGTTATTACATTGTACAAAGTTCTTTGCAGTTAGAGGCGAACAAAACACTAAGTAAGCGTGTACACAGTTAGAAAATTCTAAGTGCTGCACCAGGACATTATCGGCAGAACAACATGCATAAAAATTATCCTTATCCACCTTCCCAAAACTCCGTGTAAACATTTGTTGTTGCATTCCACCAGCTTGTTCGCTTACCACTAACGCCAGGAACACGAGCTAATCTCTCACTGCTGATTGGATTGTTCTCACCTTTTGCTCCACAACATTACATAGAAGTGGGGGCAATTGGTTTTATCTCCTCAGCCTCTCTCCACGCCCACAGTCCTCCGACTAATAGCATCGGCTCATTGTGTCTGGCATCGAGAGACGGATTTGCCTTCCTCACCAAAGGTATTTGCCTTAATAGAATTGCAAAGAGCACTTTCCTGTTTTTCTTGAATGATCTTATCCCCAGACACAGAATTGTCATTGTGTTAAATATTGCGACTAACTACTGCAATTGCTTCTATTCTTTAGGAAAGTAATGAACTTGAATATGTTGTTCCCATCTATTAAAGGGTGCTTGGCTTAAGTAGTGTAACAACACACAAAGATAATTCCGGTAACGATCTTTAGTTTTTATTTCTTAATGATGTCATGTTGGGGGATCCAACCTCTGAGCAAATTAATTTATTAAGATGAAAAACATGGAAGCAGTTAATTTAAATAATTACAATAATTTCATTTGTTTAATTTAAAAGAGTCTTACTGACTGACTGAATATTAACATCGGCTACACGAGGGCTTAAAAGAGTCTTATTTTACTCCTTAAAGGTTCATTATGTAATAAATACTGTACTCTAAAATTTGCATAGGATTTTGATTTAATATGAATAACATTGGATTTAAAGTTTAAATAAAATCAGTATTGTATGATGACTAACTGAAGATTTAATAATTAAAGGTAAGTTTTAAAGTAATTTTCTTAACACATATGAACAATAACTAATGCTTCAGGGAAAATGTACTATTTTAATCTTTCTTAATTGTTTCAGTTGTATAAGTGAAATTAATAGCAGTTCAGTATGCATTATATTTGAGGATTAAAACAAAATGCTCAATGGCACGTATATTCTTACTTAAAATAATAGATTCAGTAGACTAAAGAAAGTAACAAAAAATTTAAATTGCCATTGATTAAAGAGAGAGACAGAGCTCTATGACAATTAATTTCATGAAAAAGTCATAATATATGGTAGATGTATTGTAATTTTTATTTTCTAATTAGTTTAATTATTTTATTATTTTTTAATATCAATTCCAAAAATCAAAATGCATGTATTTTTATATCTTCATTCTACTTTAAGGGTTAAAACAAGTATCATATTAAGACATTGAGGATTTTTTAAGTATTGAAGAATTTTTGCACTTTGCTTGTTTTTTTAGTACATTTCGGAATAAATTTTTCAGGAGTAGTACGCATAAATCAATGGTGACTATGTATTATTTTAAGGTAATTTTTACTTCCGGAATGACAATTGTGAATTTTATTTTAATAAGAATCAGAATCGCAGCAAACGTAATCAAATGTATGAATTCGATAGCTCTCTATATATATTATAAGAAAATTATAACCTAAGAATAACTATTTCTATATTTAACTTATTGTTGCGAAAAATCACGAAGAATAAATAAATTTCGAATCTTAAAAATAAAAATATTATTTGAAAAATGTCAGAGGTTTTAATTTTATTGTTTTAGTTCTGCTCAAGAAATATTCGATTTTAATACGAAAAATAAATTTCCCAAAACATATGTTCAGCTTAAACTTTTTTTTTTCTTTACATAAAACAATAAATGCAGATTTCATAAGTTAACTCACGGCATTTCAATACAGTTTAGCATGAAGGAGAAAATACAGAAGAAAAAATGTGCATAAAAATCATAGAAATTCCTATGTTTTATATAGAACAAACATTGTTTACGTATGATAATTAACTCAGTTTTTTTTTTTTAATATCTAAAAAAATATTTTACGTGAAAATAGTTCTTTAAATACATCGCCATTGCTCATGTTATTCAACCAATCTCTCTCGTGACTTAGAAAATCGTTTAAATAAATGTTTTCCTGAACAGTTTAATCATCGTTTAGAACCAAGTTAAGCACGCAATATGGCTTTGACAGCATAAGTCATCAATATAGCGCAAAAATAGCTTTTAAAAACGGTACTCAAACATGATTTCTGCAAATTTAGAAATGAACTGATATATTCACTGCAGAAAACAGATTTGAATTAGAACAATTTGAATTTAAAATTGGAGACCACTTGTTGTGTAAAATTTTTCGACAAATGTTTCTGGAAAATTTAATTTATTTTTAAATAACAATTACTACTAGTAAACACTAATTTACAAAAGTTGTTGCATTTTTTTTACTGTTGAAGATGATGTGCCTTTGTATGGATTTCTTAAACCCATTATCGTACACAGAACTCTCATATAGGAGGGTGGGGGGAATGTATCGCGTTTTGTTTTTTACATTCTAAAAACACGTATACAGAAGTGCCGAGACGTAATATCTAAGGAAAAAATTAAAAATATGTAGGTTATTAGGGGAGAGGGGGGATGGAACATCCAACTCCTCATTGGGTACACTATTGTTTATAAATCTAATTTATTTTATATTTCTTATTTTATATTTTTTATTTTATATTTTTTTTATTCTGTCAGAAAAAATAATTTATACCATTTTATTTCATTTATTCTTTATTTATCAATTAATTATTGATAGTAAATATACCGCAAAATCCGGCGTATAGCGCACACTTTTAGCCTAAAAAAATGTTTCGGAATTCACAGGTACGCGTTACACGCCCGTTATAAAAATGAGAGCTTTAAAAATAAAAAATAAAAATGTGAGCTTAGAAAAAAATTAAACTTCTACTCAGATAGAAAAATACTGTTTATTTTAAAGAAATGCCATTCCTTATGAACTTTAAGGATTGCAGTTCTATAAGTGTACTATTTTTTTCTAAGGCTTGGGATATATAATACCTTGAATTTATTACTTATATAAAAACATACTGGCATTGAACATGTACATTTCAGGTTATACGGCGAATACACCATAAAATTCAGCGTATAACATGCACTTTTAACACAAAATGAAGATAAAAATTTGCGATTGCGTGATATGTGCTGGATATAAAAATAAAAGAGATGTACATTAAAAAATCATACTTCGAAATAAATCGAAATACTGTTTATGGAAGGAAATGACACGTCTTATGAAATTAAGGGGACGTAGTTCTTGAAGTATACCAATTTTCTACGTTCCTGGAATAATACTTATATAGAATAAATTACATCAAAACATTAAGAGAATTGTATACGTACGTTTGAGGATTCTGTGTAAAAAAAGAGGGTTCGCGTTATATGGCGAACATACCTAAAAATTAAAAATTGCAGCTTGGAAGTATGAATGAGCGTTAACGCCAGATTTTACGGTAATGCCCTTAAAATACTTCCCATCATTAGTATTTTTTTATCTTAATTGTAAGATGAATTTACAAACGCATTTATTGAAGCTAGGTCCAATTACACAGTAAAATATATACAGTGGTTCGTTCTTCCCCCATTGTACACATCACAGTATTTAATATATATTTAACATTAGCATCCTACAGCTTTAGTTTTATTATAAAATAAAATAAATCTAGGGTTTCTAGTTTTAATGATCTAAAGTTTTGATCTCATTGTGCATAGTTGGAAGTTACTAAATGTCTTTTTTTCTTTTTCTTTTGGAATATGGGAAACGAGAGTCACATCTGGTTCAACGGCAAGCGGCATGTACATTTATTAGATGATTTTTTGAAATTTTGAACGAATAAATATTTTTTATGGGCTCCACACAACAATAGTTAATTTATCTACAGTAAATCTTTAAGAAGAACGCAATCTAAACAGAAGTTGTCAACCATAATATATCTAGGTAATCCTCAATCTAATTAATAAGATTCTGTGCAACACTTATTATATGTCTCGTCCACCATTGGAAAGCTTTTCATCAGCAACATAAATATCAGCAGTTTTGATGGCAAACATCGGCCACATGTTGATTGCATATCTCTATTTTGTGTTAAGGGCATTTACTGGAAGTCATATTGCATAGTGAAGTGGTAAAATACACTGAACTAGTAGAATATTATACGAGTATATCAGCATCCAAATGGCACGCCTATTGTTGTGAATTATATGAACCAGACGGTTCTAAGTGGGTGGAGCGTAGCTGTCACCCCGCTTAGACCCCACGTCGTCTATCTCAACGAAAACTATATGTAACGGATTCTGCTTCAGTGTTAATCTTGAACCTGACTTCGCGTTTCTAGATGCTGTTGTTTATCAAGGATTATTTTGTCTTGATCTTAGCTTCGGCGTAATTAGGAGAGCCGTTGTTTACTCGGATACATATTTTCAGTCTTTTATTTTAATTTGATGATTTAATTTTTGTAAGATTATTAATGTTTGTTTTATTGAAGTGTTTCGAATCCTAACAAATCCGGGGAAAGACAAACTTGATATTACTGCTGGTGCGTGTGTGGTGTTATTCAAATAATTCTGGGGATCATTTTATCTTACAACTATCAAGTAATATTTGAAATGCAAGTCACCCAAAATCAGTGCAGTTTAATTTATATGTTTCTGTGCATAGATAATCCTATGGGTTAGTTAGTTCCAGTCGTGTAAAATGTCATTTTGTATAACATTAAGAGAAAAAAAGTAGCAAATTAAACAAATTCAACTTTTGGATGAGTGCTTTAAATCAGTGGCATAATGAACCTTATGAGAGCTATCTTAAACATCTTATAGAAATTAGTCAAATAAATCCACACTTAGGGTATAATGCAACATTTCTCAAACTGTGGAGTGCGCCCCCCGGGGGGCGTGATAACTCTAAGAGGGGAGGGCACGAGCATATTGAAAACACGAAAACAAAAAAAAAATATTTCAAAAAATCATTAATTTACTGAAAGTAAACGAACAAAATACACTCTTACATTATACAAAATAAAATACACATTCACCCTAATATAATATACTTATAAATGAATCAGTATTGCACATAGTATTTGATAATTAATTTAACATTACTAAGTTAAAAAAAAGTTTAATAATTACCGGTCACTCCATGGGCTTGTCATATATAAAATTATATGCAAAAGTAATCTCTTATCTTGATAATTTGTGTGGTTTACAATTAATCACAAAACTGCTGATTAAAATTTGCGTGATTAGCTCCCCGATGTCACCGCTTTCCACGTAGGCGCGCGTTTGTGATGTATCCGGAGATAGGGGGAAGGAGAAAAGGAATATATATATATATAAGCAAATTTTCAGAAATAAGTAGATCTTTTGCAAATATTGTCAAGGTCCTTTTATTGCAGTCCAAAGCCTTCCGAATAATTTTATGCATACCAGCGTACAGAAAAGATCGTGTTTTGTAAAGATGTATTTTTGCATCCTGGGCAATTAACGCTTTGGCTGAGCAAGACGTTTATATACACTGATGGTACTTAAGTTAAAGTCGTATCGTAGCCTTAGGGTTAAAGTATAGTATTGTCGAATTCAATACATTGTTCTAGTATGGGGTTCGCGGTGAAAATTATGATTTAATATTGGGTCGCGAATATTGAAAGTTTGAGAACCACTGGTATAACGAATAAAAAAGGATCGTATAACATTCTAAATAATCAAGATTGATTAATGAAGTGATATTATATAATCTATGAAATAACGAATATTACTTTGTAAATAATACAAACATTTGTGAAAACATCAGCTAATTCTAAGAAACATTGAAGAGGTATAGTGAAATACAAAATAATTATGAATTATCAAGCATTACAGGAGATTAATCATATTAGATGCAGAAAAATCTAAACTTGATTTTATTATAAACAATTCATATATGTGAACATATAATTAGGAAATGCATGTATTACTAAAGGTTATGCAGAAATCATTTCAATGTTAAATAAAATGTATTTCAGTTGATTCAAAAAAAATTTTCAAGCTCATTGATGAAAGATTTCCCAAAAAATTCCCTCGTAATTTTCCTAAAAGTCTTATTAAACTTCCTTTCTTATAGTAACTAACAAATATTTTGTTTTTTATAGGTCTTTAAAATTATCTTATAATTTTAAAAATACTCGGTTCAAGGGAAATAGAAAAAAAAATATGTAGTAATTACGGAAACAGTGAAAAAAACACGCCATTAATCTATGACACTAGTGACTAACAGGAAAATTCATTGTAAAATCTCTAAATATATCGGGAAAAATATGCAATGGAAATTACAATGAATCAAGTAATTATTTCTATATATAAAACTAATATTTAAAATATTAATTACTCGGAAGTATACTAAATGTTTGCTAAAAGTTCCTATATTTTTAAGCCAAATAAAATCCACAAACGCGATTTAGTTGTATTAAAAATTTGACAAATATTTTAAGTTAGTTTATTTACAAAAATAATAACCGAGTTATTTGAAGAAGTTTTTGAATTCGTGTGTAAATTCTACAATTACAACATTGAATTATTTTCTCCAGCATAATAATTTTTTAAAGTTGTCAGAGAAAATTCCAGCCTGTGCATATTGACTTTTGAGCACTTATTTAAATATTGATTCAACTGTAGTAAAAATTCAAACGTTTATACGTTCCCAATAAGTGGTATGATAAGATTAAAACATTCAAAGAGTATTGTCATAGTAATAGATTTTTAAAACACACGTTTATACATACCGTTAGATAAAAGTGAAACATTACTTAGGATTTTTAAGCAGACTAATAATTTGATTATATATATATATTAGTCCGGCCTCTACATAAAGAAGTCGCTAAATCCCGAAAAAAAGTTCGTTATATGGAAAATTTGTTTTATAGAAATTAATCTTTCAATATACTTTATAAACCACATGAAACAAAATTTAAATTCATAAACACTATATAATAAAAAAATAGTTATTCACACCTTTTTTTAATTAATATATGTTTATTTTATATATCTTGCCCATCAAAAAAGAAAGAAAGAAAAACTGCAAGGGAAACAAGAAAAAATAATGTCGAAGAATACACACTGTATTTTCAATAATAAGAAACTAATTTTATATTAAAATTAAGAAATTTTAAGGACATTTTATAATTTAAAGCATTCAAATAATATTAAACATACATAATTTTATAACTGGAACATGGGGACACGAGACGACTCCACTGAAAGTGAAAGGGGATTTCGAAGATGTTTCTAGAGAACTGGACAATGAGGGGTCCACTTCTTGGACGAAAGATCTTGAACCATATTGCTCTCGGTGAGTTAGGATCTTATAAAACCAATTCAAGATTTAAAACCTCCATAAAATGTATTAAAGAGAGAAAAACCTGAAATGTTCAGAAATACCTTAAAAATTGAGAGAAAATAGTTCGTTATATAGAAAATGCACTTCGCTATAGAGAGGTTACTATACGAAGAAAATTGTGAAATGTTCAAGGTTCCAGAAAAAAGTTCGCAATATGGAGAATTTCGCTATATAGAGGTTCATTATTTAGAAGTTCAAATGTATACAAAATTTTAGTTTCCCTGTTCTCATACAGTGTTTAGGACATTATAAGGCAGAGTGTTTTAATCCGAATATTCTATTACTTTTTGTATACAAAAGACCCATCAAATTAATGCTTAGAGTGGATAGTAAAAATTAGAACATATAACATTTCTAAGTTGTTCAATTTTTTGTTCTTTTATTTATTTATTTATTTCCAAGAAATATATACGGTAAATTTTAGTACATAATTTCCATGAAGATAATTTTATAAATATATCGAACCTTAAGTAGAAGAGGAAGTTTCAAAATAAAATGTCTTTATTTCTATGTCAGGTTAGTTATAAATTCAATAGGAAAATTTCTTTGAAAGTAAATACACTTTAATTACCTTCTCAAGATTCTTCAATGCAAATACATGCCAGTTAATTAACTTATAATCTTCAGTGATATCCCCTTATTGAAATGTTAATCTTTTTTGAAGTGAAAAAAAAAGCAGCTAGCTTTTACAAAATAGTTCTTTCATTATTAAATTTTCTACATTTCTGCATACCTTCTTAATTAAAAATTCTGTTTCAAGCACTATTTGCCTGAATAGCTGATACGAAGTTCTAATAAATAGTCGACAAAATAGTATGGGGAAAATGCAGTCAGAAAAAATTGTGTACGAGAAATATACCTGTATGTTGTAAAATTTCTAGTATTTAATTAATTTGTACTTCTCGGTGGCTCAAAAAATTCTATAATTATATTCCTTGTTTTTTTTTTTTTTTTTTTTTTGTACTTTTACTTCTTAATTTTTTTCTATCATGTAAGAAAATTCAGTTATTTCATGGTTTAAAGTAAGTTTTAATTCATGGATTACATATATTTACGAAACCCCTAAGACTAATAAGATTACAAAAATTTCAATGAACAGCTGAGTTCATTAAAACTATAAAATGTTTAAGATCATTGACTGTGTCAGGGACCTTTATTTTTATAAAGCGTTTCAATGAATAATATTTTTGATATTTAGCGTCACTTGATTTATCGTATCGAATTGTTTTAAAAACAATATTAAAATATAAATAAATAATTAAATGCAATTCTCAGCAAAAAAATAAAGAAAAGAATGACATATTTTCAAAGCACTTTTCGTTCATGTGGGAAATAATATAATCATAATAATTTGTGTGTATACAACTAAAATTTCTCTACAGATCCTTAACTAAGTTTTTGAAACATTCCGATTATTTTTCAGAGTTGGTTGCTATCAACTGAAATAATAATCGGTGTTTGTTTAAATTTCTCTACACTGAAACATTTAAAATGTGAATAAACCCACTTCTAAATTATGTATTTCGATACTGTACAGAACTCGTATTTATATATGGGCAAAATATGATAAAATTACTTTTCAAAAAAAGAAAATGTTTTAAAAGTGCCAATTTTCTTCATTTTTTGCCAAAAAAAATTGCCTTTAATTTGTTTTTTCTTCTAATGATATTCTTAAAATTATTTGAAATGTCTAATTCAAGTGACACTAAATATCAATATATATATATATATATTCATTCAAACGCTCTTTTTTTTTTTCAAAACCATGGCTCCGAATGCAGTCATACAATTTAATGTAAATATAGTCGTAATGTATCGCATTTTTAATGTTATGATTATGAGATATTTTTTTTTCTTAAGTAATATTTGTTTCTTGCAGCTTATGAAACAAAATTTGGTTAATTGTTATGCGTGATTTGCTTGTTACATATTGTAATAAATTATTTTTTATTTAAACTCTGATTAGTAATAAATCACACAACTAAGGACTTTAATTAATTGCAACGCATTAACACGAACTTTACCTTCATAACTACGAAATATGCACATATATTTACTTAGAAGAAAGAATCAATTACTCTTCGTGTAGCATAAGCAAAAAAAGCTAACTTTCTTTTTCAATATTTTTTATAATACATATTTCTAGGACACAGCTCTCTCCCTGGTGTATTATGAAATATTACGTGTCACAAAACAACATTCTCCGTGATATAATTAATAGATGCCTTTACCTTCACTGAGAAAGAGAATTTTAAACGAATTCTTAGATACAAGAAATCATAATTATTCCGTTTGGAGGGGTTCCAAGAGAGCGATGCTCAAAATACAGCAGTATCGTATGATTATATCGGAAACAAACAGAAAAGAACACGACTTTAAAGAACTTCGAAAAGGAGGAGTAGCATTTCGACTACAGCAACTCAATCATGTTTTTGAACAGGGACATTAAAAAGGTTTGGTTCGGAAAGGAATTGTTAAAGAAATTTCCCCTTCTATAATCGGGAAACTTTTCGAAGAATGTTCTTGACAATCGTTTCCAAAATTAATTCTTTCACAATGTCTTAAGAGAGCGGGATAATTTGAAATTTAAATTGTCATTTACATTTGTTATCATAAATTTAGGGAAAGAAGAATTTGGCTATACTATTGTGTATTTTAAGTTAGTTATCGTTATGCATTTTATATTGTTTTATTGTTTGAACTATACTTATTTTTTTCTAACAGTGTATCGACTATAAAGAAATACTTTCAAAAGCAGCTGCTGTTTTGAAGCCAATTGGAGAGCAAAGCTACTTGTAAAAATATACCAAATTTTGTTTAATTTATAACCAAACAAAGTATTATAAATTAAAAAAAAACTGATATTTTAGTTTAAAAAAGTCGTTCAATTTATGCATCAGAAGTCACGGATTAGCTGACACATTCGTTTTCTATTAACTTTAAATCTTTGTGTTTTAATTTTGTTAAAAAAAACTACATGCATACATGTAATTTGTTAAAATATTATTGTTTAAAGAACACAAACACTTAAAAAAGTAAGTAAGAAAAAGTAAGTGAAGATAAAAATCCAATCAACTTTTTAAATCATAAAACATTCAGGAATTTCTTCAGTAGGGCTCACACGAAGAAGTAGCAAAACGGTTAAGCTGAAACATTCAATACCATCGTTCTGAATCGCAGAAAATAAGACTGATATGAAGAAACAGAAAAAAAAATTAAACTGAAACATTCAATACACCCCTTCATTCAGAATTTAAAGGGAAAAAAAGGGGGTGCCTTGCACAAAAGCTTAACAAAAAAATCAATTGAAACATTCAATAATATCTTCATTCTGAATTGGGTAAAATAGTCTCACAGGAAGAACTAAAAAAATCAAACTGAACCAGCACTCTGCTTTACAATAATATATTTAATTATTCAACGCAGTTTTACAATGAAATATTTAAATCCTCGAATATAGTTATTAAAAGAATATTGGATAGTAAAATACTTCAATCAAATAAAACAATGAAAAATCAATTTGTCATTGTGGTATAATATGCTTTTAAATCTTAATTCATATTAGGAAAATCAGGGTTGAATTGGCACATAAGGAAAATAGAAAAAGTAATAAGTTGATCAGAGTTTATAATTTGTTAATAGTTACAAACAAAACTTCTTTAAGTGTAAAAACACATATAATAATCAATCCACAATACATACTAATTCCTATAGTTTAAACTTTGCATTATTGAATATAATTGTTATTAACAAGTAAGTAATATAAAAAAGATTAAGTCAATTCTTACTTAGGTAAACCAAGAAAAATTATATTTTACCTACTTTTTATTAAATAGTTACAATTAATATAAATATGTGTATACATATGACAGAATCACAACATTAAGCGTTAATTAATTTTTATTCATTATCATTAAAGTATCGTATTGTCATCCAAAACAATCGTGTATATAAAATTTCAGTTCAACTGAATGCTTTAAAACGCGAGGAAAAAAAACCCTTTTCAATTTTGACAAAAGTCGCCAAAAGGGTCGCTAAGTAGCCAAAAATGATGCCAACGTGGCTGTATTTGTAATTCTTTGAATAATTAGTTTTAATCAATTAATATTTATTAATTATAAGTAGAGATTATTGTATTGTCATCCAAAATAATCTTATATATAAAATTTCAGTTCAATTGAGCGCTTTAAAATATATTTTATTAACGATTGAAAATTCCACCGAGATAAATAAATAGAGAGTATGAGCTAATAGTAGGAATCGAAAAAGGAGGGAAGTGAATCACATACATATGAATAATCTGAACTTACGGCTTACAGTTATTAATAAGAGAATTAAATTAAAACGAACAATAATTAATTCTGTATACAAAACTATGTATAATATATTAAGGAAAAGTAAAGAACTGATAAAGAAATTTACAAAACGGATTGGTATAAAATTTATAAATTAAACCAGGATTTTTATTGGAAAGTATTCAACTAAAACTCTATTGAATCATTTTGAATTTCTTTTTCAAAAATATTATTACAGTAGGGCATGAAACTATTAAATAATCAGCTATTGTTCATTTTCTAGAATACATCTTTCATTACCTATTTACAAAATAAATATCTCTTTAAAAGACAATGAGTCTTATTTATAATTTAAATAGCATAAAGTATATGCGTCTTTGTATTGTTCTGTTTTTGAAAACTCAAAGATGTAGGAGGAAATGTAGGAGGAAACACAAGTAAAAAATTAAAATAAGGAATCAATAGGGCTTTCGTTAAATGTTTCAGACATTAAATTTTTCATTAATGGAAACCAGCTTAAATTGTCTAGTCACTTAAAATGCCTAATACAACAAAATAAAAGAAATTTAAGCAAAGCAGAAAGAAATGGTAAGTTCAATAAGGTTAATTGGAACAGCAGAATCTCCACAAATTACTTTCTAAACTACTTGCAGTTACGCAAGCATGTTTCTGATATATATTAAAAAAAAATTGAATATTCGCTACTCGAATTTCTTTGTTGTAAAATTATGAATATTTAAGTCATCCTTTAATACAGTATTTTTAGAGTTTACTGAAGTTAAAAGTTGCTACTTATTTTATATCTGAAATGTTTTAGAGGTTACAATGAAAAACCAGCAGCAGAAGTTCAAGGAAATTTACAATGGCAGTCAAAAGAGAGCATAATGAATCTCAATTTATTTTAATATATGTGCAACATTCGACTAAACATTTTAAGATATTGCTACGAATTTTGTGTAAATAGTGTAAATAATTTGTATTTGGATGTGTAATGCATTTATATTAATCCATGTTATATTTATTTTATGTTAAAATTGTAACATTCGCAAGCAACACCATCTCTTACGTTATAATGGTGATTCAATGGGAACGGCGAAATATTGGTGATATAGCCAAATTGGCTTCCTATTTGGTGACCTAGATGGCCACAAATTTGGCGACCATTTAGGCAACATTGGTGACTATGTTGGCGAATTTGGGACCCTCTGGATTCTTGTGGAAAAAAATACACTAATGTCACTCTCTATGACGCAAGCCAATCTTTCTGGAAGTTTCCACCGGATCTATAAATAGAGCGGCGCTTGCCGCAATGAGTCAGTCTTGATTCAACTAGCGATTAGTAAACTTGCCTAAGCCGTGAATACCGATTAGCTCAGCTGTGCTCATGAATAATCTTTTACATTACGTATATTTTAGACACTATTAATTGTGTCTGAGTGCTGATGAAGATGTAGACTTTCTGAGATTTATTCTGTGAATATTGTTGCTGAATCCTGCATTTCGAGGATTGGATTTTTGACAATAAATTCTCATCACTCTTAAATAACTGTTTTTCTTCTTTGAGACTGATTTACATAAAACCCTCGAATCCCGATAAACGTAACAATATTCCTATAATGCAATGCATTATAATTTTATTACACATGCAATAGACTTTTAACGTACTACGTGTGTAGATAACTGCTATTCCTTTAACGATTGAAATCCAATACAGTTTACAGATCCTAAAAGTGTCTTAATCATTTTGCGACAGTTTACTAATCACCGGAAAACATTCTAGAAACAAATGTGTCGCATAAGCATCCACCCCAAATGTCATCAGCAGCCGGGTGTGTGAATCGCAATTCGTACTTGTTCTGCAGGATTGTTGTCCCCACGAAACAGTGTCATTGAACGGCTTACGGTGCGATAAAAGGGATTGAGACTGGTGTATATTATGTTACTGGCAAAGTATGAAATAGGGCATTCTATAGAATGCCTAGGCATTGTATAGAATGCCTAAAACTAGCCGGCAATGTATGAAATGATTCTTATTTCGTTACATTGCCTAGGCATTCTATAGAATGCCTACTGAGAAACCATCAATGTATGAAATACATCTCCGATTCATTTCGAATATTGTGTGGCAAGGCACGAGATTTTTAATGCGTGCCTTAAGGCACAGAATTTGTCAATTGCACATTGTGGTTTGTTAGGGAGTATCAAAATACTCAATTTTACTTTAACTTGATTTTTTTTCTGAATGCCTATATATTGGCACTTGTAATGAGTGGGAAAGGTTTCTATCGACTTCGAGCTTCTGAATGAATTTTAAAACAAGTATATGCGAAATCACAATTTACTTTGTACCCTTAGAATTTAAGATATTCCTGACCATGAAATTCCTCTTCTATCAGTTGCAATTGCTCATAACAAAGTAGCAAAATAAAAATGGTCTTTGAGTGAAAAATGTAATGAAATATAATTTAAAGTGCCATTCAAACCTACCCATGTTGCAATAAGTAGTTTAATTTTAAGTTATTTTTTTATTTGAAAGTTTTGTTTTCCTCAATAAGAAAGACATAAATTTTGTTTGGAACAACTTTCTTTCTCCTTTACGTATTTTGAATAATTTTTTAATGGCACTCTAATTATTTTGTCAGAATAACATTTGTATTTTTAGAGAAATTTACTATATTGATATAATAGCCTTATCATGAACTTATTTCATACTTTGCCTAAACAGCTTTGGCCATTCTATAGAATGCCTAGGCAAAGTATGAAATAATTCACATATTTCATACTTTGCCTAAATACGTCCGGCATTCTATACAATGCCTAGGCATTCTATAGAATGCCGGCATTTCATACTTTTCCGGTAACATATACAGGACACACCCATCTCAAAAAGAATTCAGTAGTTCCAAGTTCTTTAACAAGACACTATAATTGTTATGATTCAAAATCAAAAATAATTCATTCTTCTGTAATAGAAAAGATGCAATAAGAAACAATGTTTTTTTTCACTAAAACGAACTATGATATATCTGTTTACAATTATAAGTACAATATAGTCCCTAAAACTCGGTATAATGTGGACCGAAGGGTGCCCGAGTTTGTATAAATGCCGGGTTATTGAGAACGTGTGAGAGGCTTGTACCTCTCTTTCGGGCACCTAGATGTGTGGGAGGTAGGGAATAAACACTCGCCATGATTCAATCAATCTATTTATTTATCACACCGTAAAACGGCACAATTTCAACTAATAATAGTAAGAGCATGTCTCAATGCTAACCGTGAAAGTGGAACAACAACGGTAAAACGCGAATGATTAGGAGACTATCAAACTTTATCCTTACCTTAATAAAGGATCTAACCTATCATCCGATTTTGTCCAATGTCAATTCAATCTTAGTGAATAATCGTCACTTTAAATTTTCCTCTTAAAATATGTCTCAAATCACAATAATTCTAATATTATACCTTCAGTAGCAATCTCACCTGACTCGATTATATTTTCTCTCCTACTATCTCTTCAAACTAGAAAACATCGCCTATATATATATAGTAAGTTAATTAAAATTTAACGATTCTCTTCTTCCGAAGGGTTGGTTGTGAACAACGCGAATTGATAGCTCATAGATTTCCCAAGGGAAATGCGTATAGATCCGTCACAAATGGGATTAAAAATAAGTACGAGTGTTTTCTCAGGAACTATCATTCTGTACTTGTATGTGTTGTTTACTCGAAAATGCCACAGAAAATAAACAGCCCAAATACTCTTAGAGTGGGAAAATAATGTACTTTGCGAAGGCACATTGAACATTTAATACATAATAAAAATTAAGGAATGCATAGCATACAGTAATATACCTGATGAAAATTAAACAAAAGACCATGCATAAGCAGGCTCTACTTTCTTACAGAATTTTTTTAAGAAAGATTTTTTTTTAAAGAAATTGCCTTTGTTTCTTTTACTTGCAAGGGCTTGGTTGAGTTATCCGGACTACCTTGGTATCGAGTGTCGAGTTCTTGGGACTTTCCTGGTAAAATATTGGTAAAATTACTGGTAAAATATTGTACTTTTTCAACAAACATAAGCATTTTGAAAATCTTCTTAAACACAACATTTTTAACATTATATTTAACTATTAATGCTAAAATATTCCACTTTTATTTAGAGAAGTTTTTAACATCTAATAATAAACAAGCACATATGCATAAATCGTACATTCCAATGACCTTACCAAATACATTATTAGCTTCAACAACCCAAAGCCGTATGCCTCTTTTCCAATTGCTATCATTCAAGGTGAAAGACTCATTTTCTATCCTGGAGCTGATCTATCCCCCCATCAGATCCAGTTCTGTTAAATGCAACCTGTTTTTATACAAACGAGATCTCTATCATATTTTACTTCCAGATTGCGCCATGATGGGGAGTTTCCAGTCGAAGAAAAATACCTTCCTCGCTTTTGCAGAGGCAGCGGATTCATCATCAATCACAGTGATTACAGTTCCACTTTTGAAATCCTGGAAGTGATTTACGAGCAAGAACCCTCTCTACATTCGGAATAGAACGATATCATTCTTAGCATCATTCGTTTCACGGGCATAAACTCGTGAAGGATGAGATTTCTTTGCTCAAAGTTTGTTGATACCCGAAAGTTGTTAAAGGGACAAAATGTTAAAAGATTTTCTTGCCAGAGATTTTAAATGATGTTTGACTTTCGGAACTTCATTCGCCTGGGGAATAATTGAGAATTTCTACTTTTTTTTGTATTTTTAGCTTCATCTCCAGTGGAGGCATAATCGAGAACTACTTCTATGAAGGGATAATTTTTACTGTGAGTTATGAAGCATTGTAAATATTTTTAAAATTAAAGAAAATCATTTTTTTTATTATTATTTTTTCAAATAGTTGTAATTTACAAGAATGAATTTTTAAGCGATATATGTGCTTTTTTTTCATAAGTTCTTAAAGCGTAACATTACTTATATTTCCTGGTGTTTTTAATAAGCATTTCGTTCACTTCTCGTAATTATAATATGCTCTCTCTCTGTTCGTCTTAAATAACTTAATTGAAAGTATAAGAGTTGTGTGTATGCTTAAAAACTTTTCAACTCCTATCGTTTTATTTAAATCGAATTAGCAACACATAATAAATTTTTAACAAAAATAAAAATATATTTCAAAAATCTGTCATTTTTCTAATAAAATACCACACATTTATGCATGACTTAATTTTTTTTAAGCATAAGTATAATATGATGCATAAAAATGTATTCCTAGCAAATTATAAATTTAATATATGTTTTGAAAATCAAATAACAGTATTCTTAAGAGTTTGTTTTTATTTAGTTTGTATATGTTAACTACACAAATGTTTGTTTCCGAGTTAACTGAATTTTAAAAAGAACGTGAAACAAACGTATGATTATGAATGACTAAGAAATTATTTATGTTTTGTTTATTACATTTTAAGATAGATTTTTCAGTTTTATTTTCAGCTTTATAAAATGGCAAAACCTTTTGAAATTCCTTTTTATATATACATATATTTATGAAATTAGAATATTTGAAAAAAATGAAAATTTTATTTCTAGGTAAGAAACTTAATTTCTATTAGTGCTGTAACACGCCCACCCGTACATGTGCAGATAGGCATCTTCCTCATGGTAATATCGCCATATTTCCACTGAAGCATTCATTTTCAGTGACTTTCTGTTTATTTTGGCAGGGAGTGTTTATTTGATCTACCAGTTCGCAACTATGTCTTAGACGACTTGGACGAAAAGAATCACTCTTCGGGACAGTCATTAAGGGCTCTTATTCATGTCCTTTTTTTCGAATTGCAGGAGGCCACTGAAAATTCCAAAAAACTAGAATTGTTGTTGAATACAATATTTACTTAAAATATTCAGAGTGCTAACTAATACACCCGTTATTCACTGATAGTGAATGTTAATTGACTAGGGCGCACGTGTCTAAGTTGGTCCTCCATTGGCACTAAAGACTTTAAAAATAATATTCAATACTCAGGAATCACTCGGCACATTAGAGGATAATGTCTATTACAGAGGTCACTGCAAGATAAATAAATTATTTTATGTTTCTTATTTAGATGTATCTCAATGAAAACAGTTCATTCACTAAAAGGCTGAGAGGTTGAAATAGGTAACTGCGTTTCTTAAATAAAACATGAGAAGCTGGGATAAACGTGTTACTAACCGGCAAAGAAAATAATCATTTTCGGGATCGAATGGTTGGAAGATTCAGACTGTCAGATTATCTACATGTCTGTAGATAATTTCAAATCAAATATTGCAAAATCCAGGTCCTTTTCTTCTCTCCAACATTAATCGAAATATAAAAATACCTGTCAGAGATTCACTATATTTGTTTTTCAAATATCTAAATTGTAACAGATATGTATTTGTTTCTCGGTGAGTATAAAAGGTTTAATATAATGAGCTACAAATACTTGCATAGTATAATATTTTCATGTGAAGCAAGTAAAATATTTGTTTATATATAAAACCAAGTTCATTATTTTAAATTAGACGGGATATAATGCAGAAAAGACGTTTTCCAGGCTTTTTTGTCTAAAAATATAACTGAAGTACATTTATGATTTTCGTCTTCGTTAACAAACTCATTATATAATACATTTAGTCTTGAATACAAGTATAAATGTTCTATTTATAGTTTCACTAATATTTTCTTTTCAAGTTACTATTACGTATTTTTAAATTGAAGCACATATTAAAATATTTTGACACAAACACATGCGCTTAAAAGATTACAAGTGTACAAAATGAATTGCACGAATTGTATAAATAAAAATAATTTTTTTTTAAAAAATATTAAATAGAATATTATGGTTAATATACTTTGAAAAATTTTAGTTCCATATAAAAAAATAATTAAGTTTTAATTCTCTTTAAATAAAAATTTCTATATATATTTTTTATTAAACACAAACTGTTTAAATTACTTTAAGATACTATAATTATACGTTTTTTGTTTTGTTTTTACTTTTAAGCAAACTTTAACAATAAGCCAAACCCATAATACTAAACAACGTTTATAAAGAAGTTGATATAAAGTTATTTTCTTTTGAAGCATAAATACATTAAAAAAACAACTTTTATTCTTTTGTATGCATCGTTTCCTTATTATTTATTATTATTAAATACATTAACTTTTTTAAATATGTATGACATGCAAAATACTGCAAAAAAACAAGATAATATCTCTTAACACATGATGTAAACAATAAACAAAGGCAAGAAAAATGTTAAATGATACCGTGCACGTTCCTCATGAATAAAAGAAAATAATAATATTAATGCATAGAATAATTTAAGATAATATGACAAAAGAATATAAATGCGTATAAAATAACACGTTCTGCACAAAATGATACTGTTAAAAAAAATCTCAACCTCGGCGTGTCAAAAAGAAAATATTAAAGTTATGATGTAAAAAACGTGGGGGATTAGAAATCTGAAGAGGAAAAAGATAACATTCAACTTTTTTCTATATTCTCTGCACATAAGTCCTACTTTCTTTTCGTCTCATTTCTCTCCACCTTAGAAATTATTATCACGTATCCAACCTGTAATCAATTCCAGTTTTTCTAACTTTACATTGATAAATTTTTTTTTCTTTCTTTTCTAACAACTTTTTTTTTTACTGTTGCTTACCTAAATATTGTTCGTTGCGTGTGCTTTTAATAGTGTTCCTTGTTTTTCATTCTTAATATTTCCAGCTTTCAATTAGAAAAAGATATTCGCGTCGAAATGGGACAAGGAGTTATATTAGTTAGGAAGTATTGAAAAATTATTTTGTAAATTATGTGACCTGGAGACATAATTATTATAGCTATCATTTATGCTGAATTGATATAAATGGAAGCTTTCAAGATTTTTTATTAATCTAATAAAATGTGTTACAATTTTCATTCTCATATTACACATGTTTAAATCTATTATCATATAATGTTTCAAATTAATTAGTAAAGCAACATTTGCTTATAAGATATCATGCAATATTTAGCTTTTTCTACATTTTAGTATGTCATTATATAGTTTTTATGTAATATTTTATAGAACTGATTTTAACTCTATGTGGCTCTATATAATTAAGGTTCTTTTAGAAAATTTAAATAATTTTGATCTAAGTAACGCTATAAAATTTTGAAAATTTAAAACTTAAAGAATTAATACCGAAAGTTTATGTTTATTTTATTGGTCTACTGCATAAACAATATAAATAACAGTTATGATAATTAAAGATCCATTAATAATTCATTGTTTTTGATTCAATTAGTGAACATATTCCTATAATATTGGTTTTAATTCTAATTATCTGAATCTAAAACCAACAAAAATGTTCCATATGCCACACATCATCCTGATATATGATAGTTTAGTTTTTAAATTATGATTATATATATATATAATTAATTAAATGTGCATATAATGTCAGTTTCTTTAAAAACAATATTCCGATTAAGCCTGTCGAAGTATTATTACGTATGTCTAATGTGCGTGTCTGTAAAATTGTGACAGTGAACGGAATAGAAGTGCATGAAGGATTGTGAACGATTTGTGTGGTCGTAATCTTTCGCAATTTTCACCATGTTTCTCCGGTCAATTGAACAACTTTTAGAAGATATGTTGTAAAATTAGTATCCAAGACAGTAAAATGAGATGAAGCATTATCGGTTGATTAGATTTAAGTCAATCACTAGCACAGATGGCTATAGATCTCAATGCAACGTCCAGTGTTGTATGCAACCTGTACAAAAATTTTCAGGACACCGTATCCATTCCGATAAGACATGGACAATTCAGTTCAGTTCCACAACGACGAATAAAGGTTTTTATTTGGCACTTCAATTTTAGCTACACTGGATGCTAGATTCACAGTTCTCATATGAACTGCATGCCATCACGGGGACCAGAGTTTCACGATTTACAGTTGTTCGAAGGCTTCATGAAAAAAAACGTTATATTCTAGAAGACCCATTGTTTCTATCTCGCATACTTCACCTCTGAAGAAAATACATTTAGTATGGTGAAAAGCAGAGAAAGAGAAAAGAAGAAATTTATTTAGAAAAGCATTTCAACCGGATTTCAGTGAAGCTCCATGCTTTTTACAGATGAGTAGAAATTCTGACTGAGAATTGATTTGTTGATATACATGGTGAGGGCTTTGGACAGAATATCATTCCTCTTTCGTCCCGGAAAGGAATAATAGTTGCGGTGAAAGTGTAAATTCCTAATTGCTCAGAGCAATAAAGAGGAGACCACTGAGCTCTATGCCTGAATATTCAAATGTACAGTTGATGTTAGATTATGTATACACTTGTATATGGGTCCCATAAATATGTACACATATATTATAACAAGTTTAGTAACAAAATATATGTTAAATTATCCTTATAAATATATATTAAAAATACATTAAATCAAAATTATTTTCAGGTAAGTTATATTTTTAATTGACTTTTATGTTTATTGTATGTACTGTTATTTTTGTTTATGTTATTCGTATACATTTTAAAAGAACATGGAATTGTGCACTGATATATATTTCTATAAAATATTTAAAAATTCAATAAAATAATACAATGTGAATCATTATCATAATACTTGCATACTTGCTTTCAATACCCATTTTATTCTGGAAATTATTTCATTAAGAATTTATAAGCAACATAACATTAGTTAGAAATAAGGAATTTTTGTAATTACAATACAAACATTAACTTATTTTAATAATATTTAGAATTAACTATAGAAATGAAAACAATTAGAAAAATTTTGAGAACAATGAAATAATCAAGTACCTCATCTTCATTTTTCTAATGAAATGCAAATTATATATTTTAACAAATAATAATAAGTTAAGTAAGCTAATTTTAATAGACAAAATTTCTAAATAGTTTCGTAATTATTTTGCTGCTGAAAATATAACTTTCTTCTTATGCATAGGACATCACTTGTATTTCTTTTGAAAGTATTATTATGGTTATCACAACCTTAAGCAGAAAGCTGTACAGTTGGAAATCAGAAATTGAATTGAATTCCAGAATTACGTAATTATATTTATATTTTAATCAACTCTATTCTAGAACAAATCGTACAGTTTGAATGATGATTTTCTAATTTGCGTCAAAGTGAAGGACAAAAAATGATACTTCAACTGATGCCTCTGGGTTGAATAATAGCTAATTAGTTCAGGTAGATACACAAGTAGCTTTTTGGAATATTTTTTTCTTATATTTCCTTCACATATTATTAAAAACCAATTAGTAATTTGAGTGATTTTCTAAGACAAATATATATATACACAAGAGCTTTAAAGAAGATGCATCATAAGTCCGAAATATACAAATTAATTTGTTATTATTAAAGAAAGAAGCTGAAGGAACATAATTTAATATTCCGAAAGACTTGCATACTACAGAAAAATAAACTATTTATTCGTTGAAAAAGTTGCAACAACTGCATGCTCAGCAGAGCTACTGCACAAGATTTGATAGTCGCAATTATTATTTTGGAATTTTGCCTAAGGATAACGGAGTGCGATAGAAGAAAGCGCTTGTCTGTATAAAACATCAGCAAGGCTTTGGGCAATGGGAAACACAGAAAAAAAATGAGCAAATAAATGAAAAAGCTGGGAAAAAGTATAGATATTTCATATACTGCCATCATTTTCGAGGATATTGCAAAAGTTACAATGATTCAAAAAGAGAAGAAAAAACAGTAATGCAAATGCTTTGCAGAGAAACGAAATTGTGTCGCTTGTAATTCGTGTCTGCAAGCAAACAAGTTTGGTCAAATAATTGGATAGATTCGCCTGAGGCTGCAAAACATCTGAGTTGGAGGAGGCAGGGGGCCTGTATATAAGCCTATATGTTAGAAGAGTAGAAGAAAATATTCCAATAGGGACTAGGATTTACGATAGAGAAAAGTGGATAGATGTAGCAAGTTTAGATAGATATCATTTTTCAACTAAGCCTACTGGCTTAAGTCAGAATATTAGGAAAGTTACCATTCGTTTATTTTATGTTCTGAAAGTATTTTTTTTATGAGTGGTACATAAGCTAAGCTGATGAAACCGGATCTAAAGATGTAAGAAATAGATGTTGATGTAATGAAATTTTTGGTAACATTGTTACTTGAAGCTGGAATAGTTGTTTGTTTTGCCATCTGTTCTGGATGAAGATTTTTAATAACTTTCTAAGCTGCCAAATTTGATTGGTTTTATATTGGAGATTACAGTTGTGTGCGATATCCAAGTAACATTAAAATTTTCTTTTCATTTAATGATTATCTTAGAATGATTAAAATACAACTATTTTTATTCAGGTGTACAAATAACTTTTTAATGTATTTATAGATAGCTTTTTATTGGAGAAAAACATTGGAGCCACAGTTATATGGAAACTATTATCAAGATTTCTATGGGTGAATATGTTGGGGTCATATAGAGTTTTTAAATCCACAAAAACAAAATATCCAACCACTGTATACTAATTTCGACTAGAGCCAAAAATTTTCAAGGGTTGTCTAACAGATATCGTATAAATATTACTCAAAATGTTTCTTTTGCGGTTTGAAACCTTAAAGTAAGTTGTATAAGTTATGTTACTTTAGATAATAATGCTAATTAAGAAATAATCAAATATCAGAGTTAGAGTAAAATGAATAAGTTTGTAAATTACTCCATAAATCTGAAGATCACTCATAATTTTCAGTTAACGTCATTTTACAGGCAGAAGAATTTAAGAAAGAGAATATTTTACAAATATTTATCAGTTTGCCAGTAGAATGTAAAACAAAAAATGATCTTTTTCTTGCTTTATTCTTGCTCTGTTTTTACAAAGCGGATCAATGTTAGTGTTTGCATATTAAATGACACATTGAAAATGGCATGATATGATTTTCCTGACTTTATTTCTGTTATCATACAAGTATTGTGCTATTGCTGTTTGCCGAAAATAACAACAAAATAATTAAAGCTAACTGAATAATGAAAAAGGAAATATTTAAATATTTTCATGCAATTGGAATGTTTCAACTCGAACTTCAAACAGTTTCAATTACAGAAATGCTACATATTGCATTTGTTTTAAATCTAAAAAGTTGGAAGCATTGTCATTGTAATATTTAATATCTGTGCATATATTTTAAGGTAGTGAATAATTCTAGGAAAGAAACCTCGTTTTGCAATTTCTTATTAAATAAATTTAAAATTCAATTCAATCTTCAGATGAAGTAAGATATTTGTATCAATACAGCATCAACAAAAATTCAGCTTTGAAGTAATGCCTGCTATGCTGAAGTTTAAATGCATATATGGTAATAAAAACACATTATGGTAAAATGATAGAGTGTCTTAGAGATTCACATTTCAACAACTTTATATTTTGTAAATTTTTTGTTAGAACATACCGCTTAAAAATTCGCACCATATCTCTCTCAGCAAACATTAAATATGTTGCAAGCAATTGTTTACCTCTTATCCACCTCCCATTCTAGTACTCAAATTTAAAAAAAAAAAAAAAAGCTAAATTTTTTTAAATATTTTATTTTAAAGTGAATGTAAAACATTTTAGAGACGCAATTATTTATAAATAGTATTTGTATAAAATATTCCTGTAGTATGAGTTTTTATTAATACCTAGTAAATTGCAAGTATAAAATTTTACATACGCTATGTAAATGTTTACTTAGCTTTATCGTGAAATAAAATATCAACTTAACGGAAGAACATAGTTAATTTTTCGAATATGAACGGAGTTATATGGGCTTAAGTATATTGCTGATAGCGTAGTTATAAAAAAAGTATATTCCATCATAAAATAATAATCAATTTAACTCAAAATATTACAGCATAAAATAAAAAGTGTAACTTAAAAAAATGAACTTATTTTTAATAAATAATTTAATTGCAGTCCTTTTTTCTCATTATAGAGAGGTACTAAGATTCCATATAATATCCATTTTTTTCTCTATGCGCCTCTTATGTCTCTAAAAATATTGCTTTATTTCTATAGTTATTATTATTGAATCCTACACATGCTGGGGTAGATAAAATTGTTCTTATATACGCTGAGTTAAGTGTAATGTGGTTTTATTGTAGATATTTAAACTTTACAATTAAAGAGGAACTGATTTTAAAAAATGCTTATGTGTACTTACGAATACTACTGCATATTAAACTATATAATTTTAATATTAATCATCTTATTATATGTAAATCATAGAAGTTTGTAAAGAATTACTGTTACATATAAAAAAGAATGTACAGATAAGTGGTAGAGATTGATATAAATGTCATTTTGACGAGTACTAAAGCAAAAATAAAGTGCATCGAATGTAAAATAATTTTTGTTGTGCATGTTATAATTAATCATTCTTGGATTATCTTTAGTACTGAATGATTTATGCTGTAAGGGGGAAAAAATTCAATGGTTTGGTTAAAAATTGTTTTTGACGCTAAACCTTAGTTTTGTGACGATTTCTTTCGAATTTAGGGATAAGTAATGTCTATTAAATTCAAAAGTATCAATTCCTAAATTCAATTCATCTTCCAAGCATTCTTGTGATGATTTGAAGAAATTTGCAGAATATTTTAAATGAAGATTAAAATTCAGTATTGTAACATATTCTTTGTCACGATTGGTACTAATTAATATGCAAGATGCTCTCGAAAAGTAAGGATATATTATTTTTCGTATTCGAATATTTTTTTTCTTTCTACACATAAAAAAAAGTTTTGTGTGTGATGCAGTTATATACATTCATTTATGCATAAGTTATAGTTAGTAAAAATAGATCGCAAAAAATGAACTTAATTAAAGAGGAGTGCCAAGAATTATTTACCTAGGGATTCCCCCTTTACGTTCGCGCGCTTTCTCGAAAGTTCCGTTTACGTCATGGATCGTAATGATATAGATTTCTCCAATAATGTCGAGAAGCATCTATATGGTCAACATGTCGCCAAGAACAGTCACCAACATGGTTGCAATTTCATTAAATTTGATCGCCAAAAATGATACCAATTTGGCTGTATCACCTATATTTAGCCATTGAAACGCCATTGTAATATAAGGGTCGGCGTTGATTGTGAATATTACAATTTTTATCATAAAATAAATAGAGCAGAATGTAATATTAACAATTTAAACATTCAGGTATCAAATATTTACACTGTTTTAATATGAAACAATAATTACCCAAGAAGATAAAACATTAATTACAGAACATATGCTCTATCTCTATATAAAGTATTTCATGATTCTGTAATACACTTATATATGTTATAGATACTAAAAATGGACAGTAAAAAGGTGAATTTAACTGAATAGATGCACTGAGAACGAATTCTATGAAAAAAAGAACTAATGAAGAAAGTGTACGAAAGACAGAAATTTTTTAAAGAGATTAGTTGAAATATTACGTCCTGAACAGTTAAAAAGAGACTCCTAAAAGTGAGAAACGTAACATAACTACAAAATACGTATAAATTACAGTTTTACAATTTTAGCAATAAGTATGAAAATTTGTATAGTTTGTATAAAGGCGTTTGATCCTTGGTTAGGCAGGACTGGGGGTACCCCAATGAATTTTAATAGATAAATTACCTATTTTTTTACAATTTAATTAAAGATGTGTTATTTGTTGCATTTTTACATATTCACCACTGTTGTACAATAATTTAAGGCCTCACGGGACTCTTAAATTGTAAGCTTTTCAATTTTTTGAAAAAAAATATATGTTAAAGCTTCAACATTTCTGAGCATTTTGATACCACAATTGTGTTGATACTGTAAGAACTTCCAAAGTTATTGAGAAATACCTATTGAAACTTAAACAAAAACCCTATCTCTTTCTTATCTTTAACTTCATTTTTCTCAAAACAAAAAATTTTAGCTTCCGCGCAGGATTTCTCAGAAACTATTTATAATATTAGTTTGAAATTTCATACACGTGTTCAAAATAAGTTTCTTCATAACTTATACATCAAAGTTAAAAAAAAACTGTGTTAACTTTTTTTTATTTGAATTGTAATCAATTTTTTTCTTAAAATTTCAAAATTTTCGTTATAATTGTATTTAAAAATTTTCTTTTCTCTACATTTCTTAAAAGTAAGTATAACTTCAAAAATGAATATTTTTATAGCAAGTAAAACTAATTTTGTAAATTTTGTACTTCAGAATGCTGCGCGGTGTAAAATACTGATTTTCACATTTTTGAAAAATTGTCCAATTTATATTTCCTTATAACTTTTCTTAGTTTTTTCTCAAATTCTCCGAAAATGTGAGAGGTAACGTAAATATATATGATTATCATGCAGTAAAAATTTCAAATTATTGTTTTGTTTTATTGCTAAGTTACATTGGTTTGAAGAAGGATGTTTTTTTCTAGCGCACTGTTATCGGTTAAGGGTCCTGTGATGTCTTAAATATGTGTATATTCTTTTGTATCCCGTTGTCATAGAAATTTGAAAAACCTCATGTCAACTTCATTTTTCATCCCTTTGTGTTTTTATGAAAGTTTTGCTGAACCAGATATTCTTTTCAAAGAAGGAATCAATAAAAGTCACTGGGTGCAATGTTCATTATTTCTGAAATGGATAATCAGAAATCACAGTTGATTTACTTCTTCGTTCATCAGGAACAAACCTACTATGAATGAAGTCTCCAAAGCAAACGCGATTCCCTTTTGTTACAATTTGTCGACTCATTATGTTCCCATGAACAGAAAACATTCCTTTATGAGTATTAGTAGCAACTCGCTGCATGCATTCAAAAAGTAAATGGCAGAAAGTACTTCTCCTTTGGCGATTTTCTAAAATGTAGACATTCACAAATTCACGTTTTATTTGACTTATATTTAGATGAGAAATGACAATCGAGTACAAAACGAAAACGGAATGTTTGTTGTTAAAATCAATGTTGGCAACACTCTCCCCAAAACTTTTAATTTCCTCTTCTATATGTTGTATCTTTTTATTACGAAAAACGCTTCCTATTTCTTGGGCATCACAAGGAATTAGTGATGTTTATTATTCCAATTGAATATGTATCCATATAATTATTTACTATCTGCTAGATTCTAGGCTGAAATTTTCAAATTGACCGATTGGTTATGCATTCCATGAACTTGCCCGAAATATAAATTGTGGTTTTTGGACTAATTTTCAAAATTTTGAAACCCTACATCAATAGCTTATGATATTTAATAATGAATTAAATTTAATTTTAAATATTTTTGGTTTCGAATTAATCGTATGAAATCTTGTGATGTTCCGAGTTTCCGATAAAAAAATGAGATCTTAAGTTTATTCTGCATGGATTTTTCAGCAGTCTTAAGTAGCATTTATTTTACTCAAATTCTCAACACATGTAAAAAAATCATGTTATTTCTTGAGCTTAAACTCATTTAAGATAACATTTAGTCTTCAATATATTATTTTTTTACCAAAATGCGTTTCTTAATTTATTTAAAATGATGACTTAGAAAATTAGTATTACAAATCTTGTTGAAATTGCTTATCACCACTTGTGGGTAATTCTAACAGGAAGCATCTCATCGGATGCTATAGATATCCTGCCAATAAAAAAAATTATTATAATTATTTAGATTGGTACTGATACAGACCCTTACGAATACAAAAATTGAATTTTTAAATGGATTAGAATTATACTTACTTTAAAGGAACAAATGTTTTCATTTTATGCAAATGAATAGAATACTTAAAGACAGCACGTTTGTTTTTAATCCTGTGTTAGAGGGAAAGCAGGATGAAGTAATTATCGTTATTTTAATATTTTTCCAGTTAATAGCTCAAGCAAAAGAATAATTTTAGTGATGTTTCTGAAAGTCTGAAATGACCCGTCATTAGCTGTTATTAGAATAATTTTTCTTCGGCCATTTCATTTTATTAAAGCTGTATTGTTTTCATCACTTAGAGTAGAAAGCATTAGCTAACACAATTCTAATATCTAGCTTTAAAAAAATTGTACTCATTTTCCTATGCTCGAAATGCCTTGTAATTCTCGAAAATCTTAATTTTATTCATAGATTATCTTCTTGAATCCATGTAAAATGTTTTTGTTCTACTCTTTCTGAGTAAAATTTGAATTTTATTTCAATATCCCCGTGGAATAATGGAACTTGTTTGCAATAAAACGTCTTTCTAAGTATGATTTTTCTCCTACGTAAGTTGTTCTAATTAAGCAATCGATAATTGCAATATTCCACAAGTTTAAAAATGAAAAATCCTTTTAAGGTGTTCAAAGGAGGAAGGGAATAGACTTGTTTTAACTATAAAAGCTCTCGCATAGAAATTTGTGCTTCTTGTACATAAATGTATTTCCTTTACGTAATGTAAAATTAAAATAAAGGTGTCAACTCAAATGTTAATCTCGACAGTTGTGGTGGGAAATAACGAGGTCCGTTTGCGGCCTGTAGGGCTAAAGAGATTAATTCAAAATAACTAAAAACCCACAAACACTGTGCATTTTCCCTTACAAAGATATATGTATGAATTATTCACTAAATTATCTTTTAATCTGGGAGGACACCAACGTTTGCATGCAAAATTGTGTACATAAAATTCTTGTTTATCTTTTTTCAATATCTACTACTAGTTCGTTCTCTCCCTATATGTATATATTATAAATTTTTATTTTATAATTTTTAATTTTGTTTGAAAACGTTGGAATTTTGTCTTCTATATTCGCCATTGATATTTTGAAATGGGATTTAATGTTATAAGATTTGTATAATTTCATTTTTTTAATTGATTATTAAGTTGTGATTAAATTATATATATATATATATAGGCTTATTCTCTACAAACATATATATATATGTTGTTAAAATTTGCAATCGTTAATAAAACACTTTCTATTCATCCATTCAAGTTCAAATACATTTTTTTAAAATTGTAGTGGATAAAACTTGATGCTAACACAGTTTTTAGAAATATTTTAATTCATTAATTAAATTTTATTACTTAATTTTAAATTTATTCTGCGTTATTTTTGTAGATGTTACAATTGCAACGTAAATCCAAAAATCTTTTTCGTTTTAATCTTTATTATTTTTAATAAACATAGTCATTTTTGATATTTTTTTCTTCTTTTTTTATGAACTTGCATTTACTTCGATATTAAATTTAAAAACACTTTTTTTTATTTGAATTTTGTATATATATCCGGAAAGATCTCCGAAACTATTGGACCTACAGGAAAGACATTTGGCAAATACGTTTATTTTGTTTTGGAATCCGCTACGAAAGTATTTTTTGAGGGATTTGACTCCGAGAGGGTTGCTTAAGGAAAGGTAAAAGGTTAACTTACTTCATTTTTGGAAACTAAGGTCCAGCCCTTTTTTAATCAAAAAGCGAGAGCCATAAAAAGATTTTTAATGTAATCGAAAGTCTAATGTTAAGACTTTCCATATCTCGATAACTTAAAAACTGTACATAGTACTACAACATCACGAATACCCAAAGAAGCAGGCAGGTAGTTGCCAATTAGATACAAGTCTAAAACATAGTCTAAAATTATGTGTAAGTAGACACTAAGATTCCAACCAAAAATTAATAAATAATTTCTCAAAAGAGGCATTTCCATCTACTAGTCGACACGTAAAAATATCGAGGAATAGATTTTAGTTTCACCAATGATGCATCCATAAAGGTGATAAAATACTTCAGAAAAAGATTCTTTATATGTATTCCATCTCTCATCATTTAGTTTCAAAATTGACAATCTAGAATAAAGGTTTTTCAACTAACCCATGCATTTGAACAAAAAAAAATTCATATATGTAGTTATTATTAAAATACAAATAATTTTTTTAATGCTTGACTATTTTTTTAAAAAATATTGAATACCTATATTTTTTACATAGATTAAATAATTTATTCTGTAAGAAATGGATGTTTCGTATTTCCATTACTCCTTTTCTCTTATTTTTAAGAACATTTAAAAGAAATAGAAGAGTGTATTTCAATCAAATATTCAAGATGAAAACAAGTGGAGTTATTATTTTTATTTTCAAAATAGCTTGGGTAATCCATACGATAGGAAAAATACTTGAAATATGACAATGGGAAAGAAAAATTGACTAGAATATCAGATACCTTAAGAAATGGAAACGTATGTCTTGGAATTCATTTATTCGGACTTTTATGAAACTAAGAGCTTCTTTTTGTATTGAATTTGTATGAAAATATGTATCATTTTATCTAGTGTATCAAATACTTCCCTTTCTAAGACATAGATGAGAATGTATATATACTTCTATTTTTCGTAAACTAATTTTGTGCTACTGAACTAAAGAAATAACCATTTTCTATATGTATACTGTTTATTTTAATGTTGACTTTTTATTAACGAAATACTCTCTGCTACAATATTTCTGCACTTGAGAGTTAAACATTATTTATATTTAACGAAAGTGTAATCAAACAAAGTACCGAGTGAAAACAGAAACGAGCAGTTGATTTTTATACGATGTTATATATTTGATAATCAACAAAATACTATTGATTCATTGTGAGTATCCTCTATACCCTTTTTCCTTTTAAGAAAAAATCTTTCAGTTTTTTTTTAAGTTAGCCAAAAGCTATATTTGCTACTATTATTTGCTCATATGTACAATTTATAGGAGCTGCAGTTTTCTTAAACTATAAATAGCTGGCTTTGTTTGCTTGTTAATTTTGCTGATGTTTATATTTTAATCAAAAGATAAGAATCAGCCTTAATAAAAATATTTTCTATTGAATTATTATTTCTCATTTTTGAATTACTGTAACTTGTATTGTTTATTTAATAATGCATCGGAAACCTTTTAAATAATAGTATTAGAAAAAAAAGTTGAGTTTCACGTATTACGTGAAGAAGGAGTTTTTTTTTTTTTTTTCATCAGATAAATTTCCAGAACAAAATACTGAGAAACGACAAGGGACGCCCCGTTTGATTTTGACAAACTTACATACCGTTGAAAAGGTGCAGACACGCATTGCAGAAGCTCTAATAGCATTTATAATGTTAAAATTAAGTATGTATGAATTTAATAATTATGCTTAATTTATAAGTATTATTTGTTAAATATATAAATGTTAAGTTTGTTGTTGGATGAATCTTATAATGTTTTAAACGTATATCAAATAAACAAAAGTACATTTGCATGTCTAAAATCTATAAAGTTGAATTTTCATCACTTGTACTGCATTTGTAATATAAATAAAATTATTTCATCTTTCCCAGATATTATAAAGAGTGGAATACATTTGCCTCTTGGCTATGCAATTCATATGCTTTTATGCATTTCTTTTTTAAGTAAAAAAAAAAGAGCCAGGTGTAATGTGTATCAGCTCCATTACATTACTGTCTTTTTTGAATTGAACAAAAACTACTGTTCATTGATAACAAATCTTAATGTACTAACCTAGTGGTTCTAAAATTTTCAATTACCACCCTTCCCCCTTTATATATCAGTCTAACATCGAGGACCCCTAAAATTGTGAACACCCCCCTCGGTTCAAAACACATGGCTGAGTGGGATTTAAAGGTGCCCCACCAGTCTTAAGACTGCATCTGCTATTTATACCGACTTTTTTAACACTTTTTTTGGTCATTAAGAAAACAGTAAACATCTAATTACACATGCATATAAAAATATTTAAAAAATACTAGTTTCAAGTAAATAAATAACGTAGAAAGGAAAAAAATAACGCGAGGGCAATTCGATTAAGAGACTGATGAAATTGTTATCTTACTGGCGTGCTGTGTGAATTCAATTCTTACGCCCGATTTCACCTCTAACCTGACCGGCGGTTAGAGGAAGGAAACCTGGGTTTCGGAGAAAGTGCGTTTCACCTTCACAAACTGATAACTTAACCCCGAGTCAGATTAGAAAATTTTAACCCAGGTCATTGCCGGGTTAGTTTTAACCCCGCATGCACAGTAAGCGATTTTTTTCCAGTGTTTACAGTTTTGTGCAAGTTTTGAAGCGATTTCGAGTTCGGATTTCTTTTAACTCTTACGATCAATATCGTTAAAATTTCCTCAATTTTGCAGCTGCATTATTTAGAGAAAATGGCAAACCATAAGAAAAAGAGGATAAGAAAAAAGAAATAATGTATTTGAAGAAACAAACAGCTACGAGTTTCGTAAAACACTATGTAAATCTGATAATTATTTATTTTTTCTTATGATTAATTATTTCAAATTAATAGAGATTTTTATTGAAGTGATGCTATGCAAAACAAAATGTTAGAAAACATAATTATCTTTCTGTTTGCTATTTAACATAAATAGCTTGCAATATAAATGACTTGTTGAATTGGTCAGCAAGAATCAGCATTCTAATAGCAAGAATAATACATTGAGACTCTGAGATTTATATGTGTGTAAGATGCTTTTTTTTATTTCCTAATATTAATTATTTGACTTACATATATTTGTGCTTCAGTACTTTTGTGGTATTATCTAGAAACATTACCTTAATCTATATCTGATGCTCAATTTGGTGTCCAGATTTTTTAAAATCAATAGTAAATATGAACCAGCATTGTCTGAAGTAATTTCTGGTTACCTATGTAAACATTGATTTTTTTGCAGATGTTCAAGATTAAATATAGACCAAATGTTTATATTCTACCTTGGATATTCTACTCAATATTTGTTACAAACATAGGCACTTGCTTCATTCCATGTACTGTATATATCAGTATTTTCAACAACAATGCAGCCTGTCTTTCCTTAAAAAACATATAAGTTGTATAAAGATTACCATCTGCTAGGAGATAGAGATCTGTTTTCCAAATCCTTATTTCATACATAGAATTGTCAAACATATTATGTAGAATCCCAGAAAAAAAAATCACAACTATTGATAGTCAATGATATATATATATAATATTCCTTCTTACATGTGTTATAAATCGGTTCAGTATTTTAAAAGCAAAATTTTCCCAAATTATCATATATTTAAAAAAAAAGAAATCTTCACCTTGTATTGTGATTAATAAAATTTACTTCAAATATCAATAAAAGGTATATAGATAAATATTTAAAACAAATACAGAAATAATTTAATGAAGTAGAAGCTGCTTTCACCATGCAATATATGACTGGCCACGAAACATTAGTGCTTATACTGAGAAATTAGTTTATAATTTTAAAAATTAGCAAAATGAGACAATTCGCATCTTGCTCTTTTGAAATAAAAACAAGTAGATTAATTTACGTACCTTCCAATTAAAGTGCAAAAGTTTGGCAAAGCTAGCATTTTATCTAAAAAAGTAAAACTGCTTTGACTTAAATCAGCGGTTCTCAAACTTTCACTACTGGTGACCCAATTTTCAATCATAATTTTTATCGCGCCCTCCCCCAAACAATGATAATTTACTGTGAATTCAACAATAATGCACTTTGGCGCTAAAGCTACAATACGATCATAATCATAAACCATAAAAATTAACAAGATAAGTATTAAATTTTGTATATGTTACTTTTAAGTAATATATATTTTTATTTTTACTTTTTAATTCGATTCACTATAAAAGCGTGTTTTTAGTTTGTTTTTAAGCTATAATTTATTTTATTTTTACTATACATGATAAAAATCTCAATTCCAGCGAATAATTTAATTAACCCGCGGTCACTCGCGCCTGTTTTTCTACCGTCGTCACTCGCGGGGTGTTGAGAACATCCCAAACTCTCTTAACACGTGTATTTAAATAAGAAAAAATTTTTAAGTCAATTATGATATATATTTATGAAGTATAAAAGGTTTTTTGTATTATACAAACAAAATTGTTAAATTTATTGCATTCAAATGAGACTAGCATTAATTTAAACTAAACCTACAAAATTTTCATTTTGAAGTGTACACAATTTTATATTTTTTCATAAACCACAAGTAAAACGTATATACCAGTAATAAATATACTTTATAATTAATGATAAGGATAGTAAAAAGTAGAAAAATAATATTTTAATCATTTTTCAAACATTCAGAGCAGACTGTATTCATATGCTTTAAGCACATATTTTTCTTACATTGAAGACAAAAACAAATAAGTTTTACATCTTTTACCCGTGGACAAGCAGTGCAATACCCCTTTTTTAGGGGGATTAATGCTCTTTTTAATATATTCTGTGTCAGTAAAGCTTCTTTTACGTGTTTTGTTGAGGTTTGGGAAATCCGATCTCATATCCCACTGTGGCTGCACAAGATCCATTCTAATCTCCTCTAATAATATTGAATGTCTCATTTATATTCAGGAAAAATCGAATGATAGACAAAGGAAGCATTAATTCCTGCAGTATTAAATAGATGATAAAATATTCGCAATGGCCAAAGGTTACATATTCGCGCGATACATAATATATACTGCACATTTCATCAGTGGTATCAACACCACCTGTATTATAAAAATTTATGATTTCAAGTTTCATCTCTCCAACTTTGGTTACGAAATCACGCAGTTATCGAATTCACTTAGTTCATTTTGTCAATCTTTTGATACAGTATCTAATAGACGACAAAGTCGCTATTTCTCCCTTTCTAATGGAGTTTTTGTCATAATTTCTAGAAAACGTTTTGAAATTTTTTTTAAAAAAATTGTATATTTTACAAATATTTTATAGAATTATATTATTTTTATACCGCATTTATTGAAATTTTAAATAAAATATTCATGCATATTAATATATTTGAAAAAAAAAGTAAACGGAAAGAGTAAAACGTACTTTTCCGTAGATGCTTCGAGTACGAAAATATAACTCAATCACTCGCGGGGTGTTCTCAGCACCCCAAATAAACTTTTGAAGGTCGTTACATTCCAATCGTCCTAGCGAGATTGATTACATCAGGTCTGAAGGTTCAATGACCTAAAATGGGCAGCTACAGAAAAAATCGTGGCTCTGCGCATTATTTTTAGAATTGTAGGAGGCTTTTCTTGTTGCTGGAGTGTACAGAACACCCCGCGCGAGTGATCGCGGGTTAAGAGAAAATATACTTACCTACTTTCAAGAACTTTTCAATTTTTCTTTGATAATTTGAGAAAAAACTCTAATAAAGCTAAAGAAAATGTTCCAAATGTACGTGCCCTTAATAAAGGACATAAATCACAGACACTTTTCGCTAACAATACAGGAACGTTATTTTCCAGCAAAACTGTCATATTTTGTTCATGTTATTGCAGTTTTACTGTCGTTTGATTATCTACAAATAGCATTTTGAACTTTTCTCCCTTGTGTCTTTTTGACAAGGCGAAGTGCTACATTTATGGCTTCATAGTTTTCTTCATAGAGTTCTTTAGGCAGCATTTGAAAATTTCAGTTGAACTCGAACGTTTCATGTCTATCGCTTTTCTCCTATTTACTTTCGCTGTCTTAATTAATATGCTTTATTTCAGCAGGTTCTTCAATTACTTGACCAGTTTCAACTTCCTTCAATCACATAAGCCCATTTTTTTTAATATTCTGCTCATTTACATTTATAAACCATAATAAGTCGTACAACACAGCAATCAGATCCACAAAATTGTTCATGGGGGAAAGTGCAGCATGTCGATAGAAAATGTTTTTGAACAAAAGTGGTCGCGCAGGGAACTCGATCAAAACAAGTACCTTGATTGTAAAAAAAAACGCTTGCCAATCTCAAAGAAGAGGCATACTTGTGACAAATTCATTTTAGTTCCCATTAAGACTGTCTAATAGGAGGATGCTGTCAAGGTCACTGTTAACGAATAAACAGTTTTCACAGAATTAACGATTTCGTGAGCCTGGGTTGACTCTGCGCCTTAAAAGTGTACTCAATGTCAGTTCTAAAAAATAATTGTGTAAAACATTTTTCATTATGCATTATATATTTCAGAATGCTCATAAAAATACATCTGGGCCAAATAATCCTTCAAAGTGCTCAATATGCTTATCCATATATCATAAAACTCATTCACATGGGGAAAAAAAGCAACAGAAAAATATTATTTACAACTTTCCTAAAAGAAAATAGACGGAGTGAAACATATCAGTAAGTTTGAAGGTCAGATATATGATAATCAAAAGTAGTATTTTAAGGGTTGAAAGAAACGTAATAAAAAAATCTCTCATCCTGGGATTACAGCAAAGTAAACAAAATGTCTTTTTATTTGTTTATAGGATCAAAGATAGCTAATGAGCGGTTGAAGTGGAATCTTTTATTTTTGATGATCCCCAGATGATATAAATATATCAGTGTAAGTGTGTATTTTTTATAATGTCAGAAAGCATTTTGTTTTACTTCATTCCAAAAAACTATTTTTTGAAACCTTTTATTTTCAATATGCTCGCGCTCCCCTCGCAGGGTTATTGCGCCCCAGAGTTTGAGAAACGCTGGCTTAAATGATAGCATCAGTATAAAATGAAATCAGCATATGTTGTAGTATCAGCATATAACTTACTTATTTAGTTAGATAAAAAATACATTACATTTCTAGATAGTTATTTGGATTATATTTTGTTTCATGTATAAATAAACTGCATGCGTTGACAAGAAACACTATCGAATGGAAGTATGCTATCCTTAAAAAAAGTTTTTCGTTCCTATCAATTGGCTTGAACTGTCACTTAGAGCAAGTACCATCAATAATTGTTGCTTGTTTTGTTCTGCACAACTTATGTATGTGTCTAGGTAAGAATATTCTGTAATTTAATTATATGTCAGGATTTTGTGAACTTCCAATGTAAATAAATTTACTTAATCATATATTTTATCGTATTTAATGTTTACTCATTTAAAAATTGTGTGCATATTCGTACATGTTTGTTGCATGAATTCTACTTAGTTTCAAATTTTATAAAGTACTCAAATTATAAATGTAATATTCTACATTCTGAACATAATTTCTATAAATCAAAGATTAAAATGAAATTATTTCAAAATTTTTGACAAAAATGTTGAATACTTAAAATTTTTCAGAATATACTTCAGAAAAACTATATTCATTCTAAAAGAAATGTTTGCATTTTACAAAGGACATTATGAAACAGAATGAGATGAAAGTACACCTGTATTCTTTTTATAATTTTCTCAAGAAAAAAAATTTGTGAGTCTTAAAACATTTTAATACAATTCAGCTGTTGTGTCAACATTTCAATTCATTTCTCTTATACTACCTACGATTTCTCGAATCCTCACTTATAACAATTGAATCCATTTTATTACATTGTTTGCACTTTTCCATTTTCTGCAATGACTGGATAGTTATATTTGATTTAATAATATTTATAACACTTTGATTTTCCATAGGAAAAACCATTAAAATGTTTGCTGCACTCTAAATTTTTTTCTTGAGATGCAAACACTGTCACTATCTTCATCCAATATTGATTTATATTGAGCTGTTTAAGTTTGAAATATCACTCTTTCTAAACGCATTCATATCATACACAAGAGAAAATGCATCCATGTGAAGCAGTCGTATCGACAAATCGATGAAAAAATATACATAAAAATTTGTTGTGTGTTTAAATTTCAAAACACATATAGGAAAGTAAGGAAACACTTAATTGTAAAATGTAAACACTACTGTAATGGAGCAGCAAAAGGCACAGTTAACTGGATATGAAGTTTTGGAGCCAGTTAGTTTTGAAAACTAAAATAAGGGAATGTATTTCAAAATCATCCGCTTAAAAAGGGATGGTGGAACTTTGTCTCTAAGATTGTAAAATTATCATATCTAATACTTCAATGAAATCAACAAAGTATTCTCTATTTCTTAGGACGAAAATCAAAATATGCAAAAATTAAAGCAAACGTTTCCTTAAAATTAGATTTTTTTAATGCTTGAAATTTATAAAATATATTATAATTTGATATGTATATATATAATAAAAACACATAAAATCTAGACTTTGGGGACTCATACACATTTTACAGATATATATGTGGGAAAAGATGCTTCATCAACTCATACACTGAGCAGCTAAATTTAAAAATGCACTTTCATAGTTACACACATCAAAATAAGGATTTGAGAATTATTTTTTTGGTAAAATAGTAAGACCCCCATGCTGGTATTTATGAGATTTACTTAATACATAGTTTCAACTTATTTCAAATCATAGATCTTATATTGTTTATCATTTAATATACTATTGTAGGGAATTCCGAACAACCTGCGAATCCACAGATGGAAGCTTTAGTACTACAATTAGAGCGGAAAAATGAAGATTCAACACCAAGCATTGAAGCAATACCATGTTGTTTAGCTGATTTGTGAAATGAAACATTGTCACAAATTATTTCTCTTATTAATTATTTTTTTGAGTTTTTATAAGAATCCCAATTTTTGTAAGTAAAAAAAAAATCACAACAAATTTTTGTAATAAAAGTTATTTATTTTATTTTTATATTATGATTTTGAAAAAAATATTTGTGGATCATCTTTTAATATGGCCAATAATTTCTCCTGCAACTCAGTTTTAGAGAACTACTTCCTTCTTTCTTCCATTTCCATATATTTTATGAATGGCCGATGCTCAGCTTCTATGGAAGAAGCAGCAGAGTAGCTGTTGATTTTTAAGCATGTTTTCTGAACACTCAATGTGTCCTTGAGAGTTCTGGCTGTCTTTGGAGTTGCCTTTATATTGGCTTCATCTGTTATGATTTTCTTTACTGCGCGAAATAAACTTTGAAAGTATTTATTTTGACAAATAAATATTGAAAAGAGACGAATATGCATCTGTTCTAATAGAAGTTTAATTCAGATCGTGAACAAATCAGTCGAAGTCACGGGGTTTATTTCGACCAATGGGAGTAGAAAAACAGTCGTGAATTACAGTTCTAACCTAGGGTTGGTTTTAACTTGACTGGGGGATACTTAACTCTCTAGGTTTCATCACTGGGTCAGCTTAGCGGTGAACACGGGCGTAAACCTTTGTACATGTGTATTCAGCATATATATATGTCACGTTTAGAGAGAGAGAGAGAAAGTTTAGCTTTAAAATTAAGTATTAAATAATAAATAGAGTGAACTCTTTACTATCGCGTAGGGATTTGTGGGTAAATAAGCCTATTTAAAGGTAGAGCGAGCACTGACGAAAGAGACAGCATACTCAAAAAAGATTAGCTGGTGACTCCTCGCCGAAATGTTGTCTATTGTTCCACCCGGTTGCGCGCCAAAGGGCCGCCATTTTGGATTTTATGTGTTTGAAGAGAAATAAAGAAGTTATTTTAGAGATGATGCTCTCCCCCATTTTACCAGCAGGCCTGGAACCTGACATATATATATATGATCTTATTCTCTACAAACAAGAGATAAACATCCAACAATCACATTCGAAAAACACATAGACAGTAGGAAAATCATACAACGAAGGACACATGAGCAACCGAGATTAAAAATTATAAAATGGATGCTGCAGTATTATAAGCATTGCTGACTTAGGACAGCTAATATATAAAATAATTTAAATAAAAGTGGGGTTGAACATGTTTTTTGGCCAGCCAACCTTCCCCCTTTATGTAAATAATACTCAGCAAAAACCTATCGAAAGTAATGGATAGGAATATCTAAATCCAATACAAGATAGAGGTGACTTACCTAAAAATTGCACTTAAAAATTCAGAGCCCGCACTAAATCTGAGTGCAATAAATAAGTTATTGCCAGATTCTGGACCCTAATGCAGATTCAAAGCATATGAATGGCTGAAATGTAGCACTTAACAAAAGTATAAAAAGAATAGAAATAAAAATTAATAAGAGAGATACAAATTACCATAACTTTAGTGACACTAGAGTATATATGAATTAAATAATAAGTAATTTCATCTGATATTAGAATATGGAAGTAACTATAACTATGAAATATGTAAATTTATAGTAATAAACTATTATTAATCTAAGAAGTTTTAATCCTTACTATTTTGAATTGCTTTATTCATATAACTATATAAATGTTATGTTTTTGTAATGGCTGTGCAGTTGCAAGCAAAAAAGAAACTGAATTAATATTTTTGATCAAAATATATGTTCTAGTCAATATTTTTATTCTACAATTTAGTCTAAGTCAGAGTTTGTAAAAGAGGAAAACCTTTAATATTATATAAGAGTTTGCGGAGCCCCTAGAAAAGCGCTGAGGATCTCCGAGGGTGCGCAGATTACAGTTTAAAATAAGCTGCATTAACCAATCTACTGTATTGAATGTAGAAGAATTTACGACAGTAAATTCAAAGAAAGTTTATTTTAGTTAAAATCCTTCTACTAACACTTATGTATTGAGCCTATGAAGAAGGTCAGTCACATAAATTCAAGTTGGTGATCCATACGTTCTTCATAAAGATGTGCATACTTTTTTTATTCAGATAAAATCAAGTGTATTGATTTACGATTGAAATATGTTAAATTATAATTAGGGTTTAGTGTTGACAAATTGGAAGCGTGTTAATAAAATGTGTGTGTATAGTTACAAATTTTGTCCATAGCCAATGGCCCTTGTGTATGAAGTCATAAAAAAATGTTAGATTAATAAATAATCTTGATCCGTCCTTTTAAAAAAAACTTAGCATGAATTCTTCCAGTTATTTTTTTTTCTGTTTGCACAGAATTCTTTAGATTTAAGTTACTGCTATAATAAAATGAGCAATGAAACTTATTTTCAATATCTCTCGAGTTACTTCGAAGTGCGGTGCTTATAAAGCAATCGATCCTAATTTTCAACCACATTCAAAAACTGAGTGTCAGTTAATGTACAACCTAATTTGTTCAGTTTCCCGACCATGCAGGATGGATACATTAGACTTAATTCAATACAGATTTCTGGTGTTCCTATTGTTCCACGCGATATCTTTGGCTCCGTTAAAATAACAGTGAAAAATGCATCTTCTACTCCATTGGCATTGAAGCTCACGATAATAGCCATCACTATAACACGGGGAGTATCGTCTCACAAGGTACTCTCTTTTCAGGATGAAAAGTAGAAATTGTGCAATCATAATTAAATGTTCCTTAAAGGGGTTAAATTTTTAAAAAAATAATGAAGAAGCCCCCAATTCTCCCCGAAAAACTTTAATCTTCCTATAATTCATCAAAAACCTTAAACATTATTTCAATCATTATCTGAACTCTATTGTTTACTATCGAGGAGTTAAAAAAGTTTTCCTCTTTTTCTCTTACTTAATGATCCACTAGTTAGCAGAGGGATAGCACGTTACCGTATTGCCATTAAACGATGGAACCTGGTATTGTCAATCACTGACAAAAGGAAAACAGCATAGCCGAACACGTCGTTTAGAAGGGCAGTTTGTGCTGAAAACTTCTATAAGGGCGTTATTCTAATGGTTAGTTTCTAAACTTTAATAAGTGATTAGTTTAGCATTTAAATTACTTGACTTATATTGTAAGAAAAATGCTTATATATTCTTGACTATTTATCACTAACAATTCAAGCAGTTATACAAGGACTGAAAACTAATGCCGTTTCATAAATTAATATCAAAATTTTAGCTGCGACTTAGAAAGAGTAGAGTAGAATGTTCATTTGTCAAAGTTCTCAAAGAAATTAAAATAAAATGGAAAATTCTGGAGCCATATAATATTTAAAATGTGACCGAGCGATTTCAATTGATTAATGCTTCACCCCTCTCTCCCCCCCTAATGAATTTGAAGAACATCCTGGTTTATCGAACATTTTGTAACTTTACAATAAGGAATTATTTCCATGTGTAGATGAAGTATATATTCAAGTGTTAATAACTGGTGTTAATATTTTTTAGTTAAAAATATAAAGGTGATCACCAATGATTATTTTTTGCATGAATCGTGAACAATAAAGGTATGAAAGTACAAAAGAAAGTTAACAGTGTGTATTTTGGTATTACTAAAGCATTCTGTTTGTGCTAAGAGATTCTGCTCGAGGATATTTTCTATAAATCAAATAAATAAACAATATTCGCGTTAAGTGGTTTCTAAAAATTACATCGTTTACATCAACAAATTACATCAACGTTAGACTTTTACTTAAATTATTAAATTTTGTCTTAGGAAACTATTAAAGTGTACTTGTAACTCTAGATGTAATTAGAGAACAATTTTATCACTTACACAGAATCATCTTTCAAAATGACTCTGAGTTTCGGAAGGTAGGTTTAAATATTTAGATATTTGAAATTCTGGAAATTGGCTCATCTATATAAATAAGATTTTAAAAAAAAACTTGCATCTAAAAGAAAATGTTTCTGAAGATTATGAAAATAATATCAATGTATAAAGGAAATATTTCTGTAAAATGAGCTTACTATTTTGTAAAACATGTATAACTTTACGAAACAGTTTAAGCTCTTTGACTCGTTTACTTGTTTTCCTTAAATTTTGTAGAAACAAATTTATTTACATACATATTATGTATGTAAAATGATCTACGTAGATTTATATGCATATTATATATATATATATATATATATATAGGGTAGAAGGGGCAAGATGACGAATGTCATAAGTTTTCCGTTTTCTGCTAGGAAGCAAGATCAACCGAACACTACTGGCTCTCTTATTGGCCGTTTGTTAAAAAATAGTATAGAGAAGCCTAAATCTGCATTTTCGTGTTAGTTCTGAAGCTTTGATTGTTTACCTCTGTCCCGATATAATCTTTAAAGCATGTGCAAATAAGCTCTGCTACAGATACAGGCAAGATATAACAGTATATTTCATATTTGTCAGTCACTTAGTTTAAATACTACATATTACCACGAATAAATATCATTTAATCGACTTACTTCATAGAAATGGAAAATAATATTTTTAATAATATTTTTAAAATAATATGATGAACTCGTCATCTTGTCCCGTGTTTCAGAATTTATTTAACTATGTTGTCTGTTCTATTAAATCCTGTAACACTTGTTTGTCTGTGTTTTTGTCCACTCGACCTTGTGCTTCTATCTCTTCTGGAGCTAAGGGGTGCTTCGGATCGGGGAATGTGTCATTCGAAATGAACCAGAGGAAGACATTTTTGCCATCCGCTAACAACTTTATGGTAACTTATCCGGGACAAACTATCAGACAAAAATATTGATGAGCGTTTGAGCACCACTTACTTTAGAGCAGCCAGCTACAGTGTGAAATGTCATTAAAGGGTTTAAAAAATGTGGGAATGAGATTCATAATTCTCTTGTGATTAGCAAACATGACTTTGCTGCTTCAAAAGCTACTGACCATGATGTTGCTGGCGATGAAATTGAGAATAATAGTGCTAATCCTCAGACCCTGGTAGTAGAAAACAAACATATAAATCATCCAGAAGAACCAGAACATATGGCAAATGCTGATTACGATACTCTAAAGAAGTCTGTTAGTATTTTTTTTTTATTTCAAACCATTGCCTAAAGCAGCACAATGTAAGGGAAAAAAAAGAAAAAGCAAAAAAGTGAGCTCAAGCATTGTTACAAGCACACCCATCAAAGAAATGTTAGAACAAAGGGAAAAGCAGAAGGAAGAACAGGAAACTTTAAAAAACAGAGAAGAGAATCCCGTAAATCTAAAAAGGGAGTAAAAAAACTCAAACTAGTTCCTGTAGGCTTAAGTCTATAAAATCCATGTGTCAAACAGTCCAGTTGCATCAACTTCAAAGGATGGTGTTATAGGATGTCCTGCTTGTGAAGAGGAATTTTGTGACCCTCCAACAGAGGAATGGATCCAGTGCTGTAATTGCCAAGAGTGGTGGCAGCATGAGGAAAGTTCGAATTACGAAAATGGCATTTTTATTTGTGACTATTGCTATCTGCACAACTAAACACTTCAACAAAACGTTACAATGTATTATGCTTAGTTTGATACTTTGTAAGATGTAAAAACCCAGTTATCATTTGTTAAACCATGTAACATACTCAAAAGAAAATTTATTCAACCTTTCTCAGTGTCGTCATCTTGCCCCAAGGCCAAAGTCATCTTGCCCCAGTACTTATAATAAAATTATCCTTTGTTTCTTTATTTGAAGAATTAAATGGTAATGTATTTAATACTACAAAGGACTACTCTAACACTTCATGTAAAAAGTAATTTTTTTTTAACCTTACAAATAAATTAATAAACAGCAAAAACTGTTAACATCGTCATCTTGCCCCGGTCTCCCTATATAAATACGTTCGGCTACACGATGGCTTTTGATGATGGACCACGTAATTTTGAACCATGGTCAAGTGAGGTGGACAACACCCGAGTCGGCACCCTCCCCCCTCATATATATAGAATGAAGGGAATCTTATAAGTATATTGTGAGTATTCTATAAGGAGTACATATACAAAAAAAAAACAATTTATATCTTCATTACTTGATTGGTATAACAGACAGTTAGTTTAATTATACACTAATTTCTGCCACCTAAGGTGGAGACTCATCAAGCTTCTAATCGATTTTAAAGTGAGTGAGTGAATATTAAAGTCGCACTGTTTTAGCTACACGAGGGCTTTTGGTGACGGACCACGTAATTCTGAACCATGGTCAAATGACGTGGATGACACCTAAGCTGTCAACCACCCCTCTCCTAACTACCACACTACACCAACGGGAGGACGTTTGAGCTCGCGACAGATTTAACGTGCATCTCTCCCCTACACGGCGGGTCTTTAATGGTTCTGGACTTGAACTCATGACAAGCCCGGCCGCTATCCGAGACCTTGACCACTTGTATACCGCGGCCCCCTAATCACTTTTAAATTGGTTGATTAAAATTCATCCGATTAAATTTAATATATATATAAGTAAATTGATTTTTAATTTTAAGAATGAAATTCACGTTGAATGTATATAAGCAAAAATTGTTCGCGTATTCTGCTCCCGTATAAGATACTTTTTAAACATAATTTGAACAAAAAATGAATTTATAAATTTTTAATTATTTAAAGAATCTTAAATAAAACTGTAAATATTTTTGCTAATATTAAACACAATTTGATGAAAATTATATATAACTAATAATTAAGTTCAAATTTTACTCAGAAAAATGGCTGCTATTTTGAAAAGAAAAAAAAATATCTAGAACAAAAAATTCCTTTTGAAACTATGTCTTTTGTCATATTTGAAATAAGTAAAGTCTCAACACATGGAAGTCTAGAACAAAATAAAGTTATGTGTTGGACAAATATTATTACCGATTTACAAAAAATACCAGAAAAAATATTGATGTTCTTTTATTCAACAAATGTCAGAAGCACTAGCAAAGTAAAAATTGAAGTTGTATTCTTAAATAAATAATAGGAATTCCATCTTGATAATGTAAAATTTTTTCGGCCATTTGTTGCTGAAATTCTGTTTCATATTTGAAAACCCAATGTTTCAAATAGTAGAAATTCTTTTTGTTGGAAATAAATCAAAAATGTAACCACAGTCAATATAGCATCCGAATTTAAAAACTTTATCTAAAAACTGCAATAGTTTAAACAGGAATTTATTTTTTTTTCTAAAAAAAAACTAGGCAAAATGCTACTTTTGTATCAATTTATAAAGTTACAGCATAAATTTGTTAAGTATACAAAATGTAGTTTTTAAGTAAATAAAAAATGCCGCAAAAGTCTATAAGAGAGGGAAACTTCCAAAACAATTCAAAAAATTCAAAATAAATTTGTAACAGATTTTGTAATTTTACAGTTGGGTACTTGCGTATTATACCGGTGAATAATTTCGCCGAATAAAAACGTCGCCAGTCACGATATGCAATCAATAGTGGAAAACCCTACCCACGCATGTTCAGACGCAATGATGTTATCAGCGAATGCTCGAAAATATTGTTTTTATAGGTTGTACCGTTTTCGCGCATGCACAAATACAATAAACTGGATCACGCATGTTTGAAAATAATAACATATATAATTTGTAAATTATTTTGTATTTCTTTTTTGTATTAAAAAGTGATTAAAATTTAAGACCCCTTTTCCACGGAAATAAATGCAGTGAATTATTTACGGAGGTGAAAATTATGGAAGTTTTCCAAAATGGCGAAATAAGGAATATATCTTTTACATAAAGACTCATTAGTCGAAATAAAGAAGTCTGATTTGTCGTACAGAGATAACTGCCTTTTTGATACCTAAATGATGTAACTGTTAGATCTTTCTCTTATTTCAAGTATACGAGTTCTCTTAACACAATATTTAATATTTCTTTGTCGATTTGTCCATGGATTAATTCAGAAGCTCAAACTGAAATTTCCTTTCGCACATGCATGGAAATATTGAAGACATTTGGAAAGGTTTAAAAAAAAAATATTTGGTGACATGTTTTGGATTAGCGAAATGAATCGATGGTATAATACGTAATACCTAAAAATCAACAGCTTTCAATGCAAAGTTAATGCAAATTTATAACATTTAAAAATAAAAAAAGAGCTGTTTTAATTATATAGGTTCCCCTTACATTAGTTACAGTTCGAAATTCAACTACTGATCATGATATTTCACATCAGAAATATGATGAAGCTTTTGCGTGAAATTAAGAATACTGAAAATTCTGATTGAAAGTCATCTTAGAGCTGGTATTAGGACATGGTGAATGTCACAAAAGCTCTAATTAAATAATAATTTTTCACGTGAAAAAAAGAAAAAAAAACTTATGTAGCAGTTCGGTACTTACGTATTATCGTTGATCAACTTCGCCAAACGAAAAAACGTCACTTCAAAAAATGTCGCCAAACGTTGTTATATTTATTATTACTGTGTTAAAATGTGCTCGGGCTGTCTGAGTGACTGAATATTTACGTCACACTATTCAACTACGCGAGGGATTTTGGTGACGGACCTCGTAATTTTGAACCATGGTCAAGTGACGAGGATGACACCGGAACTGGCGCTCCCTCTCTTATCTTCAACACCACACCAACAGGTGGACGTTTTAGACGCGAAATATTTAACGTACATCGACAACCTCTGCACAATGGGTCTTCAGCAGTCAAAGCTAAAAACCATGACATGCCAGTCACGAGTCCATTACCTTGGCCACTAGGCTACTGCGGCCACGAAAATTTGCGCGGGAACGGTTTCCTCAATGTGCAGTATATCGCTTTATTTGGCAGCTTTGATTCGACGGAATTGTTCGACAGATGATGTACGTAAGCACTAGAAGTTTTCAAGGTTGAGGATGAAAGTGATATCTGTTTGTAAGTTGAAAGAAAATAAAGAAATAAGGGGAATAATGAACGTTGGAAATTAATAAATCAGAAATATTTATCTTTAACCCCAGAGTGCTACCCATTCGTCTAGTAGACTACGCCTATAACAAATTATCTTGTACTCTCCTCTCAAAAGCAGAAAATGTAACGTACTATTCAGTACGTTCATATAACTTTGGCTACTGCAGATAAGGGTATTTCTTTTTCTCAAAATATTTTCGCATATATTATTTTTAGAACAATGTTAGTCTGAGAGACGAATGGGTAGCAGTAACGTTTGGAATTGAGAAGCTATCTTAGTTTTTTTTTCCTGCAAGGTCGGTACAATCTCCAAATGTTTTCACGGAGAAAACTTTCGTGGCTATCCGTGAATTACTGAGAGAGTTGAGCTATGATAAAATTTTATTTCTGAGTATGAATCGGAAAACTGACAAACTTCTGAAGATTCCAATGAATTCCACAGTTGTTGGAGCTATTGGAGAAAACACAAACGAGAAATTCCTTTGAATTCTTAGAATTGTGATCTCGAAGTGTAGAAATCTCTATGTATTGTTTTGACCAAGCTAAAACTCTTTTATAGTATAAAACAAAACACATGTGTTATTCTTCTATCTACATTCCATGAAAAACCGGATATAAATGAAGAATGTGGAAAATCGGAAATAATTGAATTTTACAATGCAACAAAAGAAACCTTAGACACATTAGATCAGATGTGTAACAATAGAAAAACACATCGATGGTCTCTGCGTATTTTATGGCATGATAAATATCAGTCAAATTAATGCAAATGTTATTTTTGTGCATAATATTGCTTGCAAATCTAAAAATGATTATCTAGAAGAAAGTTTGCGATAAAACTAAGAAAATCTTGTACAATTGATGGAAAAACGTCTAAATGTAGCAATTTTGCCCCGATTAACAGGGACAATTTGTGAAATTTTGAAATTGGAGCAGAGCATTAAACCACATGAACAACTGGAAACTTAAAAAAAAGGAAAATTTGTGCTTTTTGCTCATGAAAGTGGCGTAGAATGATACGCAAGTTTTGTTTATTATGTTCTAGAGCTTCATGATGATATGTTTAAAGATTGCTTCAAAAATAAATAAATTTTGCTTTCTTCTTTACGTGAATATTGGATGCCATGAAACCATCTGCAGGTAGTATAATTTTTATGTTGTTAACTTTTAAATTATGTATTAAGAAGGTCAAAACCCAGGTCGTCTGGGAGATGAATGAGTAACATTTTTGTAAGTTTTTCAAAGGGTAGCATTCTAGGATTACGCAAAGGACCCTATTCCTGTTAGGGAAATAGTGACGCCTCATCGATCATGGAGTTTCACGTGGGAAAATATCCGAGACTGGACACACTGACGCTCATGTTCCAAGGTAAGTCCGCCTTTGATCTCCCTCTTTCCAGCCGACAGAGAAATGACCAGTGCCGTTTCTGTGTCAATCTTAGACTTCAAATTCCAGAATAGTAATCCCGGCTACGTCCAAACAGAAATGATTCTGCCCACGTGTCACTTTTGGGGGGATGACGTATTCCACCTTTAAATAGACACCGAAAGGGGAAATGTAGAGTCTTTCGATAAGTTGAGGACGCTAGAGACCTATCTACAAGCTTCAGCACTCTACGACACCCCAGCACACTCCAACAGACTCTTTCCAATCGACTTCCAGATTTACTTGAACTTTGAGAACTACAGGCCTCAAGACTCACACCTACGAGCATCCCAATGCCTAACGTAGATTTCACAGGTGTGATGTGGCCTTAGCAGTGAGCACGACAGAGATACACCTTAACAGCACAAAGCAGAGTAAAATAGGTATCGTTCGTTCTGTCAAAAGATTTAAGGTTTCAAATGTTGGTTAGTTTTTTCCCCCTCCTTTTCTATAATTTTGCTAGGGCCTCCAGAATTTTTTCTACTGAATAGATGAAAAAGCTGCAAATTCATTAATATGCAAGATTCATTAGATCAGTGTTTCACAAACTTTCAATATTGCGACCCGATATTCAACCATAACATTAATTCCTCGCCTCCTCTTACCTACAAACAATCTATTGCATTCAATAATACTACACTTTAACACTAAAGCTGTAACAAGACTTTTTCTTAAGTACCACAATCGCATATAAACGTCTCGTTCTGCCAAAGCGTTAATTGTTCCGGACGTATAAATACGTCTTTCCGAAGGATGATCTTTCCTGTGCACTGCTATTCATAAAGTTATTCGGAAGACTTTGGAATATAATAAAATGACCTTGGCAGTGTTTGATAAGGATTTACTTATATCAGAAGATTTGCTTATTTATTCATCCTCCCCCCTACATCACATACGCTCGACTACTTGGAAGACAGTGGTATTGGGGAGCAGATTGCATAACTTTTAGTTGGCAGTTAAGGGATTAATTATAAATCACATAAATTATCAAGATAACTGTTAAATTTTGTATATAATTTTATATATAGCAAACTCATGGAGTCATTGTGGTAACTTGTTCTTATATAATATTGTTAAATTAATTGTAAAATACTTTATGTAGTACTGATACATTTATAAGTGTGTCATAGTGTAAATGTTAATTGTATTTATTATGCCAGAATGCGTTTCCTTTGTTTACTTTCAGTAAATTAATAATTTTTTAAAACTACCTTTTGTTTTCGATTTTTCAATATGCTCGCACCCCTCTCGAGGAGTTATCTCGCCCCCCTAGGGTGGCGTGACCCACAGATTGAGAAACGCAGCTGCATTCGCTGCATACTACAATTAAACAGACATACTTTTTTATGCTCCTTTTTGCCATTTAGTTTTTATAAATGTTGGACTATTACACAAGTTTATTTTTAAACAAAAATTTAAGCTAATGAACTCAAAAAAAAGAAAAAAACAACTAGCATTTTGTCTAATTAATGATAATTTTATAAACTCATATAAGCTCAAAAGTATATATCTATTTAACTGGTTATTAAATATATTTCACTTCAAAACTTTGAGTATAATTAATGATCATGAGAAATTTAGATATTTAATGTTGAATAAGTATTAAATTTTGACTATAATTTTAAAGAATGGCATTTCTTAAAATTTTAAAAAGATAAAAAAATTCTGAAAACTGAAATGATATCAAGTAACATAACGTGTCACATTTATATTTGTACTCATCAATATCCGGAGCCATTTCTGAGAAATAGCTTATTTAAAAAAAATAAAAACAATTTAAAATATTTTTTTTAAAAAAATGTGAAGAAAAGGACCTTTATTTTTATCGCTAAATACACAAAAATAAGAGAAAACCCTTTTTTTAGCACATCAATAAAAAAGAAAAATCGAAATAACTATTGAGCACTCACCTGATGAAACTTCCTTTTCTTCTCCTCTGTCAAGAGTTTTCTTTTAGCAACATCAAAAATGTATCCAAAATCACGATAAAACTTTAGGATAAAAGGCCCGAATTGTATCCAGAAATTTCCAAAAAGGAAGGCACAAGAGCATGACTACACACGCACGGGATTACTCATTTTCTATAAGTGCACTTTTTGAACACGGACTAGAACAGAGGAGAGTAAAGTCAATATAAAAGAAAATATGAGCTTCTGTCTCTTGAGAGTCCCAACTCGGAAATAAGTAATTCGGATCCTTTCTTTTTTTATTTTTCCTGTGTATGTGAAGTACACCTTCCAATGTGAAGTACACACGGGGATTGGAGTTAAATATTAGAATTCTTCATTTTTTTTCTCAATACGTGACAAGTTAAAGAAAAATTTGAGTTTTATTTACAGATCTTTTTCTTTTAAGATATTTATTCCCACTAGTAAAGATTTTTGTATTTCCATATTTTCAAAAGTAAGTATTTTAATTTAGAGAAAGGAATTATGTATAACAATTCATTTGTTATTTTGCTTTACATATCGTGCATTCCGCCCAACTTGTTAACCTTTATAGATTGGACGGTCGATAGTTGAGACTAAAGGAATAGTTTTTAACATAATGGGCTTGGTTCAAAAGTCACTTCATCTCTGTACATCTTTCCCTTTCTTAAGGTTCTGCGTACTCAATTTCTTCAATGATTTTTCTTTTGTGTAAATGCTCTATTGCTGCTTTTCCTACTTTTCTAAAAAAACAATTACTATGGTTGCTCAATTTGCTTAACTCCTTTGGATTCCTTAAATTTCCTTTTAACGGTTAATATCTATTCATATTTTGAAAGTTTGTCCAAGAACTTTCAGGTTACAATGATGAAACAGCATCTAAATTCGTTATTAGGGGTTCTTTTCTCTCTATCTCCTTTGTGTGTGTGTGTGTGTGTTTATACAATTTAATTATTTTTTCTTTGGCACCCAGTTAAGGCTTGTTTTTGTATTGCATTTATATTTTATTATGTATTTTAACCCTCTACCACTCAAACACGGGTTCTTTCGATGTTTTTTTTATTCGAAAAAAAATACATGTATTTCAAATTTTCCAGTTTTTAATATTTTTTTGGTATTACTTATGAAGAAAGTTCCAAAAACAGATGTGTTCCCTTCAAACAACTATGAGTTCAGGAGTCAAAATCTAAAGCATAGCAGCACATGTTAAGAATGATATAAGTTTCTGAAGCAATTCTTAGTTTGCGTGAAGCATAATCTCGTATTTTTCACATACATTGCGGGTAAATCCAACACACTTCAGAAACTTGCTCCCTCTTGCAACCCCAAGGTAATTTTGGTATCACTTGCCCTTGCAGCGCCATCTAGTTTTTTTTCTTTAGTGCCATTTTGTTAACTCAGAGTGGGCTACAGTGAATGATTACGTTATAAAATCAAGTCTAAATTTGGCAGGCAGTCGAACGGTACATTGCCTTTAGACTACACCAGTGATTCCCAATCCGTCTATATCGATCCCCATGTGTTTGTGTCGACCTCCAAGGGGTCACGTCAACTAAAAATAATTTGGGGTTCCATGAGGTGTAAATGGGGGTTTACGATAGTGGCTCTCATTAAATCAGATTGTGACTAGTTTTTAACGAAAATGTAATCAAATCAAACCAGAATTTACCTATTTAACAGATTTATTTACTAACTTTAATGAAGGGTATTTGCAGTTACAGTGATAGCATAAGTTTACTTAAATAATCATCATTTCAGCGTTTCTTGCCAGAATTAAGATAAAGAAATACATTATTGGAAGTCGTGAATTTTTCCATTTTTTTTCAATTGACCACAGGCAATCTGCCAAGAAAATGATATTTCAACATATATTCAACACATTAAATGAACTTTATTCAGACTTTGGAGTGAGGTTTGAGAATGTTTGACTATGGTAAGAACACAGTAGGCAAATGAACTATTCTGGTCACATTGAAAAAAAAATGTCATATTACAAAAGGAACTGGTCGGAATAGGCACCAACGGAAATCTTAAAGTAATGTTTAGAAATGAATGTAAACAATTTTGGGTTTTAAAAAACATACCAGTTACTTATTCCGAGTTATGGAGTATTGTGATAAAGTCTATGATTTATTTTCCAAGTGAGAGGGAGTTTCAGCGTGATTGCCAATCTCCAAAAGAACGAAAGAAAATACTTCATACTAATAACCGAAGAGGTTTAGGGTTAAACCAGACAAGGTTGATACCAAATGTTAAATATTTGTTACTGAAGCACCCGAGTATCCCTCTTATTAAAAGACAGCATTTGTTTGTTGATCAAAAACAAAATTCAGTTTAAAAAACAATCTTGTAAAATAATAAATACATAAAAAAATAAGCAAAGCTAATGAGTGTAGTAATCTCCATTTAAATCTACAATAGTCCGCTAATGTTCTGACATCTTTTCAATCCCTTCTGTGAAGAACTCTGTGGGGTGCGCGAGTTCAAAAATGGATCGACCTCATTTATGATCTTGTCATTTGAACTGAAGATTGTGCCATCAAGATGTAATTGCAGAATTGAAAACTGATAATAATCTGAAGGTGAAATGTCTTTGACGTATGGTTGATGATGCTTCAAATGACCCTCCAGTTTGTAGAGTGTCCAGCCGGTCATCGTACTAACATGTGGTTGGGCGTTATCTTGATGAAAGAGAACCACTTTTCTCCTGAACTATTTTTTTTTTTTTTTTTCGTTTTTCGCGGATAGGCATCACTAATTTTGATTAGAATATTATTGTATATTCTACTGTTGATACTATGCCTGCTTTTCAGGTACTCTTTATAAACAACTCCCCGATAATCCCTCCAAGATACATAAAAGCACCTTCTTGTTAGCTTCGTCTTGTAACCGAACCTGAGGATTCTCTGGGTGCTGACCACCCTCTTTAACGCTTTGTATTGTTGTAGTATATCCATTTTTTTATCACAGGTCACAATTCTGTCAAGAATGTTCTCTTTCCTTTAATCTCTGAGCAGAGCCAAACAGGCAGCTTTTCTCTTGATCTTTTCTTCAGCAGTCAATTCGAGAGGCTCCTAGTGGCTTAACTTAATGGTTTGATTTATGAATTTGAGAGCATTAACTATTGTTTTTTTGACAAACGTCAAGATCTAACGCAATAGTTCGTGTTGAAACATTTCTGGCTTGATTATTGATTTGCTTTAACTAGTAACAATCAACCTCAATAGGGTGACCAGAATGTAGTTCATCCTCAGTGTCAAAATTTTCAGTTTTAAACTTTTAATACATTTTGAGAAACAGTACTAAAATCTAAACCTTTAAAAATTGTTGTGCCATTCATTTGCACTGTATTTATTTCGGATCGCCTAGTACATAATCGTTCTGATCTGTTGACGTGATAGCTCTCTTTTAAGCACTTTGTTGGTGCACAAGATAATAAAGTTTTGACAAACAAATTACACACAGTCTCGTATATTTCCAACTTTCTGATTTAGAATTCAAAATCCCGTTTGGAGAAAGGTAATTTACCATGGGAATGGCCGCTGTTGGTTCGGAGATCTCTCATTGGCGGAAAATTTTTTATATACTCAACCTGATATAAATTAAATTTATTTAAATAAATAACATATGTTTATTAAGTTTTAAACACTTAACCACATTTCAATATCAGGTGAGCAGGGGTCTTCCAAAAACCAAATAATATGGCAAGGGGTCTATTAGACAAAATATTTGGGAAAATGTGCCCCACACAGTGATACAAGGGGTTAAGTGCTTTTCATCCATTCTCAAGAAACATTTTGGTTGTAAATGAAGGGACCATTTTTGAACATTTGTAATTACTTTTTGAATCAAATTATCCTCCCGGAGGAATGATCAGCAGATTTAAACCTTTGAGTAAGATATGTCCTTTCACATAAGTTGTTGTTGTTTCTAATGCCACCTGACTGACGTAGTCAGATCGAGCCTAAAAAAAAAATTCATCTAGGCAAGGGGCTAGAAGTACGCTTATCGTTGGTCTTGTCCTTGAGCACCATACATGTGACAGTACGATTTAGATCGGAGAAATTCCCGAAGGGGTGATAGATGATGACACCACCTATTTCCACCTCCACAATTTAGACATGGCACTGAAGGGGAGGGAAATATTCTCCAGTCCCCTGCACTCGTAATTCAGCCCACAAGACTTTCGGACCCACTGTGTACTCAGAGGGTGTTTGGTGGCATCGAACCCAGGCCTTCCGGTCTTGAGTCCGATACTCTAACCACTAGGCTACCCACGGCCCCTCCATATAAGTAAATCACATGATCGAAACCATTTGCTTAAGGATGAGGGAGCTATAAAAAAAAATCCTCTTTTATGCGTTCCATTTGAACCGTACAGATACCCACTACTCAGCAGATGAAAAGTACGCTATTTTAATGCCATTTTCCAGTGGCAGGTGCCGTCGCCCAAAGCCCTCGTGTAACTGAACAGTGCAACGTTAGTATTCACTCACTCCAGGGACAGTTGATACTGTGACTAAATTGAAGAGAGGGGGAAATGACATGTATTGATCAAAAAATAGTTAAAGGGAGCATTGCCAACATAGTGATTGTTTAATAACGATGCAACACGAATGGTATTGGTGAAGGACCTCATAATTTTGAACATTAGTGAAGGGACGAGGATGGCACATAGGCTGCTCCTCCAAATTACCCCATCATAACAACGGGAGGACTTTAGGGCCCGACAGATTTAACTTGCATCATCCTGCCACCAAAAGACGGGTTTTCAGTGTCACTGGCTCCAACTCATGATACGACGACCACGAATTGGAAACCATGACCTCTTAGTCCAGGGGTGGCAAACTCAAATGACCTCGCGGGTCACTTCGGAAGAACTTTACACACAATCCCGCGGGCCGCATATAAAAATATATATCTTTATATTAAATTTTGATTCATTACAAATATTTGTTGGAGTGAAAATTTAAAAAAGACTGATATATTATTATTGTTTTCAATGTTTTTCATATATATGCAAACATAGATAATATAATAATAATAAAGCAAAGATCAAATAATATTTAATTTATTTAATTAGAGAGATATCTGTTTCTCAACTCTTTCATTTAGTTTTTGCAAGTCGAACTCAATGCATGTGTATTTGCGTATCGTAATTGATGTTGCAGATTTTCGTGCCTTAAGTCTGAGCAAGATTTAGATATATGTTTGATAAATTTCAATTTACAAAAAAAAAAGAGAGAGAGAGAGAGATAAAGATTCACAGTAACACAAGCAATTACAGTACAATTAATAAAAGTTATGGGATTTATTTTTTGAAAAAAAAACACTTTAAACAAAAAATATTGTACAAAATAATCGAATTTTGTAAAGTTGTAAGGAATTTCGCGGGCTTCAAAATTATTCAAGTCAAGCCACATGCAGCCCCGGGCCATGGGTTGGACAGCCCTGCTCTAGTCTATTGCAGCGACGCACTATAGCCAAATATTTTGATTCAAGGAGCAAATTATTTTCAAGGATAGACGTTTCCTAAATTTTAACAATGTTGTTTTTTATAAATGTTTTCAAGTGAATATTAACACGTATTTATTTAAAGTTGCAAATACATATAGAAATATAAGTAAGCATTCCCGAAGAAGAAATTCAACGCTTAAAAGGAGCAAATATATAAGTAGACATTTGAGAAAAAATGACAATTCAAAATTTTACTACCCAAACATGACTTGGCCATTAAAAATCACTAGTATCAATCTTATGAAATAGAATAAATGCTTGTCTATGAAACTCTACGAAAGTAATCTCGGAATAAATAGGTTTAATAAATTCATCAATTTGTTATTAATGTGGTCCAGGTTCTACTTATATTAAAACTTATGCTACCTTAAATAATCAAAGTATTCCGAGAATATAATAAATACTTCCTGAATACTAGGTTTTAATTAAATAAATCCTCGAATTGGCATTAATTATGAAAGGATAGTAATATTGCTTTGTTAGCTATTAATTTATTGTAGAATTCTATGCATTTCTGAACACTTTATATACAATAGCATACGGGTGTGTATTCATAAATTTTGCACATATGTTAAGACTTATTAAAATATGAATGGAATTGGATTATAATATATAGTTATAATCTCTATGGTAATGTAAAAGAATAAGTTAGTGTGTTTGATAATATCAATATACATTCAGTTGAGATTTACAAATCTGGGCCACAACCCTTGAATTGTTGTCATATCTTTTAAACACTTAGTGAGACATTTTCGATATAATCAGTATGTAGATGATCTAAAAAGATAGATTTATATTAAAAAACTACATTTATATTAAAAATTAGAATATAAAATCACGTAAATTTATGAGATGAAAATCTCTTTCTAATTGTTTTCAGATATTAAAGTATTATTTTTCTTTGAAGGGGGGAGGGGGTTGTATGAAACGAAATTAGAGTATTTTCTTATCTAAATTATAAAATTATTTGAGATTATTTTATGTTTTTGAAGATATAAATGCAAAAGATGTGTAGAAGTTTGAGAACATTTTGTAATATAAGATAAATTTAAATTTTTAATCTGCAAATAATCCCAGCCCGGGTGAATGAGTGTGTGCTGATTAACGTCACTCAATACGACAACATGAAGGCTATCGATAACGGACCTTGTAATTTTGAAACTCGTTTAGTTACGAGAATGATCTCAGTTGGTAACCCCTCTCCAAACTATCACTTCACGCCACAATGGGAGAACTGTTTCCAGATTTAACGTGCACCACGGGTCTTGAGAGACACTAGTGCTTGAACTCATGACAGACCTCTTCGAGTTCATGACCTAGACCACAAGGCTAACGTGGCATTTATTACCACTATCTGAATACATGAGTTAAAAATCTTTTTTAAACAACTAAATTTAAAATTATATGCTTGTACGTGCCTATCCGTTTGTAAAATTAAGCTAATTCTTTTCAAGAAAATTATTTCCATGAAAATTCCATGAAGATGTTTGGCTAAAATAATTAAATACTGTCCAAAATAATTTGCAACGAATGGAGCTGATTAAAAACAAAGTTTTTACTTAAATATATAAACGTATTTCCAATTTATGAGAATTCATCATATCATTAATTATGCACGCAAATATTTGATCATCAACAAGTCAATGCATATGATTTAAAAAAAAAAAAAAATATGAATTAGAGAAGTATTGGATAACATTCTTTTTTTACAAATATATCGCTTTCAGAATGATATTGAAACGCAAGGAAAAGAAATATGCAGGGGAAAGAAGTAAAAAGACTCAGTTCCTGATGTTTGATCAAAACCTTGTGCAAAAGCTCTAGGATATTGGGGTGGTCTTTCTTCAACGCAGGGCCTCTTTCTTTAACCAGTTTACATTATCCTTTCCCCGTCATATTAGGGGAAGGGGCGTCCACCCCTCACCGCCACTGGGTAAACGCCACCTGGGAGTGACGGGGCCGAATGAAATATGAAGGCATTAAATTTCGGTCGGACATCCAGCGTGTGTTTCTTTTATGAGACGGAGGGGGGATCGCTAAGTGATTTTCGCGGCGCAGGTATTTTTCTAGGTTTGTTCTTCTGTCCTCTGTGACTTCAGTCGCGTGTTCTCGTGATCGTAAAAGTCTATTGGTTGGTGCGAAGCACATGGGGTAGTGGTATCGATAAAAAGCTCGTTCTGTTTCTTCTAAGAGGGAGGAGTAATGAACTGGGTGAGAATGGTTTATTAAAGGAATAGATAGTGAGTGATATTGATACGATAGAAGGTAGGCTACCAGGGAAATGCTTTTTCCCCCCTTTAACTCTGGAAATATGAAAGTACGAAATAAAAGTATGAAAATAAAAAGTACATCATTAGCTTGTGATGAACATGATTAAATGTATTTTTTAAAAATCACGTAAAAATGGCAAACAATTTAATCATTTAGAGTCCTTTGAAAATCCACAGCCCATTTATATTTGAGAGCTTCCAATATACAAAGAGGTAGGAAAGTTTATTGGAAATTTATTTATTGAACTAAATTTTTTTAATCCATCATAGTTAAAAGATATTATCTGCCTGATATCCAAGCCATTTTAGAAATTATTACATTACGTTCCCTTTTTTTCTGTATACTTCGATTATTGCTTCGATCTTTATCCTCGTTATCAATTAAAACATCATCAATATACGAGGGGTGGCAAGGTAAAAATGAAGACAATGTGAAAAAAAAACCGTGATAAGAATTTAATTAGAATCGAACTAAGGATATTTGATTTTAAAAAGTCCATGTTATTTGACCTACAATTTTTATGTAGTCTTAGAGTAGTCTTAAAGCATTAAAATATTTTATCTAAGTTTGTTAATTTTTTTAATAAAATATTTTAAGCATAAATATTTAGTTTTATATTAATAAATTGACACTTGTGCCCTTATTTATAAATAGGAATTTTATTTAAAACACTTATATTCATATTTATATCGTAGGTATCAATAATCCTTTTATTTTTGTACAAATGGCACGAAGAAATAGTTTAGGTAGAGTTCAAGCGGACACTTACTACTTAAAAGGATTAATTTCAATTAAGTGAAAATAACAATTTTAAAATACTAAATCTGTTTCTGTTTGAACCATGTTTGTTTTCTAAAAAACTAAACATCGTAATTAATATTTTTAATGATAAATAAAATAAATAATTTAAGAAAATGTAGTTTTCAAGCTTATTTGAAATTGTATTGCTTTCCTAATGAAGCATTTAAGATGACTTTATTACATTAAAAATGCAGTCTTTTAAATATATAGATAAATTTCATGTGAAACATTAATATGAATAAATTCTATTAGACAATTTTTCAATATGACTTTTATTTGCAACTAGAATGTTGGATATTATACCAATATTTTCCCCCAAACTGCTTTTTTTTTCAATATTAAATTGAAGAAAATATACTTTAAATAAAGGATTTCTATCAAAATTTTCTGCAATTTAACTACACAAATATATTTTATTCTGCATAAAAACAATTCTGGATTTACACTGTTATCTTAAAAACTTTAATTGAAGCATTGAAAGCGCATATTCCTGGAATAAATATAAAAATTAAAAATGAATATCTTTTTAATCCTCTTATTTATAATTCAAGATTTACTCAGAAGAAAGTTAAAATGAATAAGAATATTTTTTTTCGAATGATTTTCAAACAGTGAAATGTTTTAAATATTAAATAAAATGCTAATCATTTATTTAAGTTTTTAAGCTTACATTTATAGTTAAGTTTAATATTAAAATTTTACTTAATTTCTTTTACTTTCTTAGCAATATTTCCGTTCTTTTTCAGAAAAATAAACATTTATAATAATTGTTTAGCTATTTGTAATTAAAAAGCAAACATTTGCTATTAGAAAGTGTTTACAATTTTGATATTCCAAGAAACCCATTTACATATTAGAAAAATTCATATCTTTTAGTATTAATTAAATAAGTTGTTCCTAGAAAGGTCTTATCAAAACATTGCAAGAAATCCAAGTATTATTTATTATTTATCCGAGTATTCATTGTGATAATTAAAAATTATTATCTTGATCGAAAATTTCAATTTCTAGATTACTTTTTTTTTTATCTAAAAGGGTTATCTAAAGGATTTTTTTAATCTTAAGTCGGTCTATTAAACTGTTGATGATTTCGAAACTTAATCTATATAAATGAATATTTTGAAACTAGGAAACAATAAATCAAATTTCAACGTATAAAAAACTGCATTGTTAATAATTTTTGAATTACTAATGTTAATATTCTTTAATGAAAGAAGCATTACTATAGGTAATGATCAATTTCCCATTATTATATGCCTTCTGGTATTTGTTAAAAAATTGATGAAGAAAATCAAAGATAACTTTTTCAAGCATTTTCAAGTTCATCCATGTAGTTAAGATATCTTAAATTTAAATTAACGTCAAAATGATCGTTATCAAAAATTAATATAATAAATTTTCAAACTTTAGAAAGCGCTTAAGGAGTTTTATAAAATATTGTTTATTTTACTTACCGCAATGCGGCTATCACTTTAGCTATGGATAAATTATACATTATCACTTTTCAAATATCAGCCTTCATAAATTGAGAAATTGATCAAAAATATGTTATAGTAATTAATAGTTATGTGTGTGCCTGTTGAGGATAAATGTAAAGATTAAATGTAAAAGTTTGGATGCGAAATTTATTTATCCATTACAAACAATGAAGTGTACACTGAACAATTTAATAACCATGTAAAAAAATAAGGTAATTTTGTAATAGTGCAAAATAAAATTTGTTACCAATAAAAAAAAAATTGTGTTATAGATTCAAATGCAAACCTCTAAAATTTTTAAAATGAAATTTTAGAAATTTTTGCATCATATTTTCAGAACCCAATACCAAATTTATGACACATTTTAAACCTTAAAATTTAAAATAAACACGCGGCTAATATTTAATACTCCAATATTTATATTTAAATAAAAAGTTTATGCCGCTTAAGAAAGTTTATATCGCATCGTTAACTACATTAGAGCGAGTAAAATACAATATTCATATGCTGAAATTCTCAAAGGCTTTTATTCAACGAAAATATTATGAAGTTGAAGAGCTTTTTAATATTTAAAGTGCGACCGAGCAGTTAAGATTGATTAATCTTTCACTTTCCGCACAACGAAACTGGAGAACACCCTTGTTTGTGGAGAACTGTGTAGCTTCATAATAATGAATTGTTGCAATGTATGGATGAAGCAGTTTCAGGTGCTTCTTCTCTCAAACAATTTCTTTTAAATGATGTTACATTTTCAGTTAACAGCAGAAAGGTAATACTACATGGTTATTGATTACTTTGAACACGAGTCTTGATTAATAAAGGTTTATAAAGTTCAAAAAAGTGTTATTGCGAGTTTCATTAATGTAAAAAAAAATCAGACAATTTCTGTTCATTACAATTTTTATAAATATCATATTTTTAATTTCCTAATATTTCTTGCAGGAAAATAAGTATTAAAAAGAAAAATATAATAAATAAATAAGTTCAATGAGTTTTACATATAAAATTACAGCAAATATTTTAAAGATTATTTTTAAAATTTAAAAATATTCTACTTAAACTTTGATTTTTAAAAGAATATAAAGAATTGGAGGTAAAATTCTGTTTTAAAATGATTAGAAACAATAAATTAACAATATAATTTATAACAATAATATAAATTAAATGAACATTAATTTTCTAAAATTATGCTAGGTGAATGTTTTGCATAATGCTCACATTACTGCACACACAACATTTGTAAAAATGAAGAAACTATAGAATACATTTAAAGTAGTATTGAGTTTGTTTTATTCTGTTTGATTTTAACAATGTTATTCCTCAAAGGTTACTGTGTTATTTGGCGCGAAATATTATAATAGGAAATGTACTATGTACCCCTATTTTAGTTATTTTTCCAAAGTCATTGGATCCAGAAATGGAATTAGATTTATCTAGGTTGACTTTACAAACCCATTAATAGATCGATTTACCCCTGAATATTTAAGTTAGCATTTGAATATCCTCTGAAAAAAGAATTATGTATCATTAAAAAATAATGCAAAGTTAAAATTAATATGCTTTGAGTAAGTAGGTAGATATTAAGAATATTGTTACGTAGATCCGAGGGTTCGAGGATTTTATGCAAAACAGTCACAAAGAAAATAAACAGTTCTTATGAAGCGATGCTAATTTACTATCAAAAATCTAATCTTTTAAATACAGGATTCAGCAGCAATATTCACAGCGTAAATAACCGAAGGTCTTCACACCTTCAACAGCAATCAAACACAATAACCAGTGTTAAAAAATACACGCACAAGTAAAGATTATTCACAAGCACAACCAAGGTAATCAAAATAATCATCACTACCCGCTGGTTTAATCTAGACTCCTCGCCGTCCTGGCGAGCATCTTATTTATAGGCGCGACATAAACTTCCAGAAATATAGCCGCTCGTAACATAAGTGGAGAGATCCACTACTTTCTAGAAGATTCCAGAGGGTTCCGAACTCGCCAAAATGGTCGCCAATGACGCCAAAATGGTCGCCAAAAATGATGCCAACGGCTCTACCGCCAAGATTTTGCCAAGTTCTCATTGAGTCGCCATTATAACGTAAGGGGCGGCATTGCTTGTGAATGGTACAATTTTAACATGCAATAAACATAACAGAGTAATATAAATGCATTAAAAACTCAAATACAAATTATTTACACTATTTACACAAAATTCGTAACAATATAATAACATTAAAAATGGAATATTTGCCTTTGTGTGTGTACTTATGTAATAATCTTTCGTTTAATACAATCCCTTCTGTACTTTTTAAGACTTAATATTTGTTAAATTAAACATAGATACACGCAAATTTGAAATTTAAATATTTTCAAGGCTTTGTCTTGTTTCACGAAAATATGATGACATTAGTATTTGCAATTTAAATATATTTTTAAATATATGTAAGTAATATATATATTCTTATTACAAACTTTAAAAGTGAATCGTAACTATCAAATTAATAGAAAACCATTCAGAATCATATCGACAGAAAAAATATTCATGAAGGTACTAGTTTTTAAAAAAATGCACATTGTTTCTTGAAAATAATCGTTTATTAAATCTACGATAACTTAAAATAGATCCAATGCCGAAATCGGGTCTTTTACGGAAAATTCCTTCAAAATCGTGCGAAGAAAAAATTTTAGAAAGAACTCGAATGATCCCAGTATTCATAAGTAAAAATAGAAGCAACACTGAAGTGTTCTCGAGGGGCCCGTTTCTACCCAACTTGCATGATCATGCAATAAAATGAGAGGCGCTACATTGATCTTAAAAAAAAAAGGGCATTTCAAATTTGGAAAAAAAAAATGCTAGAATGTAAAAAAGTAAAACATTTCCCATTGCTGTGAATATATGTTGCCGTAAAAATAATACGAGCCCAAAAGAAACACTGCTTCAAGTTACTATGAAAAAGTGTGAACATAAGAAAGTTATTTAAAATATTCTTAAGTTGACTTCTGGAAAAATATAATTTTCTTAAGGAAGATAAATGCAGATTTTATTTTTTATGTGTAGACTTCCAAAAACAGATACAATTTAATACATATATTAGGGATATTATACAAGGATATGAGTTTAGATACACATGAATAGATACACAAGTTTATATATATATATGTATTTATATATATAAAACTAAATTCTTGTAGTAATACGGCAATAATAATTTGATTCCTTGTAGAAATTAAGTAGAATTGAATTAAATTGGAATTTTGAAAATTAAATTTTCTTTAAATTTAATGTAAAAAAAATAATCTGGAGCTTTAACATTGGTTTGAACACTGTAGAAATATTTATTTTATACTGTTTTTTTTTTTCTTTCTATTAAAAAAAATTCAAAGGACATTATCTATAGGTATAGGTATTTTATTAGAGTATTACACACCTTCATAATAAAGGACACAAATCACAATGACAGACATTTTTCACGAACATTACTGGAATGATATTTCCTGGCATAATTCTCATATTTTGTTCAAATTATTACATTTTTATTGTTTGATGATTGAAAAATAGTGTGTTGTACTTTTTCTTGCTTATGTCTTTTTGACAGTGTATCTTGTGATACACTGTTGGCTTCATACCTATTTTGATGAACTTTTTTAGGTAACATTTGATACTTTTCCTTTCAACTCAAATGTATTAAGTTCATCACTTTTCTCAAATTTACTCTTGCTATCACGATTAATATCCATTATTTCATCAAGTTCTACAATTGCCTTAAAAAAGAAAATATGTATAATAAATGGATTTTATACCAATGGGAGTCATAGTAAGTGATGGTGTATTAATAAAATATACATATTCTGATATGGGCAGATTAGGATTCTTAACCCTTTATCTACCGCATTATGATTTACTGCAGTTTTTTTCATGCAATATATATATATATTTTGTTTCTTTGAATCACTACATTGAAAATTAAAGGATATACATAAAAAAAATCCTAAATTTTTTAGCAAATCTAATTCGTTAGAGCTAATTAAAGATATTCAGCTGTAAAGTTAATTGTATACACTGTTTACTCAAAATAATGGTCAAATCATTTTCTAAATTCCTCATTAAAAAGCAAAAAAAAAAAACAAAAAAAAATTAAGACACTTAACTTTTGACATTAATTATTTTTTCGGGACAAAAATGATAATCTTTGCAATCCGCTAAAAACGCAATTTCTGCTATAAAACTATTCGCCTTTGCCGCTAAAATATTCAGCATGGAACTCTTGCTGCCATATATCTCGGAAGAGTCGATATCAAAGAATATTCCTGCTAAGTATTGTCATATTCGTAAAAAATGATTATTCTATGTTATTTTAAAGTGAGTGGTACTTATATAAGTACCGTCGGTAAATAATGTTTCTGAAAATGACATTTGTCTTAAAGTAACGCACATTTGAAACGTTGTAGTTCAGTTAATTGGATTTTTGAAGTGATGAATTCTAATGGCTCGATTTGCCGAAGAGTGAACTTGAATGAACGGCACGCTCGGGAATGTAACGCTCATTCCGCCTATTTTCGGCTTCATTACCCCCTAAAACATACATACCCCTAAAAAAGGAAAGGAGGAACGTTTCTCCCCGCCACTCTGAAACCGGTTGGTTGTCCCCCCCCCCCCCCACCAATAAAAGTAAAGTTCCTAGCTTCGATCTAAGTGGGGCTACTTCACCTCTTTCTAGGACAGGGGTGGCCAAACCAAATGACCTCGCGGGCCACTTTGGAAAAACTTTACAATCCCGCGGGCTGCATATATATATATTTATATTAGATTTGGATCCATTGCAAACATTTGTTGGAGTGAAAATCTAATTCAGGCTGATATATTATTATTGTTTTCATTGTTTTCATGCATACAAACATAGATAGTACAATAATGCAATGGTTAAATAATGTTCAATTTATTTAATTAGTGATATATGTTTCTCAACTCTTTCACTTACTTTTTGCTGGTCGATCTCAATGCATGTGTATTTGCGTATCGTAATTGATGTTGCAGATTTTTGTGCGTTAATTTCGAGCAAGATTTATGTTTGATAAATTTCAATTTGGAAAAAAAAAAAAGATTCACAGTAACAGAAGCAGCATGATAAAATAATAACAGTTATGGGATTCATTTTTTACAAAAAAAACCTCTTTTTAAACAAAAAATATTGTACAAAATTGTCGAATTTTGTAAAGAATCTTGCGGGGCGCAAAATTATTCAAGGCGGGCCACATTCGGACCTACGGGCCGGGGGTTGGACACCCCTGTTCTAGGGGAAGGAATGCGGGATTTTTTCTTATCCTAGTTGAAGCATGAAAATGAAACGTAATATTTTTAAAAAATAGGCTTAGAGAGAAATAGAAATCCTACACTAAAATTAAACATAAGATGTAGAAAAAGGACAAATTTTTATACAACTAAGTAATTAGTATTATTATCATTAGGAATATTGTAGTGATCTTAAGAATAAAAATCTATTTTTTGTAAGCGAATCGAAATAGCAATGAACAAATAATTCTATTAATCACATTACTTAAATATACTTTGAGTCTGAAAAGAAAATTAAAACAATTAAAAATTTAAAATAACAAAATTAAGTATACAGGTGTTAAGAAAAAGTTACATTATAAATAATTTAAATACAAGAGAACAAAATATAATTAAGAAGACTTTCTTTAACAGCAGCACCGGATATATTCGTACAAAACTCCCATACAATGGCAAAAGAGCTAGTATAAGCCAGAGATTATGTGATATAAATCTTCTGATTGAATCCATTTTTAAAGGTTTTGACCTACATTTCTCTCTTTCAACTCCCTGTCATACTATGTATCCCTTTGCTTAAATTCATGGATTGAATTAAATATAGTTAAATTACAACCAAAATTCAGAAAGCCGGATCGGATTTTCTGAATAAATTACCTATAATTTTATAAGTGGGAATATTAAAGTAGAGTTTCCAAAAGACAAATCAAAACCTTTAATTGATTCTTTTAAAATCAAAATTCAATTTAATTATATCAAATGATACAAATGAAGCACGAGGAAGTACGGAACAACGCTTGACGGAGTTTTTTTTATATATAGATATTTAAATAAAGTTTTGAATCTAAAGGATTTATAACCTTTTTCAGCTTCCATAAACCTATAGTTTTCTTCTTAGAGTACAATAAATTCCCAAATATGATTGTATATTTCGCACAAAAATATTACTTTACGAGTACAGACATATGAATAAATAATTTTACAGGATAATACTAACACATCTCCTTGTTTTTTATTCACCTAGCTAAACCTTGAAATAACATTATAAAATGTGAAGTTATCACTTCTATCGTGTGGTCATAAGCACACATACTTTTTTTTTATTTAATCGTCAAAGAAAAAAAATGAAAAGTTCTTAAAAGTAGGCAAATATAATTTCAGTCAAATAATTCACTGGAATTATGATTTTTATCATGTACATTAAAAATAATTATTTAAAAAAATGGACTGGGGTGACTCTGTCCCCCCGCATCGACTACTAACGTTAATATCGCCTTCTCCCAGGTACCATCGGCTCTTTTACATAGTGTTCACGCTGGTCTTCAGTAACAAAAGGACTCGAAATCCGTGACGAAACAAACGTTTACCACGAATTCATGTTCACGACCCCAAGGACTCTTCTACGTCTGTCCATCATCCACGAGGACATTTTTCGAGACTTCAATCTCGAAAAATGGCGGCTGTTCCTCACATTGATGTACTGTGGAGGTTTAGAAAAAAGCAGCCCATCTCGGGTCTGTACTTCTCAATTAACTTTAAATGAAGTGAACGAGGTGTTTCACCGATAGATCCCTATTTTGATTCTATTCGTAAATGTATCGTTAAAAAAGAATTGACACATTCCAAACACTAGTACAGAACGAACGAAAAAATCCTTGTTTCCTCCTTACTATAAAATTGGGAGAACAGAATTAGAAAATTTTCTAAGGCATATTTGCTGTTTTAGAAATTTATAAAAATACATTCGGAACTCTATATAACGAAGTCGATAAATGCCGGAAAAAGTTCGTTACATGGAAAATTCATTACATAGAAGAGTTCATCTCTTTTAATATACTTTATAAACCACATAATGCAAATTTTAAATTCATAAACACTATATATAGAAAAAAGTAATTATTTACACCTTTTTCAAAATTAATATACGTTTATTTTATTTATCTTACCCATCAAAAAAGAAAGAAAGAAAAACTGCAAGGAAAACAAGAAAAAAAGAATGTCGAAGAATTCACTGCATTTTGAATGTTAAGGAAATAATTTTATATTAAAATTAATGAATTTTAAGGACATTTCCTAATTTAAAACATAAAAGTAATATTAAACATACATTATTTTATAACTAGGACACGGGAGAACTCCATTGTGGGTGAAAGAGGACATCGAAGATGTTTCTAGTGAACTGAGCAATGGGGGTTAAAGGTTGCACTTCTTGAATGAAATATCCAGAGCTCTATTGCTGTCGGTGAGTTAGGATCTAATAATACCAGTTCAAAATTTATGTTCACCATAAAATGTGCTAAAGAGAGAATAACTTGAAATTTTTTCAGAAATACTTTAGAAAAAAGGGAGAACAAAAATCGAATTACAAAAAAAAAAAGTTCGTTATATAGAAAATACACTTCACTATAGAGAGATTATTTTACGAATTAAATCGTGAAATGTTCAAGGTCTTAGGAAAACCCTATATAGAAAATTTCGCAGTATAAAGGTTCGACTGTATATGATTTTACCACTATCATAAAAATTCACTACAGATAGTAGTTAAGCAATTTTTTTAAAAGTATAATTATCTATATTTATTAGTGTTATTGTTTCATATATAAACATAACTACTATGTACTGCATTCCAAATCTAGAAAAACGTTTCTAATAAGGATTTGAAGAAACCCTTGGGTAGTTTTTTGCTAGGTATTTTTAATCTTTGTTTAATTCGCTTTTGATGTATTAAAAGAATGGATCGAAATGAAATAAAATTCGTAATTAAATAACATAAAATTAGTACAACACAATTACAGAATTTTAGAAAAAATCATAAGTTTTAGCTTCAAACTCATCATTACGTTAATATAGTTTTAATACACTTACAAAAGGCCTCCACGTTCTTCAGAAAAGCAATCACATTAATAACTTTTAATTAATTTCTCTTAAAGAGACAAAGTACGATTCAATTGGCGAAAATCGGTCAAAAATAAGATGTTATTCGCAAATGCAAATAGAATTCGAAAACTCTAAAATAAAAAAGTACAGTTATAATAATTTTTATGTTAATTTTCACATACATTCCAATGGCAAATAAAAATTTTAAACTGATTTATTTAATAAAGAAAAAAAAACCTAGTTTATCTTCATTGAAAATGCTTAAGATTTTTATTTGTTGTGCTAAATTCTTTGATATTTTTTTTCTACCTATTGCCATATAACAAAAGTTAGTATGCATTTTTGTATCAAAGCAATAATTACTTTTTTTAAATGTTGAATTTAAAATTTATACATTTTTTATAAGGAATTTTCAATAAGCATTCAAAAGCTTTTTACGATTACAGTGTTGCTCACAGGAATTTCCAGGTCGGAGTTCCAGGGTCTGAAGTCCACCATTCTCATATCATGCTACAATATGCCACCCAACATATTCTTTTGATTTGGACAATTTTCGGTAACAAAAAACAGTAAAAACATTAATTATTGAATAAATAATTAGCATTAATTATTAAAATGATTTATAAACAGCAATTGAATTTTACGTATTATATACACAGGATTATAATCAATCGCAAAAAAATCAAGGGGCTTGTGGAGGTCCTGACTTGCCCCCCCCCCCCTGGGGGGGGCCACGGTATGGTTATCGTTCATGTTACCAGAAAACATATTCCAACTCTTATTATACATAGTTTGACATACTTGTACGAATCAATTTTCATGTGTGTACGTCAATTAATGTAGAAATTAAACTTCTTCAATAATCTAATAATTCTTTAAATTGTTGATTTTAAATTTCCTTCATAATGTTTTAAATTTTTCATAAAAAAAAATAAATAAATGGTTAGCTGTTTGTAGTACTTTGCGTGAACCTGTTTTACGCAACATATATATATACATATATGCGTGTCACAAGCCCCCCCCCCACAAAAAAAAAAATTCATTAAATTAAAGATTTTTCTTATAAATCGTACCATGACCTCTTAAATAAAAATCTACTTATGAATTATAACTTCTGCACACACAAGAAAAATCTTAGATAAAATATTATTCGACACACTTCGATTTTATTTGACTAAGTCGATAAAATCAACAAAACTATTATATATATTTATACAAATATACTTATACTGAAGACAAAAAAAATGAGTCAAAGCTTTCGTAAAATGATACTATAAGCATCTTGCATTTAAAAATTAATTTTTTTTTAAAAAAAAAGCAACTGTTCTACAATTTTAATTGCTTATAATTTACAAATTACTGCCTTATTTCACAACATATATTTTCGATATCAATACAAATTTTTTTATAACTAAAAATATCTGAAATTCGAGATTTTATTTCTGAAAAACTTAAGCATCCTGGATCTCAGAACTGCTCTAGTGAAACCCTTACAATTAGACAAGCAATCATAAAAAACGCCATAAAATTATTTAAAAACATGTTAACTCTTTTAGCAAATTGATCCCGAGTGTTGCGAAAAATATTCTCCTCTAATTTAACTTTTCATAGAACCAGATCAATTTGAATACACTCTGCTTTAAAACAAGTAAAACAAAAATTAAGTCTCAATTCCTACTTAGATCAACAAAGAAAATTTTATTTTAGCTACTTTTTATTAAATAGTTACAATTAATATAAATATGTATATACATATGAAAGAATCACAACATTAAGTGGTAATTAATTTTTATTCATTATCATTAAAGTATCGTATTGTCATCCCAAACAATCGTGTATATAAAATTTCAGTTCAACTGAATGCTTAAAACGTGAGAAAAAAAAACCTTTTCAAGTTTTGATACAGGTTGCCAAAAGGTTCGCTAAGTCGCCAAAAATGATGCCAACGTTGCTGTAATTGTAATTCTTTAAATAATTAATTTTAATCAATTAATTTTTATTAAAGTATTGTATTATCATCCAAAATAATAGTGTATATAAAATTTCAGCTCAATTGAGGGCTTTAAAATGTATTTTATTAACGATTGAAAATTCCACCAAGATAAATAAATAAATAGAGAGTGTAACCTAAAGTAGGAATTGAATAAAAAAAATGTATATTTATATCTTTTTTAAAAATTTAAACTAATATTAAATCTTAACTAATATTTAACCATGTAAACCTCCGATATGCATTTCGATTTGTTCGAACTATTATCAATTTAATAATTGGTTCAGCTTCTTTCAACAACCCGTAAGTAAAACAGAGGACTGTTCGGGTCAGCCAATCACAGAAGCCCCTGCCGACATCAAAGTAAACTCATTTATCCATTCAACATTTTCCCATCTCCTCACAAGAACTACTTTGCTGTACCTGGGTTGGCTAAGCCTCGCTCCGCCTACTTTTTGTGTGTGTGTGTGTGATTGCATAGAAAAATCAAAACTCATAATTAAAGCACTGTAAAACTCTTATTTCAATGTTTTTACCCCCAGATTTAAATAATATACTACGTGTGTTTTTAATAATAAAGCAATTTTTATTTTTTCATAAACTACAACAATAAATCTGTTGCATTTAGTTATTTTATGGAGCAATGAGCAGTTTGGAAGCAAACTAGCGCCTTAATTCTTGAAGAGGAAATTAGGATTCGAGAGAACAAAGTGCTCCTCAATCGAATTATACTTAATTTTTAAAATAATTCTATCATTTATTTATTCATGGCGAAATAATCTAATAAAAAATGTAATACCATCAATCTTTTTTAAGGATTTTCGTATAAAACAACTATAAATTAGGGTTAACATAATTTTAAAAATTAAATGTAAAAATTACATATCTCTTTATATTTACTCTAAAATTTATCATTAGATATCACTATGCAAAACATCAACCTCGAATGAGCTACATGTCTGAAAATTGAAAATTACAATATAAGAAATATAATTAGTAAACTGCTTATTTTTAAAAGGTTTTAAGTTTGGTAACATCTAACCATTCGCTTTATTAATAATTATGCTAATAAATTCCGTTCCAAAGTTTTAAGTTTCAATTTTTTAAGTAAAATAAGGAAATAGAATATTAGTTGTTTGATGAACTATTATTTGTTATTTTCCTTAAAAATTTTATTCCGAATGATAATCAGTGGTTCCAAAGCCATGAATTTTGTTGATATTTTATTAAAATATTAAAAAAAACTTGATTTACTTTTTTAATGATCAATTCCTAAATTTAGGAATGAATTAAGGATTAAAAAAACTAAACACAAGAAAATCAGTTAAAGTTTTCGTTTCAAAAATGAATACTTAAGCTAACATCATTGACTTAAGGTTGAATTTTACATCCATTACTTATTTTAAATGTGTGGTTTAAGTGAATAAAAATATTGCTGCAAATCAATTTCATAAAAAAAATTCAAAATTGATGAGCGTATCCTTATTCTTGTTGCTAATGCCACTAAGCTGACAATGTCGGATCGAGGCCTACGAAATTCATCGCTTGTCGTTAGCTGTAACTTTGAGCACCATACAGGTGACGGCACGTTTTGGCTCGGTCTCGCCTCAATTTTGAGGGAGAACATCCTGGGGGTGGTCAGGGGCCGCCCACTTCTCTTCCTCTTCCACCAGTCTCACGAGATAACTTGTGGCTCGACGGCTATTTAGAGCACCCAGATGCCACAAATGCACTATACATTTACAAACATCCATGCCTTCACCGGGATTCGAACCCAAACCCAACGACACAGCAGTCAGCGTCCCTAACCGCTATACCGGATAGGCGACGAAAGCATTCTTAATATATTTTAATTCCAAAATCAATTAAAGAGCACAACCATGTAAATTTTTTATATTAAAAATAAATATAAATAATTAATCGATTAAATTTATCAAATCAAATTATTCCCGTGTATTTTATGATTAATTTATGAAATGTGTTTTCAAATACGGTCACATAGTATTTTATTACATTTTTATTTATCTGTAACACGTTTAGTTAAAACAAAAGTAGAAGTAAAGGAAGATACCAAGTTTTTATCATTATTATTATTGCTTGTACCTAACTGAAGACAAGTCTACCCATGATCAGTGTTGAATTATTTTTCTTTCTTTAATAGATCGTCTGGTGCAGGGTTTTTGACATCAGACAATACAAAATATTGTGTTTTTCTTCTTCCCAGACAAAAATTTTAAAATAAAGACCTACATATATGATATTTATTTTAGATAGATGTTTTTGATTTCTAGCTTTCAAACTGACCGACGAGGCGAATAAAATGCATGCGGTTTGGAAAAGGTAGAAAAAACATGAAAAACTACATATTTCTTTTGAAAATTTGTGCACACAAAACAGAAGAATATAATCAACAGTATTCTCGAAATTGACTGGTGAGGATGAAAATTTGCTTGCAAAATTAATTTTCTAGACAAAAATGTTAGATGGTGTGTATGATCTTCTGTTTTGTTCTAAAATAAAATGTATACATACATTAAATTTTTTGTTGTTGTGAAACTATTGAGCAATAAAGCGTCTGGCCGAATGGAAAAATAATGTAAGTAGCCATAGCCATTGATTCTAATTCCTCTGTATAAGGGCACAAAAATCAGAATCCTTTCAAACAAGAATACAAGAGCTAAAAGTATTTAAAAAAAAAAAGAATTTCTCTATCTAAATCTTTACCATTTTTGCATAAAATAATGATATAAATTATTAATGAAATAAAATCTTATCTAGAAATAACATCAAATAACGCTCTATCTTTAAATGTATATAAATGCATTGCACATTTATCAGTTTATCACTATCGGACAGTAAAATGCATGTAAATCTTAAAAAGATCTATGAACAGCATCTAATTTAGCCTTCTACTAAACCAGAAGTTCAAAAAAAAAAAAAAAATTATTTTTACTATTTTAAATACCTCAAATACGAGAGCAATAAATATTGTATTAAAATGTATCAAGATTGAAAATATCTATTCTGAAATTTACTAATTTACTTAATATTTACTTTTATATTTAATAAGTATTATTGCACAGACAAACTAATAGTCAGATTTTTATAGTTTTTGAGTCATTATAAATATATTTGTAAAAAAACAATACTTCTAATAAAATTGAAAATCTTAAATAATATTTTATCAAAAATATGCAGGAAATTTCGCTATTTATTATGTTTTAGTTTTTATTTGCATACAAAAAGATTATAATTTTTTAAAGAAATCTATGCCTTTGACCACAATAAAATAGCGTTTTTTTTTTTTTAATTTTGAGATTGAAAAGCAGTAAAAATATGACAAGGAAGATTTAAAATATGTTCTAATACAGCTAAATATTACTGGATGTTTTTGAAACAGAAATTAATATGTTTTCAAATTTTATTTTTATGTCAAACTTTTTTTCTTCTACTATATAGAGTGCTTAACCTATATTTCAATAATAAAGCTCTATTCTTTTCTGCCTCTCCCTCTCTCTATCCCCCTCTCTCTCCTTCCCCGTCTCTATACATATTACCCAAAAAACTAAAGTCAAAAAATAAATATAAAAATATTATCTTAGTTTATGTGAAATAACTAACTATTTGAAGCATTCATTAAAAAAAAAAAAATACTGCTTAATTCAATTTTTAGGCAAAATGCTTTGAAAATAGAATTTTTTTAAAAAAGAAAGAAATTACTATATTTAACATATGAGATAGTCTTAACTATGTTTAAAGCTGTTACTAAAAAAAATGAGCCCACATCCTTATCCACATGATGAATTACTTTTCTGAAAACATTTTGAATAAAATTAGAGTTGATAGTTGCTTAAAATAATTTGTTCCAAGCCGCGAGTTTTACATTTTGCGTTACATGTTTTTTTCTGTTTCAGGAAAGAAGTAATAAACATTTAGATTTCTATTCCAATTATAATGTTATAAATATAATGTTACCAGAAAAAGTAATGTGTTTTTTATGGTTTTATTTAATTCTAGAAGGTAACTCATTTGCATTTAAAAAGAAGCAACCGAAATAAGAATGAAATACAAGGACATAAAAAAATGACTCGGTAAGGAAAATCCTAATAAAATAACATTAAATGTTTAAAAGCAATATAAACCTTATGAGGAAAAATAAAAATAATTTCAATAATAGCTATTAGAGATATAATTCTTATGCTATTAAAAGTAGTTTTTAATAGTTTTTTATTATTCGTTTTACTAGATGTAAGCATTATTTTATATTTTTTAATGAACTTTAATATACCGACACAAACTAAGTTAAAATTCCTTTGGTTGTTAAATAAAATGATGCATAAGACATTGCTACTCTGTTATTAAAAAAAATTTCCCTCCTAAAACATTTGATAATCATTTGGTCTCTTTTTTATTGCGAAAAAGGATTAACAAAACTCAAGGGGATTTTTATTATTTTTTTCCTTTATCCCTGTTACTTTTCTCTTAACCAGAATGATCATAGCTCATTATTATAATTTTAACTTGAGCTTCGGCAATATTTAAAAAGGAAACTTGATGTTTTGTGATAATTGCTGTATAATTTCTTTCAAAATATTTTTAGAAAATACAGGGTAAATCGAAAAATACAAACAGTTTGGTTAGAAAATTAAATCCTCATGCAACCAATCTATTGTTTTTTTTTTTTTTTTTTTTTTTTTTTTTCAGGAGTATTTACTTAGTTATTTAAAATATTCATTGCAATTTTGCATTATAACATAAACATGAATTTAAAATTGTGCTACATAAAATATTAAATATCTTTAATTTAAGGCTTCTTTCATTATTATTAATCTTTCAACAGATTAATATGAAATATAAATGAAGTTTAAAATATTCATTTCATTTTTAAATAGTTAATTATTATCTGATTTAGTTATAGTTTTGTTACATACTAATAAATTATAAAATCGAAAATAGTTCAAGCTTGAAGATAAATTCATGGAAGATTTTAAATCTTTAGATACTTTGTTTCTATTATATACTGTTATTCTTTATTTACAAATATTTGTCTTTCTCGAAAATTGATAATTATAAAGCAATCATACAAAACATTTTATAACTATCAATCATCAAATAAGTTTGTTCAACTTCAAAGTTATTTTTCCAATTTGATACAAGGTTTCAATGCAAATTTATAGTAATCTTTTCATCTATTTAAAATTATTTTGCACAATCACTTCTAATGATTTAGAATCAGTAGCGCACACAGGAATGTTTCTAGGGGAGGGTCCAGGTTTGAAAGTCCACTATTCTCGCATCATGTTCCAGAACGTTGCCCAACATACTCTTCTGATTTTGTCGATTTTCGGGAACAAAAAACGGTAAAAAATTAATTATGGAATTACAAATTAGCATTAATTAATAAAGTTAATTATTAATAACAAATGCTTTAATTTCGTATATACATAGGATTATAATCAATCGAAAAGAAGTCAAGTGTGTGTGGGAGGGATGGGTCTGGATCCAAAGACCCCTCTCCCTTCTGTGCGCCCCTGATTAGAAACACTACATTTTCTTAGTTTTTGCATATATAGTTCATATAGTTCTTCATTTATAACCATTGAATGGTTAAGTTGTAGATTAGATTGTCAATAGGGGAAGTTATAAATTCTTTGACGACTAAAAGTGATTTTCTAAGCTATTAGTATGTAACGAATTGTTCGGAAACAGTTGTGAAAAACAGAATTATCCAGGAAAAAAATTATCAAGGAGAAATAGAAATAATTATTTTAAAGTTATTAATCATGACGTATAAAAATTTTCAAACCTATTAATTTTCTTAAAATAATTAAAGCAAAAAAGTAATAAATTAGAATGTGAAAGAAAAAAAAGCTTACCTTTGCTTTGAAGAGAAATTCAGTGGAAAGTGTGCATTTCCTTCATGGCCTCGCGAAGACTTGTAAAAACAATTCGTGCGTTTGTCATTTTTCTCCGTATGAACTTCATAATGTAAGAGTTGAATTGATTCTCATATGTCAACATATACACAACCACATATTCAGCAATCACCGGAACCTGAAGCAGGCTCTCATTCTGCTTTCCTCGGGACAATTATTCTTTCGTGCAATTCTAATACGATACACATTCAATTCAGTCTTTCGGCATTTTACTAAATATAAACATTTTTCAATTTCTTCTTTTTAACCAGACGCATAACATTCTTGGAGCTAGAGATCGTAAATACGACTTTTACCGTAGTCAATACTTTAACCATAACACCACTGTATCACAGGTAGTTTCCACTTTCGTTTCAAATCATAAAAAAGAAGAAAAAAAAAACCGAAATGAAACTAAATTTCTTTGACCGCGGTAGCCTAGTGGCCAAGGTACAGGATCGTTGCTGGATTGTCACG